>JAROYE020000003.1:63057474-63402474 GCA_029619315.2 Dynastes maya | reverse complement strand
CAAAATCTTGACATACCCATCAATATAGTCAAAAGAAACCATTTGCTAGTAAAGTGGGAGCGTTTGTTCAAAAACTTGATAGGATTGATAACGGGTGATGGAATGATTCTAACACTACACATCAAAAATCGAAGTGGAAAATATGCTTCAAAAAGTAACTATATTCCATACAATCAAAAGAAACCTTTCGAATGCAGCGCCACTAGTGTTCTGCATAAGTAAAATAATAACTAATAGTAATAACAAAGCGGAAAGTATCCCCCTTCGTCTTGCTAATCTTTGAACGGTAACAGTTGGCCCTTTTAGAAAAAAACGTTAATTTTCTAAATTAGCATACTTGGCATGTGAAATTGAAAATTGTCTGTGTCGTGGATATAATTATGATTTCATTAATTAATTACGTCGGAAATTCCAAGGAAAATTATATATTTCATAATTTACCGACGGAAGCCAAGGTACATATATTAATGTTAATTTTTATGTTTTTATATACAAACTTGCAGTACAGTTCCATTTGCAGTCTCACCGAAAGTGATGCCAACTTTCTTACCTTAAATAGAACAGCATGTGTATATTTTTACGGGTGCAAAGATCGACAAATGCAACTATACCACATGTTATACTTTAAATTAAAATATAATATCACAATATGTAGCAATAAATATTTTCGTTGTCTATTCTTGTTTTTATACCCGGGTTTATATAACCGGGTTTATATAAAAGGCTCGTAATCACAACAATAGGGAAGTTGCATTAAATTTTATTTGATTTAGAAATTGTAAATGTAATGTTTATTTGGGAATATAGATAAATGATTGGATACATTTTTGCAAAAACGTCAAAACGATAAGAAAGCTAGCGCCACTTCTGGTGGCACCAGAAATGCAATAGGCTACAGCATTTTTTGCAAGTTACCAAGATTGTAACTTCCAAAAAAGTTAAATGCATTTATAAAGAATACTATAATGTATCAGCAGATATAGACTGATATATAACCTGGGCAAATATGCGGTAACAGCCAGCGCCGTGGCGAGTGCATAAAAGTTTACACATAAAATAGAAGGTAAGAAATAAATTATAAAACGTGCTGAAACACTTACCGTTTTAAAAGTCTTCCGCGAAATCACAAACTGGGTAACATCTGTTTATTAGATATGTTTCCACAGCTGTTTCAGTCAAGTGAGTACGTCGTGCGGAATATATGCTTTTTAATGCCGAAAACGACCGTTCGACATCTAGCGATGTTATATTTGCATATTTAAAATAATCTTTGAAACAACTTAATGCATCTTCACACGCACCTTCACAAATTTGTCTTAATATAAGAAAATCGGAGTCTTTTTCTAAAACACTTTCAAATTTTCGTATTACACACCAATTTGTTTCGCCTTCTACAGCGCATAACTATGCGTGAACATCATTCATAATTTGAACAGAATCCACTAGCAACATCGAAACATTTTGTAATTTTTCTATTCCCTCCGTTAGTCCGAAGTAATTGTGAATAGTTTGTAAATCTCTTTAAACCCGACAATCTTAAAATATTTCCTGGCTTTTCTTGATTGCTGCAGCTTCTGTCGGATTGAATTTTAAAACTACCTTCTTTACTTGATCAAAATATTTGTTGTAGTAAAACGCAGCCTGCAACCATGTTCCCCAACGTGTAACAATCGGCTGTGGTGGTTCAGGTAAATCAGGACACAGTTTGTGAAATAGTCGGGTACGTTTCAGGGACTTTAGAAACACTGTCTTTGTACTAGCAATCAATGCATTTACTAGTGGAAAACATGTAGGAATCGTTTGTGCCGCAAGATTTAGAGTATGGATTTTACACGTTACATGTAAGAAGTTACCACTGTGTTCTTTAAGAGATCGGCGTAAAGAACGCATGTTTGCAGTACCATCACTCATAAACATTAAAAGTTACTTAGTTGAAACTTCAAATTTGTTCAATGAGTTCAACACCACCTTTAAAATCTCATCAGCAGTACAATTTATAACTCTTTTGGAAGCAAGTAAGAACGAGGATGACGGTCGATGTGGTTCCATTGTACGTACCATTACATTAACGACGCAATGTTTTTGACGATCTGTTGTTTCGTCCACACACAACCACAGTTTTTTATCTTTCAATTCTGTTTTCATTCTTTTCTCTATATGTTCACGAGCAGATAGCACTACATTTCGTATCGATGTCCGACTAGGTAATTCACAGTCCGCATATTTATTCCAGAAGGAGGCAAATGCTTCTTTGTCTAGTAAACGTAACGATAGATTACATAAAATAAGAGTAACACATAAATCAAATGTAAATTTTTCTTGGTTTCTTATGCCACTTTTTGCAGAAGAATGCTGTTTGCTTTCGATGCGACGTTGGCAATGGCTTCTGGACCAACACAAAGTGATTTTACAAACTAGACATCGAATATTAGCGCCATCAAAAATTAGGTCCGGCATGTCCACTATAAAGTTTTTAGCTGCGTCTGTCATTGGTCGTTTTCGCGACGTACCTAACTGCGATATTTTTACAGCAACCATACAATTACGAAATAAGTTACGACAGCCTACATATACACAGAACTACTCGCATACAGTATCGATTTAGTACTGACGCTGTGAACGCGTAAAATAAATAATCGCCGACTCCGCACCACATATCTACTACACTGACTGTTACCGCTGTTTGCCCAGACTACTGATATATTTACTTACATTTCTACTTTTAACACTTTTAGTTTGTTTAGCGTTAAAACATTCGTTTTCTTTTATAAATTCCATCAATATGAATCTGTCTACGTTTGGTTGATTGTGGCTTTCCGCTACAACCCTACTACAGTTTCTTTCCCATGATAGCAATCGTGTATATTCGGGCATATCTGAATGAGGTCGGTGTGCTAAGAGAATTTTTCAATTTTTTTATATGTCCATTATTTTATAGGTCAAACGAAGTTTAATCGTCGTCATTTCCGAATATTTTTTAATCCATACTATCTACTAATATAGTGGTACCTCGGTTTACCATGGTATCTTATTAGGAAATTTTTAAGTTACGAAGAAAATTTAGATGAATTTTTGTTTCCGAAACCGAAAGGTGCTCCCGGATTCAAAACGCGCGTTATAGTTTTTATAAATTCGGCAGAACTTCCGCGCTTGTGCTAAAAGCAGATAGTTATAGAATCTCACTTCGCATTTGTCTTGAATACATAGTTGATTTATTCTTACTTTATCCCAAAATCGCTTCATGTTTGTATAAAACCTTTTTCAAAGAAAAGTCGAAAATTACTATGAAACAATTCCTTATTTGTCGCGTCGCTTATATTGTAAACGTAAATGAAAAAGCCACCTCGTCCTCATCGTCTGTCATACACCAAAAGCAGTCCTTTATTAAAGGTACCGTATGTAAGTGAAGTTTCTTTTTAATTTCAATCATATAACTTTTTATTAATTTCTCTATTTAACATTATTTTAACATTTAAAATGAATTTTTTATTATCTTTTGGTTATGGGAACGGATTATTTCTACTTCCTTTATTTCTTATAAGAAAATTTGATTCCAGTTGAAATTTCGAATGAATTTGAAATGTTTTTTGGAACCAATTAATTCCGTAAACCGAGGTACCACTGTAATTATTATGAGTGTACATTTGTCATGTACGTGCACCCTA
Organism: Dynastes maya; assembly: GCA_029619315.2. Classification (NCBI taxonomy): domain Eukaryota; kingdom Metazoa; phylum Arthropoda; class Insecta; order Coleoptera; family Scarabaeidae; genus Dynastes; species Dynastes maya. The sequence continues at coordinate 63,398,809 of JAROYE020000003.1, read as the reverse complement.
TTGTATAGCTACAATCTACATCCACCATGCAGATATTGCCTTCTGACCCAGCAGTTTTAGGTGATTAATCCTGCCTAACTATTTGAAAAACCCTGTGAAAATAAACCTTTTTTCTTCTCAATATTAAATGGATATTCAGCAGCAGTAGAAACACATGCGATCGAAAGAAATGTAGATAACCTTTATTAAACAAAATGGGCTATGGATTCTTTCCAAAATTAGCATTGATTGTTTCGAGCGGTATATTTTTCAGTAATTGCGTGCTTAATAAAAGCGGTAGAATAAATCCTGTTTAGTGACCTACTTTTTCTATTCGAAAAGGTGATATGGAAGTCAAAACTGTAACCGGTACTCTTTGCTCCAGTTGCTTTTCGGCCGCTTCAAGTGAAAGAATTGACCGATGGTCAAATACGATACTTATAAGATTTTGTTGTTCTTTGGTATTAATTCACGTAGTTCTTAACTGAATCAAACGGTTACTTTGCATGGCCGGGTATGAAGAATAAAAATTGGAGTAAATAACAGTCGGCCATGCGAATTAATTCATCATTCTTTTTGCTAATAACAATAACGGAATTTTGTAGTATAAAAAGGTAGAATAAACAAATAAAAAAACACATCCGTACATACTGATGTATCGCGTTCTTTTGAATCTTATAGTGGCGTACCAAACTCTCTTAAATTTATGTAACAAATGTCTGTATATATGTGACAAAAGATTGGACGGAAATAAGTGTGTCGAAGGTATCCCAAATATTCAGGATCTTGTTTTAAAGGGTGACATTACTCGTCAAATAAAAACCACTATTTACACAGCTTGTATAACAATTTGATAAAATATACTTTTTGAGAACTTTGAGAAATTAATTAAAATTTCAAGTATTAACATCCAAATTATCAGTTGAAAACAATATCTATTTACACTAAATGTCCGCACAGAAAAGAAATATATTGGAATTCTACAATTGTAACAAATGCCTAGAAATAGTTGTAGGATCTGTGACTTGGGCAATTTATAGCAGTTAGTGAAACAATATTACACGCAGAGAAACGTTTACTTGTATCAAAGCTGCCCGCCTTAATTCAAGACAATTACTGTTTCAATTATCCGTAACACACTAACTGTTTTAAATCAAAAGAAATATTTTCTTAGCGTTTCTTTCTCCGCTTAAGAGAATGTAATGAACTTGTAATTAAATAATTGTATTTCTTTGTTTAAGACATTTGTTAACTTGATTCAAGAAAATCTTGCAGAAAATTTGAAGAAAGCATTTATTTATTTAGAATTTATTGATTGATGATATAACTATTAGTTGTCGTACCTCTGGAGATTCGTCGCAAATAATCTTATTTGCCGTCCCGACCGCTACCGAAGACCGTGATAGTAGACTCTAATTAATTTCAAGATATTTGCATTTTAATTTCAACAAAGAATGAAATCTGTCGTCTTAAATTCTCTTATGCAAACTCGAACTATAACTAACGCTTGCGACAACTTATTTTTTTTCTGTGTACAAAGTTAATCTATAAGTCTTCCTTATTTTATTTTTTTTTCTTGCCAAAGAGTTATTTTTATTTACATATGTGGATAGTTTGATATGAAAATACAGTAAAGAGACTTACTTCTTTTAATTGATAATCAAGAACTCCTTGAATTTAATGTAATTCACTGAACTAACCATCAGGTAGAAATAAAACATAAATTTGTTTAGATAACACTGCTCCACAAGACACTATTCCGCACTCACCGTAACCAATATTGAAATTTTCTTAAAGTCTAATAATTGACAAAAATATTATATACAGTACTGTGAAATAGTTACCGACCACTGCACGTAATTATTTTCATTTGCATTTTACAACACGTTTCATTGTGCGATCGGCATGGGACCGCTATTCTTTGAAGGGATTATCTATTTCATCAGATTTAAAATGAATTTTACCAGGAAAAAGCATTGAAAGTAATAAAATATCACCGATAGTAAGTTACGGCTACACAATAAGGGTTTTCGTAAGTGAGTAATAAATATAATGAATGGTGGTGGTAAATGATGGTAAATGATATGTTTAGTTATCTAGTGCCACTCAGACAGTGTTTATCGTGTTTTCTTCTACATTATAAAGAAGACGTGTTATTAGTGTTGGAGATAATTAGCTTTTTTTTTTAAGTTTCATAAACAAAAAATATTGCTGTAATGGGTAGAATACCCTTATTAGAATATAATAAAATAATAGTTTTATATCAGGAAGGGTACAGCCAAAGAAGAATTGCACAAAAAACACGACATGCTAAATCATCCACACAAAATATAATTGTAAAATTTAAGGAAACTGGAGAAGTTACAGATAAAGGAAGAAGTGGAAGACTGAAAAAATTATCCGATACTGACACGAAGTTCTTAAGAGTTCAAAGTTCACGAAACCGATTCAGATCTTCACGGGAACTGGTTTCGGAACTGCGGCATGCAACTGGTACGGAAGTAACATCGTAGTCCGTAAGAAAATATTTAATATCGGAAGGATTGCGGGGTCATGTATCCGTTCGAAAACCTCTTCTCCGACAAGGTAACAGACAAAAACGATTATAGTATGCAAAGGATCATAAGGATTGGACAGCTGAAATGTGGAACCGTGTGTTATACACCGACGAATCAAGATTCGAATTGTTTGGTTCGAAACGGCAACAATACGTTCGAAGGAGACCAGGAGAAAGATACATTTCTCAGTGTATACAACCTACTATTAAACATGGTGGAGGTTCTGTTTTTGTTAGGGGGTGTATATCTGCCGGAAGCGTTGGTGATTTAGTGAGAATCACTGATAAATTGAATGCTCAGCGTTATTTGCGGATTTTGAAAGACTTTGCGGTATCATGTGGACGTTGTTTAATTAGCCCAAATTTGATGGTGCAGCAAGATAATGACCCAAAACACACTAGTAGCATAGTGAAAAATTATTTGGACGAGAAATCAGAAGAAGGTGTGTTAGAAATTATGCAATGGCCACCCCAGAGCCCGGATTTGAACATTATTGAACATGTTTGGGAATATTTAGATAAAAAAAAGCTGAGAGGCAACCCAGGAATGCAGGCGAGAGTTTTAAGATATTGCGAGAAGAATGGTATAAAATACCTATCGATTTCATCAGTAATCTGTACGCTTCACTTCCAAGAAGAATGTTTAACAGTTATTAAATCCAAAGGAGTCACACTAAATATTGAATTATGTTTGTTTATGTGCTCATATTTGTTTTAATTTTTGTTTTCATCTTCCTTTATGTATATAATAATCTCCTTAAAACTTTTTTTACTAGTATTTTGTATTTTCATTTAAGCAAGAATAATTAATTTCTATCAACACCTAGTGGTCGGTAACTTTTTCACAGTACTGTATTTTGAATGTAATTTTCCCCGTTTACAAAGAATGCTAGACGCAACAGCTGTTTAACCGATCGCCGCGACGTTTGGTGTTCTACCGGTGAACGAACTAACTTCGTTTGTATAGTAAGCACAACTAAGTCCGTCTGTACAGTAAACACAACTAGGATTGGGATAAGACCCAATCTGAAAAGATTCATAGAAAATATATGATTTGTTGGGGAAGCCGCTAGGATTATTCGATTTATTTCGTGTACCGAGTTTCCTTCACTATTCTCATCTCCGAAATTTCCGTGAAAGATTGATATTTCGTCAAGGTGTCTTGAAATTTGCGAGGGACAAGCTGTTACATAAACTTGCGTTTTTCGAATAGGAGTGAACGTGTTGCAATATTTCCTGGCGCCACCTGGTGCCAACATTTTCAAAACCAAACTACATAAAAATAATCCCTATCTAATTACATCATTAAGGAAATAAATTAATTATTCTGTAACGTATAAAAAAAACTTTTTCATTAGCTCATTCACTTGCTCCTAATTTTAATTATTAATTTTAGGTTTTTTTTTTCATTATTGTAATGTTTCTTTTATTGGATATCCTTGTAGCTGGCCCGATAATGAGCTTTTTGTTCACGAGACTGGTCGCCTAATTTCTCAATAGAGCTTTGTGAGATCCGGACCATTTTTTTCATTCCTACCTTTAATATGAATATTTTCTTAACTTAAACTAAACGATTTACTTGGAAGAAACATTTTTCTGTCTTGGATTTTTTTTTTGATTTCCTAACCCTAAGAAAATATTTCTTTAATGCAAATGAAATTTCAAGAAAATAATTTTTTATATTATACATACATTTTTATAGTCTTGAAATAAAAATATTTTGTTGAATGTAGACTGTTTTTTGCAAGAAAATCTATATTCTTGATGCAAGAAACCATTTCTCTGCGTGTACAATGACGCAAAACTAATAACATTTTTACAGAAATTTTATTAACGTATTTTACTTTACTCGCAACGTTTTCTATCATAAACTGGCATATTTTTTTTAACAATTGTGCCAGTGTATGTATCGTATTTATTGAAATGCTTATCTAATGAATTTTAACGGTTACTACGTTAGTCTAGTAAATTCTTCGGCAAGTCGATATTTGCAGCTTAGTATTCGCTCAAGTAAACCACAAGATAATTCTAAAGAAAATTGCCACAATTATTTGAATAATTAAAATATTCTATATTAACAACTACCACTTTATGCAGTGTTCTTATAGTTATAGATAATAATGGCTGAAGCTATTAGTAAACGAAATAACAATAATTAATTCATGTTTTCGCATTTCCAATAGCTTTCGCCATTCACGGGAAGCATTGGCCGGTCATGAGCATATTACCCCTGCAGCGTCTAAAGGTGCGTTCACATAGGGTAGCGTGAAATTATCGTTAAGATTAGCGCGAAATTATTTGCAACATTCTGCCGTAATTCTTAAAATAATTTCGGGACATAATGATAACTGACATCTCGGTTTACTTTGTCATATCATAACCTTAATTTATCTATTAATAATTTCTTTTTTAATGGATGGAATGTTACATAAGTGTAATATACTGTTTTTATTAACAGTTTTTGGAACAAATGACCAACAAATTTCAAAATAAATGTAAAAGGAGAGAAGACGTTGGCGGATACGTTCCATCAACACTCAAAAGAAACAACAAAGACTGTTTAAATTTAATTCTGGAAATCTTAAATCATGATCCCGATTCCTTTTTCTTATATACAGGAATGAATGTCGACTTATTTGGGAATTTATTGAAAATAGTAAAAGCAAATCCGTCAAATACTTCGGGAAAGATTTAAAGCGCTGTGAACTGCACTACAGTTTGTTTACTCACCAACACGAGGCATACATACATACAAATTGTGGTACGAATGTTAATGGTTTCTTAAATAACTGGCAGTCTCCTAAATGTATAGGTGCGATAGAAGGCATGCACATTCATGTAAAACAACCTATATTACAATTATAAGAAAACTTTTAGTATTTTATTTAGTGTACGCCATGCAAATGATAAATTTGTATGTGTGGATACAGGAGCCTATGAGTCTTCAAATGATGGAGGAATGAATAGCAAAAAAGTCAAAGAAAATTAAACCAAGCCATATAAATGACAACGATGTAAAGAATTTTTCAATCTGATTTTTGTTGAATGAACGCGTACACCAAAAACATAATTTATTTAATTTTATTCTATTTATCTCCATCGTAAAAGTATAAATGGAAGTTTGCAATAGAAATTACTAATGTTTATCAAAAACGAATAATACCATGTACATAATTAGAATATCAAATCAAAAAGATATCAAAAAATTATAACATTTTATTCTTTCTTAATGATATAGTTAGCAAATGTTTCTATAGATTAACACCTATTACATTGTTTATAAATTCAATTGTTTCTCTAACATCTCCGTATACTTTGATACAGTTTCTCTGTAAAATGCATAATACAATGTACGTACCTACATAAGGCTGTTATTTTGTACAAATATGTTTGGAATTATTTTATATTCGATAACCAAATATACATATATTGCAGTTCGATTCGAGATATAGACGAAGTCGCACGTGTTTTCATTGTTAAATTGTTTAGCAATTTACTATTATTTTCTGAACTTTTGGTTGAAGTGTTTGTGTTTCACATTTGGTTTTTTATTCTCCTATTTTTCTTACTTTAAATTCTTTAGCGTTTGTTTTTTCTCCTTTACATTTTTTGATTTTTTTGCGGGGTTTTTATTATTTGTTTATTTTATTTTCCGTTTGTGGTTTGCAAATTTGTTTGAATTTTGGTAAGTTATTTTTAATTTATTACCATGGATTCGGGGGAATATGGAGAAGGCGGTGAAAAAACCACGATGGATTATGAGAGTGCGAATTACGCGGCAGCTCTAATAAAAAAGACTGGTAATTCGAATGATAACAATGATGTCGACGTTGTTCCTCGTATAGAAAATAATTTTGAGATTAAGTTTGCACATTTATATAAAGAGCCTTTTACGCATATGTCGAGCATGAGAATAAAAATATCGGACGCCTTCACGAAATGGCAGTTGGTCGTATATTACACGAAGGCTTGGGCTTGAAATCATCCATAAAAGAAATTAGTCGTGCAGGTATAAATCGCATTAAAATTGTAATGAAAACATTAAGAGATGTAATTAGTCTTGTAAGTAACCCTAAATTAAAAACCCTAAATTTACATGGTTTTGTTCCGAGACATTTAACCGAAGTGCGCGGGGTTGTCAAATATGTGGATACCTCAATTTCCGAAGATAAACTTCTTAAAACAATTGAGTGTGATGGGGTTGTCAAACAAGTTAAAAGAATATTTAAAAAAATAGTCAAAGAAGATAAATCAGTGCAATTGGTTCCACGGCAAACGGTTATAGTTTCATTTTATGGCAATAAATTGCCTTCGCATGTTTATATAAACAGTTGTTGTAGACCAGTTAATATTTATATTAGCAATGTGATTCAATGCTACAAATGCTTGAGATTCGGACATGTCGCTAAGCTGTGTAGAAGTAAAGATAAGCGGTGCAAAAACTGTGGAGATTCTCACGAGGGTAACTGCACCTCAGGTATTATGTGTGTTCACTGTAAGTCGACCACGCATGATAGTCTATCCAAGCAATGCGAAAAATATACTTTAGAAAAAATATTAAGAAAGTTATGGCAGAGAATAATATCACTTATCGTGAGGCTAAAAGCGTTATAGAAGACCCTAGTTCCTATGCGAATAAATTGAGTGGCAGTCGTTTTGCTCCGTTGTTAAATTTAGATAATATAGAAGAGTTTCCAAAGTTACAAACTAATAAATACAATTTTAACGCTAAACCGTTAGTGCAAAATACATTTAATTCCAGCAAAAAGCGCAAGGTTATTTCCCCTACAGCTAACGCCCCGCCTCCCAGTTTCACTAATTTGTCCAATACTGGTGATAGCCCTAAGTTTTTCAATAAAGAGGTGGATAGAGAATCCTCATTCATTGATAAAACCAACCAATTAGTAGAAAATATTGCAGAATTTATTGAATCCATTGTTAAAAATGGCGAATATATTTTTGATAAGAGTGTTGTAATGAGTAGGTTACAGAATATTTTAAGCTTAGGAACTAATAAAGTGACACGGGATAGTACAGATAAAAGTACGTAAATCACGTGTTTGTAATACCTTTAATACGGTATAAAAATCTTTACCTATTTTCCTTATGGCTAAACATCTCACAATATTACAGTGGAATAGTAGATCGATTAATGCAAATAAATACAGTTTAGTTAATTATTTGAGGAAAAATCCTGTAGACATTATCCTATTATCGGAAACATGGTTAAAGAGTTCGCAATATTTTGATATCAAAGGATTTAACTGTGTGCGTCGGGATAGAGAAGATGGAAAAGCAGGAGTAGCTATTCTAATTTCAGATCGTTTATCCTTCACAAACATAAAACTAAGTGATAATTATAATACAGGTATCATGGCATGTGCTGTTCAAGTCGCATTAGACACTCTTGTAGACATTATGGTGGTTTATAAACCTCCCTCTGTACGTGCTTCCTTTTTAGACTGGTTTAACCTGTTTCAACAATGTAATACAAGTAACTGTATAATCGGCGGGGATTTTAACATTCACAGTACTTGCTGGGGTAGTAATTACAACAGCAATGATGCCAAAGATTTTGTTAGCACGTTAGACGAATTCGACCTCATTGTAATGAACGATGGTACCGGTACACATATCACTTACACTGGTGGAACTTCTGCAATAGACCTATCCCTTGTGTCTTCAAATTTAGCTACACATTGTGAATGGAATGTTTTGGAGGATACCCTTGGTTCTGATCACTTCCCAATAGTTATTGAATCGCTTAATATTAAACACTCTAACGAGTTTATTTACCCCTCACGCAGATGGATAATCAAAGATGTAGATTGGTGTGAGTATGCACATCAGCTAGAAAGTTACTTCGACGCTTTGCAGGAAATGAACGCCGCGGATATGTATAACTATTTGCTAAGTAAAATTAATTTAGTAGCTCAATCTGTAATGAAAGTCAAAAAACCCTTTTTGGCTAGATCTAGAGGCGTTTGTTGGTGGGATAATAGTTGTAGCGATGCTATAAATAGACGAAAAGAAGTCCTACGGATGTATAGAAGTGAACCTACTAACGATAATTTCATCAAATACAAGAAAATCTGTGCGGAAACTAAAAGATTTCTAAAAATGAAAGCAAGGAATAATTGGAAAAATTTCTGTGAGCAATTGAACAGGGATACTCCGACTACTAAAATTTGGCAAGCTGTTAGGTCCATTAAGCGTCAGAATAACACCAAACAAAGTGTTCCAGATTCAGTGCTGTTAGAGGTTTTACACAGATTAACCCCCGACTCCGCCGAAAACCAAATGGATGCATTATCACCTCAAAACGTAGAGCACGTACTGTTACAACCATTTACGATTAATAAGTTAAACCGTGCCTTGAACAACAACACAAATACATCTCCAGGTTACGATAATGTTCTGTATCCCATGATAAAGAATCTACCTACCAAAGCTAAGGTGTTTTTAATAAATTTGTTTAATAAGATCTACTTATGCGGAGAAGACGTTAGAGAATTAAAAACTGGGATTATTGTTCCTATTACTAAACGCGGAAAAAGGGCCAATCAAGCAGACAGCATAAGACCTATCTCTCTTTTGTCATGTATCTTTAAAACTCTCGAGCGGCTAATCAAATTCCGCTTCGAATGGTGGGCAGAAAGTTATGGATACCTTCCACTTCATCAGTATGGATTTAGAAAAGGACTAAGTACGCAACACGCGTTAGCTCATTTAGTTACTGATATTCAGACTAACTTTACGAAAAACAATTACCTTGCCGCACTTTTTATTGATTTGAAAGATGCCTACAATCATGTTAACTTACATACTCTGAGATATAACCTAGAAGAGATTGATATTCCAGTCCAAATTGCCAAAAATATAGTAAACTTATTTACCTGTAGACATCTAGTAATTAGAACAAGGGGAAATGAATTTCTGGGTCCCAGAGTCACTTCTAAAGGACTTGCACAGGGATCGGTTCTGAGTCCATTTTTATATAATGTATATACAAGAGATCTACAAATTCCAGGTATACAAATTCTTCAATATGCTGATGATATCGTGCTTTATTCCGAACAATCGTCGTATGATAAGTGTATAGAAGTACTAAACACCGCTATGAAAACGTTTTTAATATGGTGTGATGAAAAGGAATTCCAGCTTTCCATCTCGAAATGTAGTGTAGTATTTTTTACCAGACATAGAATACCTGAGGTTCCATACGTTATTTTGGCAAACAAAACAATATCGGTCACCAGAGTTACTAAGTACCTAGGCATATGGTTGGATAGTCAGTTAAAATGGAGGACACATATAATTAAATCCGTCGATAAATGTCAAAAAGCAAATAACACTTTAAGACTTATTAACAAGATCTCCTTTGGAGCGGATTTTCACACTGCTAGACTGATCTATAGAGCCACAGTAAGAGCTATACTAGATTATGGATGTATCTTTTATGGATCTGCGTGTAAAACACTACTATACAAGCTGGATGTTGTTAATAACAACGCTTTGCGTATATGCTTGGGTGCTATGAAATCCACTCCCGTAGAAGCATTATACTCCGCGGCTAGGGAACCACCTCTATCGCTTAGGCGAGATTTTCTCTGTGAGAAATTCATTTTACAATGTAGAGGAAAGGAGAATACCAATATATTAAACAAAATTGCTAGATTAAATCAGCATAACTTGATGGCCAGATATTGGAGTAAGAAAGTTTCCCCGCCTCTTACATTAGCATTTATTAATACAGCGGTCTATGATAGCCAGATACACAAATACGGTCCACATTTCTACTATCTACTTCCTTATGGATGCTTTTCCTATATACCAACAGTTTGGTTCCCAGTTTTTACGAAAGAGGTACATCACAATAAACAAATTTTCTTTGAAGTGAAGGCAAAGTTAACCGAATTTACTGATATCTACACAGACGGTGCTAAAAACAACAACGCAACTGGTTATGCTTTCTATGTTCCATCCACAGCATATTGTGCTAAAAGTACACTTCCCGCAGAAGCAAGTGTGTTTACTGCTGAAGCGCTAGCAATTAAGAGTGCATTGCAATATATTCTTCAGACAGATGACAATAAATACGCTGTTTTCAGCGACTCCAAAAGCGTTCTTCTTGGTTTGAACAATACAAACTACAGATCATTTCCGATCATCTTAGAAATTTTGCATCTGGACTACATGCTGCATCTGATGGGTAAAAGAATTACATACGTGTGGGTGAAAGGCCACTCAGATATTCGCAATAATGAAATAGTGGATTTGTTAGCTAAAAGTGCCTGCAATGGAACACCAAAAGATGACATACAAATTCCATATACTGACTTTTTATTAGAAATCCGGCAGCTACAACAACAACGCTGGCAAGATAGGTATGATGGAATAAATAATAATAGACCCACGAATTTCTACAGAATTTACTCGAACGTCATCAGTAAAAGATGGTATGATAGTGGATACATTAAGAAGCAGATGTTCTCACAAATTATGAGACTTTCTTTTAATCATGGCAGATTTCCATCGCATCTCCATAAAATAAATTTGGCCGACAATGATTTATGCGATCGCTGTAATGTAATAGGAGACATGAATCACATCATATTAGGATGCAAGAAGCACAGTGCAGACAGATTGGTAACAGAACTTATAAATATGGGATTGCAGTTACCGTTAAACGTTAATTATATTCTCGCCCAGGATAGCTTTGAAGTAAACTTCTGTCTTTTCACATTTTTAAGTAGAGAAAATATTATGATATAGCTTTTGATACTCCTATGTGTTTCTATCCTTTGTGGGTTTTTCCTTTTACCCTATGGGGCCTACCTGTGTTGTTTTTTTTTGTGAGTCACCCGATCGGCCCCGGGTGTGAAGTGTGTCTGTGTTTTTAATACCTGTGTTCATTCGGGTTGTTAGGTATCTGGGTAACTGGCCAGTGGCGTCCGCCAAAGCCATTTAATAATAATAATAATAATACATATATTGTATTTATTTAGAAAAAACAAAATTCTATAATTTATATATTTGAAACAAATCAAAAATTCTCTCTTGGAATGTTAACTCTCTCTTAGTAAACTTTAATGGATAGAAAATTCTAAATCCTATGAAGAACTTCAATAAATATTTCACTAACAAGTTATACATGGTAGATTAGAAAGTCACCAAAGCTATGACGTGTAGATTAATACTATATAAAGCATTCATTGTGTTTTCTGACACCTCTAAATCTTTTTCCAGAGCAAGCGTTATGTTTCGAAAACATATCCCATTTAGGTTGTTTCCAATTTATATGGATGCTTTTACGAAAAGCACCACAGTAAATTTTTAAGGTTAATATCGTATACTTCTATTTTATAACACTACGATTCCATCTTTACTGATGCAAAACAAATTAACCTCACTTCAACTCTACACAATATACTCGAGCTTCCTCTTTGTATAGATGAGTCGCTATAACTGTGTGAACTGTTTCAGTATAGATGAGTATTTAAAGTTGCATAACGGGTGACGCAAAAGTAGTTGGACATCTTTTATACTTTAATCAAAAACTATTAGAAAATATGGAATGGTTTAATCTTAAAACTAGAACTTTTGTTTACAATTATCATTAGGTTAAAATGGCAAAAGGTCCACTTTCTTCAATTATTCTCAGTTTAGATGGAACCTTTTGAATCATGGCTTGGATGTAATCTGGACTAATTTGCTCGAGCTTATTGCTAATTCTACGTGGTAACTGATTCTCGTTTTCTGCGGTCTAACCCTTCTCATAAACGAGTCGACTAAGTTCTGCCCAAAAATCTTCGATAGGACATGCCTTTTGAATATTTGGAGGATTCATTTCTTTAGGGACGAAAGCGATGTTATTTTCTGTTAACCATATGGTAACAGTTTTCGCATAATGCGATCTCGCTAAATCTGGCCAAAAGGGAATATCATCTCCTTGGTGAAATCGTTCAATAAATCGCTTCAGTTTTGGTAGACATTTTGTCCTATACACTTCAGCATTTATTGCTGAATCACGCACACTTCTTATGAGAGGACTTGAAACACCGGCTTTTGAAATAGAAATCCAAACTAAAATTTTTGGCTCAAATTTTGCTTTACCTGCGAATCTCACTTCGTCAGGAACAGAGCTTTTATTTTTTGTGTAAAATCCAGCATTTCCAGCGATGTTAGTGTTACCAAAGGTAAAATATTATTTTTGTGCAACTTTTAGATTGGTCCTCATCTTCCTGCATCGAACCGGAATAATTTGCATTTGTTTACCCGTATATTTTGGTGCTTTTTGTCTTTTATAATATTTTAAATCTTCTTTTTTCAGATTTCCTGATATACAAGACTGAGACACTAATTTTGCCGCCATTTGTCGTTGCGATATTCCAATCTTGTTTTTTATCAATTCCATCATTTTTGTAACTTTACCATTACTTAGCTTCTTCGCTCTGCCTTTTTTTTTCAAGTTAGTAGTAGGTTTACCATCGTAAAAACGTTTTATGATGCCTATATATGGTGCTCCGGCTAAAATTTTCTTTTGTAAAGTGTCTCACCACTTCCGCCGGGGTCCATCCTCCAAAGGCAGAATAAATACGTTCTCGCAAATTTTCAATAGTAGCAGTTTTCATTCTTACAACTAACAAATAAACGATTTTCTGTTTAAGAGAAACGTTCGTACAAGACATTGATGTTTGACTCATTTGTCAAAAAAAATTCTACAGCCTACTACGCTAATTTTTCAAATGTCCAGCTACTTTTGCATCAGGCGTTATGCCATCTGAAACAACCATTCGTCTTAATGTCATACTTGATAAATGTATACTTTGCTTACATATTCGTATATCTTTAGTCCCAAGAAATGCAGATTTAAAGCAAATACCTAACTTTGCTTCTGTGTTCTGCATGAGACTTCATAATGAATGCTAATTCATTAGTTCACGAGATAACAATGTCACATATTTGAATGAAATGTTTAAATCACCAGGAACCTTCGGCTTTGAGAGCTATTTTAAGCTTATATTTCCTAAGTGAATTTGAGCCCGAGGTTTTGCTGATTTTTGCCAATCCCATGTCACTTGTAGCCGCATTATTGCTATATAAATATATATAATGACATCAAATATTTTTAAAGCTTCTTGATGAGCTTCTGTGACCATTCTAGTTTCGGAATCCACTATGTGCTGTTTTGTTACAGGAAAATTAAAAGTTCAAAGTTAATCAAGAGAATGTCATAACCCCAAAAGTATGCATACGAATTGACGCGAACCATCACCTGCGTTGTGATAGGTCGGTTGTATTTATACAACGCCGTACACCAATTATTAATTTTGTCTTACACCACTGTGTGAACGGTCTTATTTAATTCCATTGTGTGAACATTCTTAATTCTAACCTTACCCCCGCGATACCCTATCTGAACGCTACTTTAAGGTGTTCATTTCTCAAGCATTCACTTTAGCTTCCCATAGTGATATAAGCAGATCTTTTATTAGAAAAGAATGTAATTTTCGACATCTGTTGGTGAATAACCAATACTATCACAATCGTCCAACATCCATAATACGACATAATGTGGTGCAATACTATACCAATTTTAAGTTTTGAAGGGAATAATTTGTCCAATATCTAATCGTTTTTCTTTCTATTTCACACATTTCTATAAAATGTAATGCGGAAATACAGGAAAAATATAATCATTCAGTTAATTTGTTTGGCGTTCCTAAATTGTTTGAATCGGTATAACACGCAATAGCAAAATTCTTAATTTTTGTCAGATAAATTTATTGAATTTTTATTAATTATCAAAGCAGTACATTCAAACATACTCTTTTACTCAAGTATTAGGAGTTTTGGCTATTTTTGAAGCACATTTTAGTACAATAAAATGACTACAATATTTTAATAAATCCTTGCACAACTTCCTCCAATTGCGTGAATTTCTAATCGGTGTGGCATATTTGGATCAGACATTCGAGCAAGTGTTCTATGAACGCTCGCTTACTTGAGAACACTGTTATTTTTTAAGAATGACTTTTAGCAAGTTTCCACATGATGTTAATTAAATCGATCGTTTCGAAATTTATTTTCAGCAATTTCAATTTTCAGATTAGGTGGCCACCGTGGTCACTTGGCGAATTTTGACTTCGGGGGTATGTAAAAAATAAAGTACTCGAAATGCAGTACACAAATATAAATAATGTACTGTTGCATAGCATTCATGCTATAAATTAATCACGTTTACAGACGGATTTTCTCAAAAGTAACCAGAAATGTATTTGAAAATTTGATATAGAATGCTCCACAAATGTTACGGGGATATTTATGTCACTGTTTAAATCGCTGTATATTTCTTCATTTTTTCCTTTTACGTTTTAATATATCTCTTGAAATGCCGGAAAATTAGAATAGCATTAAAAATCTCGTATTGGATATAGCAGGCTTATTTGACGTATGATTGATGTAACTTTGGTGAATACAATGTGGTAAGCTTTTTCATTTAAACGAAAGATATACCGGTCGTTTCATTCAAAAAAACAAGGTAGTGTACGAAAACGATATACTTCTATTTTTGTTTTCACTGCTGAAATACGGACTTAAAACGCTGGG
This sequence comes from Dynastes maya, assembly GCA_029619315.2. NCBI lineage: Eukaryota > Metazoa > Arthropoda > Insecta > Coleoptera > Scarabaeidae > Dynastes > Dynastes maya. Next base: position 63,383,661 of record JAROYE020000003.1, on the reverse strand, counting down.
AATGCCAGAATTTAGAAATACAAAATACGGTAATTAAATGTAAAGAAATATCCATTATTAAATATGTTCGTAAAAATAAGAAAGGTGTGAAGACTTAGAAACCAAGATTTCGCTCGTTACTCGTGTAGACCAGTTGGAGAACATATTTTTTGGAATTACATATCGCATATGTAGGTATTTACCTATAAAATGCATTTTAATCGAAACTTGTGCTGTGATTTCACTTTTTACGCTTTCTAGGAATTAATAGTACTTCATGCGAGGGCAGACACAAGATGGAATATATGCGCATGCATACACGCAGCACTGAAAGAAACTGACGCCTTTAGAGATTATAATTGCTAAACTGTTGGCATTTTAAAAGAATAAATTGAATATAAATTTGCAGTAAATTTTGTCGGACATCACATTAAAGATAGTGTAGAAACATGTTTAGGGGCAAAGAATCCAAGTTAATTAATAAAGGAACTTACGCCTAGATACACAAAAAGAAACTATTAAATGGTATGGGCACGCTTTTCGCGATATGGCGTTTGCCCTGTACCTTTGATTAGTAATACAACGACTGAAGAACTTACAGACGTTTTATCCAATGTTATGCTGTCAAATACAGATGAAAATACATCTGTTAAAGTCGGACAGTCTAAATATCGATGCATGTCATATATGCTGTATCTATACATACTACCAACTGTCAAATACGAATTTGTCAGTTTTTTAAATTTATGTTAATAGAGTTATAATCAACAGTTTAACATACAGGACGCGATTGACTTGTGATCTCCAATTCGCTGAAAGGGAGCGGGTGACGTTCTCGCGATAACGAGACATTGATCATCCCAGCTCATGCCCATTATTGTTTGCTGTACACATTCGCTTTACAAGATCTGTATACATAAGTAGTTACTCTTGTTTAGCACATATTATCACATATTTAATTAATTATTTTAAAGCGCCTATTATCAATTAACTCAATTCGAGTTTCTGGCAACTATTGATGTTGAGGTACACCATTGTCGATATATATATTTCTGTCAACATTATCTGACATTTGTACCGTTTGTTTAGGTTATTGCTTATTCAACGCTTATTTTCTTTGATATATTATTTATTTTATTAATTTTTCTCCCCATCTCCAGAAGAATTTGCGTAAACAAGCAAAAGAAATGGTTGCAACGGTAATAACGTTCTTTGAACAATAACCTGATAGTATTCGTATTTACGGACAACCTTTAACTTTTGAGGCAGTAAGAGAAGTAAGTAGTGTATTTGCACTAACATGTTCAAAGAGTTATGTCTTATAACTTCTGTACTTTTAGCGTGTTGCCACTGTTTTGAATATTAGCATATCTTCTGTTGTTGTTGTAGTAATGGGTAAAGCGTCGGGTTACGGAATATACTTCGCATTTTTAGGCACTCATTACTAGTCTGGGCAAACAGCGGTAACAGTCAGTGTATCAGATATGTGGTGCGGAGTCGGCGATTATTTATTTCACGCGTTCACAGCGTCAGTACTAAATCGATGCTGTATGCGAGTAGTTATGTGTATATGTAAGCTGTCGTAACTTATTTCGTAATTGTACGCTTATGTTTACTTTAAAAATGTCGCAGTTAGTTACGTCGCGAAAACGACCAATGTCAGACACAGTTAAAAACTTTATAGTGGACATGCGGACTTAATTTTTGATGGCGCTAAAATTTAATGTCTAGTTTGTAAAATCCCTTTAATGTGTTGGTCCAGAAGCCATTGTCAACGTCACATCGAAAGCAAACAAACATTCTTCTGCAAAAAGTGGCATACTAGACCAAGAAAAATTTACATTTGATTTATGTGTTACTCTTATTTTATGTAATCTATCGTTTCGTTTACTAGACAAAGAAGCATTTGTCTCCTTCTGGAATAAATATGCGGACTGTAAATTACCTAGTCGGACATCGATACGAAATGTAGTGCCATTTGCTCGTGAACATATAGAAAAAAGAATGAAATTGAAAGATAAAAAACTGTGATTGTGTGTGGACGAAACAATAGATCGTCAAAAACATTCTGTGGTTATTGTAATGGTACCTGGGTACCTGCGGTAACAGCCAGAAGCGTGGCGAGCGCATAAAAGTTTACACATAAAATAGAAGGTAAGAAATAAATTATAAAACGTGCTGAAACACTTACCGTTTTAAAAGTCTTCCGTGAAATCACAAACTGGGTTACATCTGTTAAATATTTGAATCATTAGATATGTTTCCACAGCTGTTTCAGTCAAGTGAGTACGACGTGCGGAATAAATGCTTTTTAATGCCGAAAACGACCGTTTGACATCTAGCGATGTTATATTTGCATATTTAAATGCAATCGGCTGTGGTGGTTCAGGTAAATCAGGACACGGTTTGTGAAATAGTCGGGTACGTTTCGGGGACTTTAGGAACACTGCCTTTGTACTAGCAATCAATGCATTTACTAGTGGAAAACATGTAGGAATCGTTTGTGCTGCAAGATTTAGAGTATGGATTTTACACGTTACATGTAAGAAGTTACCACTGTGTTCTTTAAGAGATCGGCGTAAAGAACGCATGTTTGCAATACCATCACTCATAAACATTAAAAGTTGCTTAGTTGAAACTTCAAATTTGTTCAATGAGTTCAACACCACCTTTAAAATCTCATCGGCAGTACAATTTATAACTCTTTTGGAAGCAAGTAAGAAGGAGGATGATGGTCGATGTGGTTCCATTGTACGATTGTACGTACGATTACATTAACCACAGAATGTTTTTGACGATCTGTTGTTTCGTCCACACACAACCACAGTTTTTTATCTTTCAATTCCGTTTTCATTCTTTTTTCTATATGTTCACGAGCAAATGGCACTACATTTCGTATCGATGTCCGACTAGGTAATTTACAGTCCGCATATTTATTCCAGAAGGAAACAAATGCTTCTTTGTCTAGTAAACGAAACGATAGATTACATAAAATAAGAGTAACACATAAATCAAACGTAAATTTTTCTTGGTCTCGTATGCCACTTTTTACAGGAGAATGCTGTTTGCTTTCGATGTGACGTTGACAATGGCTTCTGGACCAACACATTAAAGGGATTTTACAAACTAGACATTGAATTTTAGCGCCATCAAAAATTAAGTCCGGCATGTCCACTATAAAGTTTTTAACTGTGTCTGCCATTGGTCGTTTTCGCGACGTACCTAACTGCGACATTTTTAAAGCAAACATAAGCGTACAATTACAAAATAAATTACGACAGCCTACATGTACGTAGAACTACTCGCATACAGCATCGATTTAGTACAGACGCTGTGAACGCGTGAAATAAATAATCGCCGACTCCGCACCACATATCTACTACACTGACTGTTACCGCTGTTTGCCCAGACTAGTGATAACAGTGAATAAACTATTATCGATAAAATAAAAATGTTTATCAAGGTCTTAATAATAAAACATGTCCTATATATTCATATAACTGTCTGTGTGGTAAATATTCACATCTACAACAATACATGACAAAGAATCCGAATTCGCAATTTCGGATAGCGGATCCGTATCAGAGGTTTCCGACAACGGATCTGGATCTCAGGTTCCGAATAACGTACTTGGATGCGAGTTATCGGATAGCGGATCCAGATACGAGGTTTCAAATAACGGATCTACATCCGAGGTTTCGGGTATTTTGATTTTTTTGGTAAATAAGGAATTATGCCTAGCTTAGCATAGGGTAGTTTCTGCAATCTTGCACAAGTTTGCAACAAACGGGGAAGCATTCTCCAAAGCTCCATAATGTTTTCTGATTTGTAATTTCGAATGAGTTTTGGAATCCTCTTACTTCACTGTTCTTTTGTATTACAACACGAGGTTTCGGGTAACGGATCTGGATTCGAGTTCTCGTATAACGGATTCGGATCCGAAGTTTCAGATAACGGATCCGATTCCGAGGTTTCGGACAAGGGATCCCGACAATTTTGTTTATTACGGTTTGCGATTGAAAGAGATTCTAGAAAAAAGTTCACCTACGTATGTACGTGAACAAGAATGTTATTGAGCTTTTATTAAATTCCTGTACATACACATTGCACTGGACAGGAACATATGGTCATGGTCACCTGTACTAATCTGTAATATTCGAAACTAAATGGGAGGAGCCACGCTTACTATTGGCAGCTAAATACGTGTGTCGCTGTATTAGGGAGCAATTCTACTGAAGCAACATCTAGGCAACATGTCCCATGAGGTAATGATATCCTAAAATATATTTGTCAATCTAAAGGAACAATTTTACTGAAGCAACGTTTAAGCAACATGCCGTATGCGGCATGTTATAAAGTGTATTTCAATATAAGCAGTATAACGCAACATGATGCATGCGTTCTTCCTTCGACAGAATTCTGTGTCAAATTATCTGGCCCATCATCCGATAGTCAACGACTAGTATTTTGCTGCATGGATTAAGGTTGCCTGAAAAAACTTCTGATTTACTGTATGCACTGTAAAACAAAATTATCTAAATTTACACCAGAGATCGTGGGCAACTTTGGGACCGACTATCTCTGCTGTGAGTTTACTTTTACATATGTATATATAAGCTTTCATTGTGAATCTTAATAACACATTTAGGAAGGTATATTTCGTTGCCTTAGTAAGAAAAGCACGTAACTCCATTTTTTATCCAAAATGAGATTTAACTGCCATCTAATAACTGAAAAAAGGTTTTCAGAATTATTTTTTTCCAAAGATCATTAAAATTATTTTACAATAACCTCTAAGAGGGAAACAAGAGTTTACATTTTGATCATTTTAAAACCAATGATATCCTGTAAATTTCAACGGTTGTGCTCTTTGTGATTTTTATTTATTGAAACTAAAAAAAAGTCTTCGGGGAACCAAATTTATTAACCGGCGATTACTCAGTGACATAAAAATTGCAACAGCTAGAAGGGGTTGGAATTTCCGGATGAAATTTGGTAAGAATATTCACCTATGTAATAGTAATGAATGTTCAAAACTTGAATCCTCTCAATGAAACAATAAAGTTGTTATTGAGATTTTTACCTCTCTCTCAGCACTGGTATTGAATGTTTTTCTTTGCGGTGTTTTTTATAACTTTCTCGATTTGTGTTGTTGTTCTCATTGAACTACGGTTCAGTTAAGTGTTAGCTATGCCTAGAGTAAGAAGACGAGCAGTGTATCGACAATTAAGCGAATTCGACAGAGGTCGAATTATTGGTTTGCGCAAAGCTGGTTTTTCATTTAGGGAAATTGCTAACCGTGTAAATCGAAATCGGTCTACTATAATGCGAGTGTGTCGTGCATGGTTTGAAGATGGCCAGGAACGCCGTAGAAGAGGAACCAGAGCTTCAAGAAGAACGAATGAGCGTCAAGATCGTCGCTTAAGACAACTGGCATTTAGAGACCGATTTTCCTCTACTCGCGCAATTGATGACCAATGGTTTGGTGAAGAAGGTCGCTATGTGACCCTTAGAACAGTTTATCGCCGAATCCGATGTTTTGGGTTAACATCATATCGTCCGCAACTTGTGCTTCCTTTGACTGCGGAACATTATCAGCAACGGTTACAATGGTGCAATGGAAGATCTCATTGGAATCTCGAATGACGGCGTGTTGTGTTTAGTGACGAATCAAGATTTTATTTAGGCATGCGCGACGGTTGTCAGGGAGTCAGCAAAAGGCGGGGTGAACGACGGAATCTTCGATTTACCGTTGAGAGGCACGTAACCCGCACTGTAGGTGTTCTGGTTTGGGGTGTGATTACTTATGGCGGCAGGTCTCCCTTGGCGTTCATTCGAGGCAATATGACAGCACAACGGTACATTGCAGAGGTGGTTGGAACACATCTTCTGTCATACTTACAAGGGCTCGAAGATCTATTATTCCAGCAAGGTGATGCACGTCCTCGTGTAGCGAGGTTTTCCTTGAACTTCTTTGAACAGGCTCAGATTAATCTTTTGCCCTGGCCTCCAAGATCTTCAGGTCTTTTACCTATCGAACATGTATGGGACATAATGGGTAGAAGGTTGCGAAACTTGCAGCGTCCTCTTTTGACTTTGGAGGCTTTGAGACATGAGGTGCAACTTGCATGGGAGGCAATACCCCAAGACGAGATAAACCACCTTATTTAATCAATGCCACAGCGTGTAAATGAATGTGTAAATCAGAGAGGCGGCCCCACACATTACTAACAATTATTATAAAACTTTGTTTAACTAATAAAGATTTTCCTCCCAAATTTTGATCATTTATTACTTTTACATAGGTGAATATTCCTACCAAATTTCATCCGGAAATTCCAACCCCTTCTAGCTGTTGCAATTTCTATGTCACTGAGTATAAATTGCAGTGGACACTTCTCGACTAGATCCTGGTACAAATGCAAACTGCAGCGGGCTTAATCGCCTTAGTTTGATAAAACAAGTATGTAAATACTTTGGTAATCGAAATAACGCAGTAATATAATGCTATTATGAGTCTGTGTAAATACGTAGTAGGTGTGTGTATATAATATGTAGAAATATGGTGCCAATGACTAATGAATAATATTTTTTTAACTGCACTGTATACAAACTTCACTCGCTGCAATTTACAGGGTTTGGGAGGAGGTTTCCTGCGGGCTCTTATCTTAGAGAATTAGTCCGCTGCAATTTACGTTTGCCCATTTTAACGACGACAGCGACGTTATGACAGCAGCTCAAGAATTTTTCTTTAAATATTTCATTTTAATCGATATTTCTATACAGTGATTTCCCCGAAAACGTATTCTGGCAATTAGCACACCATATTAATTTCAGACGCACATTTGATCCCTATGTATCAACAATCATGTTTGATTAACTTCATTCAACTTTTTGGTTAAATCAAGGATTTTGTTAAATTGACATCACTATTGTGCTCTGCTGAAACGACTTTTTTTTTTAAATTTACTTCCCAACCAAATAAATGTGTTTCACGAACAGAATTTTTTGACACAAATGTAATTGTTAAGTCAACGCAAGGTGGTAGGTAATTTAATCATAAAATTTGTTGGACTAACACTTCTCCAGCTAACAAAATCAATTTTGTTATTTTAACACATTTCTATCCCTCAGTGTAACAAACACGTTCTTTCGAGATGTCCACAGCCTCTGTTATCTTTTTAACTTTAATTCGACGGTCGTTTAGCACCATTAGGTGAACTTTTCTGATGTCATCGATAGTGGTTGCAAGCTTTGACCTTCCAAAAACATTCAAGCTCGGCTGCCACTTTGGTGTAGAGTTCCCATAAGGCGTATTACTTTTCAAATGCAAGAATTTAATGACGACTCGATATTCGATTTTTCCATTTTTACAGAAACACTAACATCGATTGACACAAACGATTGTTAAACACCAACTGAGCGTCCAACATGGTTGAAATTTTCAAAAGTATCTTTCAACGCACACGCAATTATTACCGGAATACTTTTGACGAGTAACGCCATTTTCATGTTTAAACTTTTCGGACTACCCTCATATGTAAACCTGTTCGTATTGTAAAATAACTAATGAAAAAACAATTTTATATGTGTTCACGTGAAGAGTACTGCCTTGGAAATAGTGTTTTTACGTAAATCATAATCGTATTTTAGGACATGGTTAGTACTCTTACAAACCATTTACATACTTACTAATGTACAATTACTTTGAAAATAAAGTACTTTTACTATGTGTAATTTTTTAACCGACTTTTTACAGTGTAGATTCCGGAATCGTTGAACTATTTATAAAGAAAATAAATTAGAATTGGTAAGCTTAGAGAGCCAGTAAGCAAATATCGTATTGTTATTGATATGAAAAAAAGATTCGCTAGCAAATATTTAATGCGTTTAGCCATTGGCGTATAATGTTTAAATAAAGTTTCATCGTCCGCAGTTAATTCGTTGAAAGATTCAATCCAAGCTTGTCAACCATCAATATATGTTACGTCACCACCATTTTAGCTTCTTTTTTCTTCTTTTTTATTTAAAGTAAATATCTTCATATTGTACTCATATAAGAATTTGTTTTACATTAATGGCAAGTAAATCAATGTCTTCGGTGTTTTTCTTGGTTGTCGCAGATAAGATTTCGTAAACAGCATTCTTTCATATTTTATATATGTATGTTTTCTCCTTTCTTTTCTTCTTTACTTTCTCTTGTATAAGCTTCCAATGATCAATTACTGTTACACGATTCGTTCTGTGAATACGCAATGCATAAAGTAATTATTTTTTACAATGGATAGTAGTGCTTGTTTATTGGAAATATATGTTCATATCGTTATCACGCCGTTTACTTCAATTTGTTGAAGCGAAAAAAAAGCAGTGCAGTGGGCGTTATAAATCAATTATACCATACATGCGAACAACAATTCCATCTATCCACAATTAACAGAAATTCGTTTAAGCAGCAATAATTCACAAACGTAAGTACGTTCAATAATATATGCACACACGCATGTCTATTTGTCTGTAGTCTATTTAGTGCAAGTGAACTAAAAACAAAGGAATTACTATGTACGTAGCTCTAACTGTACCGTGCAGTTCTGTTGTTTTAGATCGGATGTTTTACAAAGAGCTCAGAATAACCTAGAAATGACACATACAATTTTTCTTCAACCGTTTATCTCGGTAGTAAAGTTTAAAACATTTTCCAAACCGATTGTGAGTAGATAATTCTATTAGTATTCTGTATTAGTACCCGACTGGCGTACTGTCATCAGACGCGAGTTATTTTCAAGCTAAAACTTCTGAGTGCAATCCCTTCTTGCTGAAGTCTTAGTAAGGTCTTTTACATGTTAACTATAAGATTAACATAGAATATTGGATAATATTCCAGTATAAGTTTTTCTTATTGGAAAAAGCACACTGTAATTTTCATATGGAAGTGAAACCCAACTATTACAACTCCCACTTTTAGGAGGAAATGTCAAGAGGTACAACCTTTATGAAAGTTTATGAGTTTTCAACGTAGAATGTACAAATTCAGAATCTACAAATTCTACCATTATTCCGTTCACTATGTACTACTGGCCTTGAAGGAAATATTTCACGAAACAATGTTACCTGAAATTGTACTTAATCTCTTCGTACACTTGCTGTTTTTCGATGATCCTAGATCTTAGATAATATAGCACTGCAGCTTTAACTCATTTCTGATGGTTAATGTGAGCCGAGGAAAATGATATTTACACACGCTTCGTCAATACATGTGATGAGGTTTATCTTGCAAATAGCCTTTAATGTTTACCACGTTGCGTTGCATTACGTTACACTCCTACGTTAATATTGCTGGTCGATGATCGCCCACAGTAATAATTCCATAGCGTTCTTTGCTGGTAGATAGTGTTTAAGAACGTAGTCGCCCGTCGCATGTGAATTGTATTTTATGCAAAACGCTGTAGTCGCCCGCCGTGTATGAATGGTACGAGGTAGGCGTCATAAATTCTCGGCCTAACAGGCTTATACAGGTTCTAGCGTGTTCAATCTCCGTTGCATCATAGTTGCATACTATATATATTGCGGCTCGAAGAGTAGTAGTTTTTAGTAGCCAGCCAGACAACGTGACTAGTGCATGAAAATGTCTCAGGTAACGAAAATTGAGTGCCGCGTGGTCAGCGGTCATTAAATTTTTAACAAGAAAAGGCATACGCCTAATTACATTAAAAACATTTAGACGGCGTTTATGGTGATTTATCTCCTTCATATTCCACTGTAAAAAAGTGGGCAAAATGTTTCTCTTTGGAACAAGAATCCCTTGATGATGAGCACCCGGTCGGCCAATTGAACTGATGACGCCTCAAAACATTTCAATTATTGAAGAAATGGTATTAGAAGATCGCCGTTTGAAAGTGAAAGAACTAGCAGTGAAGTCTAACATTTCTGATTTTGGAGTCCATTGTCCAGGAGATGAAACAATAGTTCTGTATTATGATCCTCTATCCAGGGGGACGTCGTTTTAAGGACGCTGTTAAGTTGCAAGTAGTTTTAATACATTTTGAGGAAGAAACTTTAGGTTATTTTTACAAGGGTGTAGAATTATTGAAATTGATCGTTGTAATAAATGTATTGAAGTTAGGGAAGACTATATTGAAAAATAAAAATTGTTATACTTTACCAATTTTTTTTTTTTTTCTATATCAGACCGAAAATGTACGGGGCCTACTACGTATTTTCTTCGACAGGAAGCCCCGAAATGTGAACCGCGACGTTTCTGAGAATTGCCGACTTTGCTTCAAATGCTAGCATTTCCATTTCGCGCTATAGCACATCATTCCAAAGTAACGAGTTATTTTGGTATTGCGTATCGCGACAGCAAAATACCGTTATTAGGGGTCCACACTAGTAATATTAAAAATTGCACACTATTTTAGTGTTATGCCCAATGCAAGTCTAATTATCTGTGCTGCATTGTGCTCCATTCTAGTGCATTTCGTAACAAAAACGTGCAAACCTATAAATATTACCACTGTGTTGAAGGTACTCTTCTGCTTTGTAATTACAGTTTATTATTGCTTGGCAAAGGATAAACACAGTACCCTTAAAATCAAAGGAAAACGTATGTTCACCATTATTTCGGTATATATTCTATTTGTGGTATAGTGAAGAAAATAAATGAAGTGCTAAAGCTGTGGTGAAGTTCTTAATTCGTTACATATTTTATAAGCTTTATTCATAGATGGCCACTTGCATTCTTAAATTATGTTTACAAAAATTAGATTGTATTGATGACGGAATAGGAAATCGTGAATTAAAGTAAATAAAATTACATTACGAAAAATTGAGAAAATACGTACAAAAAATTAAACTTTAACCAAAGACCTTTATACCTGAATAAAACCCTTCAAACCTTTACGATCCCATAAATTGCTTCAAAATCGTTCATTTTGAAGGAAAACATTTGGTAACACTGTAGCAAAATAAAGCACAGAGATGGGGGATCATCTAGCAGTACACGTGTGGACACGGCGAGGCGGCGGGTTGACTCTGTTCAGGGGTTTATTTAAGTTTAGACAAGCACAAGCGTAACGTGTTTTTATTGGTCTTGCTAAAGTAGATAAGATACACTTAAATTACAATAACCGCAACAAATCAAAGCTTTTGCTGTATTGACTCCTCCAAAGTAAGAATAGGATGTAGTTTATTTCTTCGACAATACCTTATTGTTTTTTGTTTACTCTAAGGTTGCAGGCATTTTTTCACATTTGAATAAGTTGAATTTGCAGCTTCGAGGTTCAGGAAATATTAACTTAGAAGGCGCCGTAAATATTTTTGTATTTGAAGATAAACTACGCGCTTTTATGGATAAAATTGACTTGTGGATTGACAAGATCCAAACAAAAAATTAGTCGGCCTTCTCTAAGCTAAAGAAAATTGTTGATGATCAAAATCAAGGAAGTGTGAATATAACGCGGGAAGTCTATCGAAGTGTTGCCTATCTCCTAAAAACCCTTAAAGAGGAATTCTCTCGCTACGTTCCTGAATTCAATGCGGCCGAATCTAATGTTATCCCGAGAATTATCAGAAATTCATTCAACGTGAGAGCTAGGGACCTACTTGCAGGAAGACGTCATCGGATTGCAGAATGATTGAAGATGCAAAGACACCTTTAGTTCAGGTATTTAATGTCTCGAGGAGTTTTGGTGCAAGAAATTTCTTTCATATCCAAAGCTGCGTGAAAGTGCTTTAAGACATCTGGTAATGTTTTCTACAACTTTGTGAACAAGGATTCTCCGCGTTATTTTTAATAAAAAATAAAAACAAGAATCAGTTGGGTACAGGCGACGATATGCGCGTAGTATTAAGCAGCAACATCAACCCCAGAATTTCTCTGCTAGTGAAGTAAATGCAGGCTCAAAAATCTCATTAGAAAACGTTTTTAAAACCTAATAATAGGTTTAGTTATATTTTTAGGCATGTTTGTATCTTATTTCGCAATAAAAGTTTTATACGAAATTGTGTTTTTACAATTATGTACATAATAAGTGGTACCAGAAAAGTCCAAGTTTTACTTTAGTGGTCCGCCATCTCTCAAAGGTTGGGAACCACTGTACAAAAGGAACTTTTTTTACTTCAAGCAAAAAGCTTACATAAAAAGTATTGCACTGATGTAAGTTGTATGATACATTACAAAGTACAACATAATACCACCAACCATTGCGTTGTACTTCAGGTTTGGATTAATATAAAGGTGGTTTGAAAAGTCCGTGCAAAAATTAAAAGCACTTAATTTTTCGGGATAAACCATTTTTATTTTTCAAGTGGTCTGCTCTTAGACATAAACACATCGTCCAACGCCAGTACAGTTTGTTGATCCTTTCTGAATAATGGAATTGGTCCATTGCTGCAAAATAAGCATTCGTTTCCGCAATTACATGCTCGTTTGAATAAAATTTCTTTTCCGCCAGCCTTTTTTTTCATATTGGGGAACAGATAGTAGTTCGAGGAAGCCAAATCTGGAAAGTAGGAGAGATGTAATTTCACAACCACAGCTGCAGAGGAATTAGCTGATCCATTGCCGTGATGAAGGACTTTTTTGTGGGCCAATCGTAGGTGTTTTCTTGCAACTCTTTCAAACGGTCCCATAACGATGCATAATAGCATCTGTAACCCTGTACCCTTTTCGAAATACTCGATAAAGATTATTCCTTGTCAATCAAGAAACAGTCGCGCTGAAGGAACGGTCTTCGTCTTTTTTTGTGCGGAGTCTCTGCACATCCATGTTTCGTCCATAGTGACGAAACGAAAAATCTTGTGGATTCATCTGAAGCAGCCGCAAGCCGTCCCTGGAACACGTTACACGATTTCGTTTTTGGTTAACTGTGAGCAATCCCGGTGCCCATTTTGTGGACAGCTTTCTCATGTTTAAGTGTTGGTGCAAAATATGCCCCCGTTCAGTGATGCTCACAGCATTATCTATCTCACGCATCTTCACTCTTCTGTCACTCATCAGTAGATGGATTTTATCAATGATTTCTAGAGTAGTGGCTTCAACGGGGCGTCCAGAACGTTCAGCGTTACTTGTGTTTATACGGCCACTTCGAAAATTTTGAAACCATTTATAAACTATTCTAATCGAATGTGTAGATTCACCATAATGTTTATCAAGGTTCTATTTAGTCTTCTGATGCGATTTGCCCCTCTTACAAAATATGTTATCAATCTTCCATCCACTTTTTGGAAATCACTCGAGTTGCACAATTTAAACGAACGCTAAACATAAAGTAATAAACTAATATAGCTGACATCTGGTGTGAGTACCTTCAAAAAATGCTACTAACTGACAATAACCTCGATACACACCAGTTGTGCCATCTTTCTGACTTTGTACGTACTTTTCAAACCACCCTCGTACCTAGCCCCCTTTATAGTATACTAACAAATGAAAATTACTATTTCAGGTTCATTTCTTAATCTTACAACTATTTAAAACACTTGTTTACCACAACCGCAAAACACAATAACCAAAAACTTGTAACAGAAGCCTAATCGCATGCTAGTCGCTATAGGTCGCGATGAAACCAACATAACGTCGATTTTTTACATATATGTGACCTTTCTTTCCCAACTCTGCAGTGTATTTCATCAGCGGCGTAACGTGCTTAATAAGTGTTAAAAAAACATATACAAGAAAATAATTTAATAAAATAAACACGAACAAGTGAACACGACTTTTGCTATATTTTTTGTCACACATTATATGTTTTTATTATCTTAATACGTTGAAATCCACAAGACGTGATATCAAGGATAGCGGTAAAGAACCGAAAATCACCAGGCAAAGATTGCGATTAGAAACGACAAAGTTCAATCTTACTTTACCCCTACTCTTGGAGGGTTCGTTGTAAATACGTTGGTTTTATGTTTACTACATTTTTGAATGTAAGCAAATGCTTCTATACTTGTGGCTAGCACCTGAATGTATTGCATTAAAGAAAGTATAACAACTCCTATTTTTGATCGTTTATCCATATTATTAGTTAGCAAATGACTAAAAAGGAGTATTGGCCAAGCAATTACGGGTGTAGTACTCGATACGTTACAACAATCTCAAGTGTCAACTAGTCAACTGTTGATGTTTATGAGCGATGGAGCAGCGACGATATGGAGTATAGGCCGTATAGAAAAGTGTGAAGGACTTTTACATGTTAAGTGTAAAGTTCATGCTTTACATCTTGTGGCACAAACTATTTGAGAATGTTACCCGGAGGTGGATACATTAATAGCAAATACAAAAAAAAAGTGTTTCTCAAATTTCCCAAACGGATTCGAGCATTTCACAAACTTTGTCCCGGTATTCGCGAACCACCACAGCCAATTCTTACGTGTTGGGGAACATGATGGGGAACATTGCAAGCGGCTTTTTATTATTCTGAACATTTCCAAGAAGTAAAATCTGAGATTTTACAATTCGACCCTGACGAAGCTACAGCTATTAAGGAGAGCCAGAAAGGATTTCTAGATACTTCTGTTGAAAAAGTATTAGCAACAATTATAAACGATTACTAGACGCAATACAAAAATTGCAAAATACTAGGTTGTCGTTAGTAGAATCAGTGCAAATCGTGGACGAAGTTAATACATTGCTACAAACGACGCAAAAAACGGTCGCGTTATAGCAAAGTTCCGCAGTGTTTTAAAAAAAATCCGATTATATCTACGAGATTAGGACAAATGTGTGGTGGTGCATCTGCAGGTTCATTAACTACCTTTAAGGATTATTTTAATTATGCCTGAGTTACTTCCGTAGATGGTGAACGATCTTTCTCGAAATATAAGAACTTTTTTTCACCACAGCGAACAACCTTCACCGAGACAAATGTGGAAACATACCTAATGGTGCAAGTTTTTCAACAATGCTATCCACACTGTTATTATTTATGGTTACGGTATTAAGTACAATAGATTTTTGAAGAAACGACTTTGTTTACTTTTTACGGTTATTACATTATATATACAACAAATACTGTATGTAAACAAAAAAAAAACTAACAATGGCAATACAAACACTTCAACGTATACATATATTCGCTTTATTTACCAAACATTTTTATTGCTTCGGCTGTTATTTTTTACACTGGGGTATTGATTTTAAAATATCACTTCTGTCAGTGAGTCATACATACACTATTTATAATCCGCGGCCCATGCGACTGATCCCATTGTTTTGCGAAGACCGATTGTGGCCGGCTTACTAATGACTAGAGTAACCTAAACTTGCGGACTCACATAGGCGTCGGTATTACAGGTTAATATAAGAATACGAAAAATTCATAAATAAACTAAACCGGCAGAGAAGCAGGCATGTAGTGTCGACCTTGAATATAAATCATGTTAAACCGCGCTGAGAGAGATTTCGTTTTAGTACCGGTTGAGCTGTTGCAGAGATTAGTCGAACGGTCAAGGTTATGTACTTACGTGTCGCTTTTGAAAATATAGCTGGTGTTTTTTTTTGTGTTGTAGTATTATACCAAGTACATAATTAGTGTATCGTTTCATATAGAACTAATATTTACATACCTAAGAAAACAATGCCTCGTAATAGATTTGCTACTAATGTACATAAGTATGTGTCACTTTTTCCCCATTTAAAATATGACGGTAGTGCAGTTTTTTGCTTAATATGCAATGTTCGTTTGGCTGCATTGGACAGAACTGATTGCCAGAGGCATGTCAATGGTATTAAACATATGAGAAATGCAAGAACTGAAATACCTTATACACTATTCCTCATACATTTATTAATTATGTTTACCTCTTGTAACCTTCGGTTGTCGTTGGTGAGAAAAGCAGCTTTTAAAACGTTTTGGCGACAATACGTTCCAAAGTACCCATTACCCTCACAAACACAATTACAGAATCATTTGCCGCGAATGAAAGAGATGCTAGAAAATGTGTGTAAACGTGATTTGTGTTCCAAAAAAATATGGATTACCGTGGATGAGACGACCGATATAAAGAAAAATAGTATGGTGAATGTAATAGCTCGCGTTTTATCTAGCGAGAACACAGCATCTCGATATTTGTTAGCTTGCAAACGTGTTCAACAATGTACCGCGGAAAATATTCAAAAAGTGATAATGATCGCATTGAAAAAATTTAAAATTGCCCAAGATCAAGTTGTGATGATTGTGACAAATAGTGCAGCAACGATGTTAAGTGTTGGGCGATCCTTAAAACATATATTTCCTAAGTTAATACATATAACCTGCGTGCTGCATGCTTTGCATTTAGTTGGTGAAGTTGTTCTGCAACATTACGGAAACGTTGATCGGATGATTGGAAGTACTAAAGCAGTGTTTCGTAAATCTCCTAAACGTTTAAAAGAATTTCGTAAATTTTGTCCAGGTATTCCAGAACCTCCTGAACCAATTTTAACGCGGTGGGGTACTTGGCTAACAGCAGCTTCTTACTATTTAATCAATTTTCCACAAATTCAATCAGTTATAATGCGATTTAATCGGGATGAATCCAAAGCAATTAGAGAAAGTCAAAGAGAATTTCAAATTCCTCAACTTTTAGAAGATTTAACAACAATATGTACCAATTATACAGTATTACTAGATGCCATCAGAAAACTACAATGTACTGAATTGTCATTGCAGGAATCATTAGACATAGTGGAGAGTGTAAAAAATAAATTACACACATTAAATGATACGCCAGGATTATGCGCTAGTCAAAAGTTGGCAGATGTTTGAAGGAAAAATCCCGATTTTAATACTTTAGAGGCCGTTTATAATAGTGAACTTTTAAGTGATTTTGAAAAACAGTTTCTACATGCAAATATAGCTTCCTTAGATGTGGAGAGTTCGTTTTCTATGTATAAGAATATTTTTTCTTGTCGACGCATAAGGTTTAAAGAAGTAACTGTGGAGACATATGCAATGATGCAAGTTTACAGTAGTTCACATCCTGATGCCTCTAATTTGTTGAATAATTAGCAAGTAAGTTTATTTATGAATTTTTCGTATTCTTGTATTAACCCGTAATACCGACGCCTATGCGAGTCCGCAAGTTTTGGTTACTCTACTAATGACATATTGTGGAGATATGTACATATCGAATTTGTTATGCATTCATTCAAGAGTAGCCTATAGAGTTTATAAAGATTGTAACGGACCGCATTTCAGTTTCTCAATATTTGCTTCTTTTTATAAAATGCTTTGTGTAAATATTTAATAATGTAGTTAGTGTCAGTTCAGATATTTGCAAGCCTCTAATTTTGGGGGAAGGAATATAATTTACGATATTGAAATAAAAGTGTTTGTACGTAATTAACAAATCTACCGCGGGCTTTTATAACTGCTTTTATACTTTTTGTCTTAGCAGACACTAAAGCATAACAAAACTGGAAAATCAAATTTCACTCTCCCATGATTTTCTCTGCTGACTGAGTTTTGGGAGCGCACTGATGTTGAGCAATGTTACGTTTTACAAGGTATCACAAATTCTCAATGAGCGAAAAGTCTGGAGACTGTTGCGGTCAGTCCAGAAGGCAGACACCATTGTCGTCTGCGAGAGGTGGCAAGAAGCGCTATCTTGCTGGTTACTAATATTAATGGGGCATATCTTCACCCAACAATTTAACAATTGACGGCTTCAGTATTTGCTCCAACATAGAAACACGCTCCTCACACAAAAAAGGTTCACCCGACACCTGATGCTGTCATACAGCCCCAAACCACTAGGAGGCTTCCACCCCTATGCGTATGTTTCATAGGGTGCGGTCTAGGAGAAAAGTTTCGTCACGTCTTCATCGGATGAATTGCGGCCTAAGTCGTCCAAAAAACCACAGTAAGTGCAACATTTTTGCAAATCACGGGCGACCAATTTTCAGCGGTCCAACTTGCATATTTGTTGGTACGTACACTACTGTCCAAAAGTTTGGAAGCAGCAACGGATTTTACAACACAGTAAAATTTTATTGTGATTATTAATGAATTTATACAACATAAGTGACTATCGTCAAATAACAGTAAATTTATTCAAACATAATAATATTTATGCATTAGGTAGCTCGTAAGTTTACTTTCGTCTATATGACCTCCTTTAGCTTTGATAACCGCTGCACAAAGTTTAGGCATTCTTCGAAGCAATTTTTCAAGACAGTCCGCGTCAATTTGTTGCCATGCGTTCTGTAAATATTCCCATAGCTGTTGGGTGTTCTGAGGTTGTCGCTGTCTAGCCCTTCGATCAAGCTTATCCCACAAGAGCTCAATGGGGGATAAATCCGGACTTTGAGGAGGCCAAACCATTAATTTTAGTTAATTTCTTGCTGCTTTCTCCTCTAAAAAGTTTTTACAGATTCGAGCCGTATGTTTGGGGTCATCACACGGAATAGCATCATTTTGCAAAATATCAAAATACTCTTCTTTCCGCATTGTACCACTAATTTTCACTAAATCACCCGTAGTTGTTCCAGCAAAACAACCCCAAACCATAACACTACCACCTCCGTGTTTGACGGACGGCACTAAGCAGGCCTCACTAGCTCTTTCCCCTGGTCGTCGACGAACAAAAACTCTCCGTTTCGTACCAAATAACTCAAATTTGGATTCGTCGGTCCATAAGACTGCGTTCCAATCATCCAGTGACCAGTTTGCATGCTCTCTTGCCCTAGTTAATCGTTTCTGTTTATGCACACGTTTTAAAAACGGTTTTTTGCGGCCGATGCATCCCCTTAAACCTGCTGCCAATAATCGCCTCTTGACGGTGGTATAGTCCGTTTCCTTTTATTTTAATCTGACTAAATAGTAAATAATTACTTTTTTATATATTTATATATAACGTATTTACCTGCCAATTAGTCAAATTAAAATAAAACGAAACGGACTATAACAGAAACATTTGTTCGTCGTTGTGTATTAACGCGCGATGCGATATCCGGTGCCGTTAGACGTCGATCTCGTTTCGAAGTCGTTACTATAAATCTATCTTCGGCTCCAGAAGTCGCCCGTGGCCGCCCACTTCGTCTTCTATCAAGATTTTACCCTGTCTCTCTTCTCCGGGCCAATGTGTATCGTACACCTTTCGGTGAAATCCTTAACCGTAGAGAAATTTCTCTTTCGGTATATCCTTTCGCGAAGAGTACAAATAGTACATCGTTGTTCTGCAGTCAACTGTCTGCGTTTTGGCATTTTTACGCTCAGTACTTTACCAAATTGTTATAATTGCGCACTGAATTCAAAAAACTAATTCCGCACAGGAAAGCGATAAGACACTAAAGATTAATATCTTTACCACATGCACTAAACGATTACCGAAGTAATACTAAACCGTTTGACAGAAAGTAATTACTGCAGGTATCCTACCCCATCCTCGTCAAACAATAGTCGTATTCTTGGAAAAGAGCAATAAAATGTATTCGGGTGAAATTTGTACCTAAATGTTTGGAATTTACGGATTATGTGTAACAATTTTATATTTGCATAGAATAATTTATAGTAGGGATTAACGATTTCACGATATGCCTAACAGTTGTATTATTTTAAAGGAGTTTCACCTTGCTTCCAAACTTATGGACGGTAGTGTACGTGCAAGTCGTTTCTTATGAGTGTCGGTGAGGTACGAATTTCGGTGTGTTACGCGATCGTGCAGATTCGCTGTCTTTAGGCATTTTCTAACCATGCCGAACGATTGCCGAAATACTGGCGTCATTATGTTACCATAATTTACAATTATTCTTTCCAAAGAGCGATCATCTCTGGTACTGGTTTAGTGTTTTTCTCCTGTTTTTAATTCATTGTTATAGGACCCCATTTTTCTAAACCAACGTCGTAAATGACCCTATATAATCCTTCGCCTTTACAGAATTCTTGTGTTTCCATTTCAATTACTTGTTTAAGGTAATTATATATGAGATTTGTACTCTATATTTATCCACAACAATTTTAAATAAAGCATAATGATTTTCAAACATTCAGTATTGTTACGTTCTCCTGGTTTGAAGAACAATGCCTTTAGTCGTCTGGTTCGGCGTATCTTTCTTGCGAAGAGGAAGGACGAATTGCTTTTGCTTTGATGTATAAAAATACTTGCTTATTTGTTCGATAGCGCAGTACCTCTCGAAATGAAACACATTACGTATGTATAAAATAAATTCATTAAAACAGTTTCCCTTATTACTAATAAAAAATATTTAAAAAATGTGAGGTTTTCTTCGTGTAATATATAAAAAGTATGCGTATGCTTTAATATTGTATATACCGCATTAATAAGTTTTGTAGTAAAGGGAACCGCTAAAATATACGGACACTGTTACAACGTTTGCTCGCTATGAAAGTAAAAGAGCGTGGTCTCCCGCGACAGGAATGAATCAGAATCAGTAACAATCCAACCGCTGTCAGAGGACTATCGCTCTAGACTCTAGTCATGCATTATACCCCTAGTTTATTTCTTTAATTTATCATCTTTGCCTTTCTCAATCTTTTCTCCTTGGTTATTTTTGATTTGCTTTGTTTGTGTCTCGAAATTATACTGAAGAATAGATTTCTTTTTAATTATGTTCTTATAAACTAAGAAGTCGTTAAATCTACTGAAGAGGCAGTACTGCAAATGACTGCTTATTTGAACATTTATTGTAATAATAGGTTCAACTGAATTTCTACACATACAAATGCGATTCATTTTGACATAAAATTCCATTAGTTAGATTTAGAAAACATGTCTTTGTTTTGAAATTTGCATTTAAAAGATTATGTATTTGTTATGCATTTACTATCATTTAAACACTGAATATATTGGATATTTGGAAATACAAAAATGTAATCTAGTTATTTTATAATGGGAGGTTCTATTTATTATTGGAATTCATCAGTTTTCCTTTTAAATTAAGAACGTTTTCTTTGTTTCATATACGACAATATTATATTTAAGTATTTATTTGGAAATAATCAACGATTGAAGTCCATCAGTAGGTTAACAATAAAATAAGATGTATTACGTGTTTCTATAAATCTATGTCGAGCAGATATCTCAAGCACGTATGCTAGGCGACTGTGTGGGATTATATAGGGACACTGAGGAGTGGAGAGTGCTTTTCTAGCATAAGCGACAACGTTATTCGCTATATGTATGGGACCAGCGCTTATAAATGAATCCTTGCCTACCCTAGTATATTATAATACGGTTTCCTTACTTGTTTGTGTACATATTTTGTGGGCCTATTTCTATGTACATTTGTATAAATGTATCTCAGTATATATTAAATCACAGTGTTTGTATGTGTGTTTCTTAAATTGGCAACGTATATTTGTATATATGATTATTAGAGTTACTCAATTTACGCCAACAGCCAGTGTCGGACGCATAAAAGTTTACACAAAATAATTGATCAGAAATAAAATATAATACGTGCTCAAACATTTACCGTCTTAAGAGTTTTCCGTAAAATCACAAAGTGAATAATGTCTGTTAAATATCTGCAACATTAGAAATGTTTCCACAGTTGTTTCGGCAAACCGAGTGCGGCGTGAGGAAAAAGTGTGTTTATGTGCAGAAAACGAACGTTCTATATCTAGTGACGTTATATTTGCGTAATTAAAATAATCTTTGGAACAACTTAACGGTTCCGTTGACGCACCTTCACAAATTTGTCTTAATGTGCCAAAATCAGAATCTTTCTCTAAAACACTTTCAAACCTTTGTAGAACACAAACATTTTTTGCGTCTTCTCCCGCGCATAGCTGTGCGTGAACATATTGCACTATTTGCAGAGATTCCACTAACAACACCGAAGGATTTTATAATTTTTCTTTTACCTCCACTAGCCCGAAGTAATTGTTCTGAATAGTTTTTAAATCCGTTTTAACCTGATTATCTTGAAACTTCGACTAGCTTTCTTTGATAGCCGCAGCTTCCTTTGGATCGAACTGTAAAACCACGTTCTTAATATTCTCAAAATATTTATGATAATAAAACGCGACCTGTAACCATGTTCCCCAACGTGTAAGAATAGGTTCTGGTGGCTCAGGCATACGAGGGCACAGTCTGTGAAATTTGCGAATACGTTTTGGGGATGTGACAAACACTGCTTTTGTATGTGCTATTACAGCGTCTACCTCAGGATAACATTTTCTAATACTATCTGCAACCTGGCTGAAAGCATGAATTTTACACGTAATATGTAACAAGTTAGCACAATGTTTTTTCAGAGACCGGCCTACAAAAAGCATGTTTGCGGCACCATCACTCATAAACATCAACAGTTGGTTTGTTGGAAGTTCAAACTTTTCCAATGTATTTAACACTAATTTTGAAATTACTTAGGCAGTACATTGTTGTACTCGTCTGGAAGCTAATAGAATTGAAGGTGACGATTGATGTGGTTCCATTGTACGTACCATTACATTAACCACAGAAAGCTTTTTACGATCTGTTGTTTCGTCCACACATAACCACAGTTTTTTATCTTTCAACTCCGATTTAATTCTCTTTTCAACATGTTCACGAGCAGATGGCACAATTCTTTGTAACGATGCCCCGTAATGTGCAGTCCGAATATTTATTCCAAAAGAAGACATATGCTTCCTTTTCTAGTAGATTAAACGGTAAATTACATGCAATAAAGGTAACACATAAATTAAATTTAAATTTGTCATTGTGTCGTGTGCAATTTTTTTTTGAAGAATGCTGTTTACTATTTACGTGACGTGGACAATCCCTTTTGGACCAACACATTAAAGGGATTACACATTGAATTTTAACGTCATCATAATTCAGGTCAGGCATTTCTGCTATAAATTCTGTAACTTTGTCCAACATTGGTCGTTTTCGCGACGTAGGACAATCATTTTTAAAACAAACGTAGAACTACGAAATAGTATTTACGGCAGCGTACATGTATACACAACAGATTTGGTTGAGACTCGCAGTTATACTGAGGGTTGTATCGAACCTCCGCCACTGCCCGTTGGCGCTAGTGAGCAACTCTAATGATTATAAACACACCTAATACGAGTGCGAGACATTTTGTTACCTTAAATGTATTTTCACTATCTATCAAATCGCAACGTTTATATGCATTGTGTATTAGGAGTACCACCAAACCCTTAACAAAGCTCGAATGTCGGGTCGCGAAGACAATAGCAGAATATAGCCCTAGAAGGCTAACCACATCTTCTAGTGTTAGAATCTACATACTATGTGCCTTGTATACTAGGGTACGTAAGGATTCATTTATAGTCGTGGGTCCTATACATATATCTAATAGTGTGCTGCTTGTGCTGAAGCGTCCTTGATTCGCTTCGCGCGCTCCTCACCTTATACTTTCGTAGCGGGCAAACGTTGTAACACTGTCCATATATTTTAGCGGTTCACTTTACTGCGGAACGCGGTATATGCTTCAACTGCTGCCTCCCTATAGAAGCGAAAATGTGAAAGGCCAAGCATTGTGCGTTCGTTCTCTGACGTAGTATTCGTACTCCGATAAAGGCGTGCATATTATGCGTTATGCTTGCTCTCCAATTGTTTCATTCGCGACCGCGGTGGTTCTGTGTCTAGTGTGCGTCTTGTCTCGAGATTTGCAATATAATAGCGTACCGAAGTTGGGATTATTTGAATTAATACAATTTTACATCAATTCTTACTTTGTGTGTTGATGGTTTTGTTACATTTATATATATTAAAGGAATTTAAATATATTTTTGTAATAAATACATACAATATTTTTAAATGTATTCAATTGCAATATACATGACTTTATAAGAAATAAAACAAATGAAATGATGAATAAACCAGTAAGACGAATGAAACATAAAATTTACAACATAAAACAATAGAATGATGGATTTACAAAATACAATAAATGAAATAATGCATTTGTTATCATAAAAACAAACTAAAATGTTAAGAAACCTTAACAAGTATGCTAGACGAAATATAATGCTGCGATGATGTTATACAGTGAAATTCAGTATATAAATAGGCTTTACTGAAACCCTTTACGAACTAAGTCGATCCCCCATCGCTTGAAATTATGGAACACAGACGACGTGATACGATATTATTTCACGCAAAACACGACACCGTTCATCGTAATTAACACGATCCTCGGTGCTGAGTATTAAATAACACGTTGTCAGAAACGTGAAGACGTCTTTTTTCCCATCAAATAAAAACAACTACATATTTAGCATTACTCAACACCAGATTGTCGAAATAATCCAGAATTTTCGTGTCGTTACATTTTGCCAAGAATGGAAGAATGCAACTTAGGCGGAATTTAGATGGTGATAATTTAATTAATGAAGAAATGCCATAATACACAGGATCATTGACGACAATGGCTTTATTAGACGTGTCTCTGAAAGTAATTGAAATTTGAACTGTTAAGGATAAAGGTTTATTTCTTGAAAATACTTTCCACTTCATGTTACTCTTGATTACATGTGGAACGGATATCAACTTATTTTAAATAGAACAGTCTGTATATTATGGATTTAGCATATTATGAATTAGAGCACTACACGGGTCTATTTTTCACGGCCCGGCCCGCCCGTGGCCTCTTACAGTATAGAGTAGGCCCGCCCGTTACGTTCATTACCTCCGTACAAGGCCCGACCGTTAGGAAATTTAGGCCCGTTTGGCCCGTCGAAATTATTTTAGCCTGTTTAAGTAATTATATCTGCACTGTCCATTTCTAAACATTTTTTAACTATTACATTATAATGAGTAGAATGAAACATTTATTTTGTTTGTTTTTGTATGCTATATTGTATGAAACCAAACGAAAGCGTAACATAACATGGCATACATTAAAATTGTTAATATAAACGATAGCTTAAAAACTAAACAGCATTTACTGCATACGTTATATCCATTCGATGTATTTAATAAAACATTCTTGGCCCGTCAGGCCCGTACGATTTTAGGCCCGGCCCGCAATGAAAAGAGACGAGGCCCGCCCGCGGGCCCGGGCTTTTCCTAACCCGTGGAGTGCTCTATTATGAGTTTAAAATGTACCAACACCGAGAAGCTATTTTTTGCTAAAAATTTTGACAGATGCAAACTTCAATTTAAATAAAATTCGTAAACTTATTTAAATTCAATTTAAACAATATTATCTCTTCTTTGGCATTAGCTATGTAAATCAATTTTCGTATGAAGTACCTAAATAGCTATTTATAAACTCATGTTCAAAATTATCGCACCACTCAAATAATTCTATACAATTTTTACAACATTTTTAATTGGTGAATTATTTTTTAGTATCATCAAAAGATATTATAACTGGAGATAATTAAACATCGGTTCATCAATTAACTTCTTTTTTAATGGAAACATGAAAAAAGAATACAAATTCAGAAACAAAACGATATTATTGGAAATCTTAAAAACCCTATAAACATAAAGGCAATAAAGGTTAATAACGCGTAACACCTTCCCTAGCTTTGACAACTGCTTGGATTCGCCGTGATGAGCTCACTATCAAATTTTAGATTACTTCTTAGGGAATATATTATCCCACTCGAAAAGAACAGCTTGTTCCAATTCATAGAGATTTCCAAAAGATGGTAAATGTCTCCTTACTGATTTTTTTAGAGCATCCCAAAGGTGCTCAATCGGATTTAAGTCTGGGCTTCGTGGTGGCCAGTCCATGACTTGGATATTGACCTCTTGTAAGTAATCCAAAACTTGTCTAGCGATATGTAGTCTCGCATTATTCTACATGATCATGAAATTGTTTCCCAAAAATGATGCAAAAAGCATTAGATGGTGCTGAATAATGTTCTCTAGGTAGTTTTCAGCATTCTTTGACTTCTGGCGAATAGGGATTAACTCTGTGCAGACGTTAAGCAAATACTCTCCCAGAATATTGTTGATACACCACCAAAGGTGTATTTGAGAGCTTGTGCAGTCGAGATATCTTTCTCCACTTCCTCACCATATTCAAACATGGACATATTCACTAAGAAAAACGTTTTTTTTAAATAGTAGTCCCTATTAATGATCATTTGTACATATTCTATTCCAAAAAGCAAACGTAAAACATGTTTTCTTCCTGTGGTTAATTAACTGGTTTTCGAGTTATTTAAAGAAATTCATAAAACCAATAAAAAGCAACTGAATTAACAAGGTAGATTTTGATATATTTAAACTCTGGATTTGGCCCAGTGTTACATGATGCATTACGATTTTATGAATGAAGCCTAACACTGTGGAGTTATAAATAACCTGGGAAAATATGCGGTAACAGCCAGAGGCATGGCGAACCCATAGAAGTTTACACATAAAATAGAAGGTAAGAAATAAATCATAAAACTTGCTGAAAGACTTACCGTTTTAAAAGTCTTCCATGAAATCACAAACTGGGTAACATCTGTTAAATATTAGAATCATTAGTAAAGCTGGCCACGAGCGGTACCGCGCAGTAGCAGTCGACCAGGCCTCGCGTTCCACTAGAGTTATTCTGCTAATAGAGATGTTTGCTGCCGCAAATAATTTCGCTCATCTTTTAAATAAAAATTAAATAACACGTGCTCAAACACTTACCATTTTAAGAGTCCTCCGTGAAATCACAAAGTGAATAATGTTTGTTAAATATCTGCAACATTAGATATGTTTCAACTGTTGTTTCGGCAAAACTAGTACGACATGAGGAAAAAATGCGTTTATATGCAGAGAACGAACGTTCTACATTTAGTGACGTAATATTTGTGTAAGTAAAATAATCTTTCAAATAGCTTAACGATTCTGTTGACGCACCTTCACAAATGTGTTTTAATGTGCCAAAATCAGAATTTTTCTCAAAAACACTTTCAAATTTTTTTAGAACAGAAACATTTTTTGCGCCTTCAATCGCGCATAGCTGTGCGTGAACATGTTGCACTATTTGTAGAGATTCTTCTAACGGGACCGCAGGATTTTGTAATTTTTCTATTGCATCTGCTAGCCCGAAGTAATTGTCGTGAATAATTTTTAAATCCATTTTAACCTGACTATCTTGAAATTTCGACTGGCTTTTCTGGATAGCGGCAGCTTCCTTTGTATCGAATTGTAAAACCACGTTCTTAATATTGTCAAAATATTTATGATAATAAAACGCGGCCTGCAACCATGTTCCCCAACGAGTTAGAATAGGTTCTGGTGGCTCTGGTCTACGGGGGCACAGTCTGTGAAATTGGCGAATACGTTTCGGTGATTTGACAAATACTGCTTTGGCATGCGCTATTAAAGCGTCTACCTCAGGATAACATTTTCTGATACTATCCGCCACAAGATTGAGAGCATGAATTTTACACGTAATGTGTAACAAATTAGCAGAATGCTTTTTAAGAGACCGGCCTACAGAAAGCATGTTTGCAGCACCATCACTCACTAACATCAAGAGTTGGTTTGTTGAAAGTTCAAACTTGTCCAATGTATTTAACACTAACTTTGAAATTACTTCGGCAGTACACTGTTGTATTCGTTTGGAGACTAATAGAAGTGAAGGTGCCGATTGATGAGGTTCCAATTTTCGTGCCATTACATTAAGAACAGAATGTTTCTTCCGATCTGTTGTTTCGTCGACACATAACCACAATTTTTGATCTTTCAACTCCGATTTTATTTTTTGTTCAATATGTTCGCGCGCAGATGGCACAATTCTTCGTAACGATGTTCGACTTGGTAATTTGCACTCCGAATAATTATTCCAAAAGCAGATAAATGGTTCCTTGTCTAGTAAATTAAACGGTATATTACATGCGATAAACGTAACGCATAAATTAAATATAAATTTTTCATTGTCTCGTGCGCAATTTCTTTTTGAGACATGCTTTTCACTATTTACGTGTCGTAGACAATGTTGTCTGGACCAACACATTAACGGGATTTTACAGATTACACATTTCATTTTAGCACCTTCATATATTAAGTCTGGAATTTCTGAATTTCTTCAGTTTTGCTGACGAAATCATAATTTTTCTAGGACAGATAATCAATTGCGCAAATGACCGGCAGCGAAAATGTCCGTACTGATCCGCAGACGAAGTAATACTACCGTTCCTCTCGGTCCGAACTGATTCTACGCCGATGCGCGGTATCGCTCGTGGCCAGTGTTAGCAATTACATTCGGTCAAACGGTTTAGTACTACTTCGGTAATCGTTTAGTACATGTGGTAAAGATATTAATCCTTAACGTCTTATCGCTTTCCTGTGCGGAATTAGTTTTTTGAATTCAGTGCGCAATTATAACAATTTGGTAAAGTACTGAGCGTTAAAATGCCAAAACGCAGACAGTTGACTGCAGAACAACGATGTACTATTTGTACTTTTCGCGACGAAGGATATACCGAAAGGGAAATTTCTCTACGGTTATAGATTTCACCGAAAGGTGTGCATTACACATTGTCCCGGAGAAGAAAGACATGGCAAAATCTTGATAGAAGACGAAGTGGGCGGCCACGGGGGACTTCTGGAGCTGAAGATAGATTTATAGTAACGACTTCGAAACGAGATCGACGTCTAACGGCACCGGATATCACATCGCGCGTTAATACACAACGACGAACAAATGTTTCTGTTACCACCGTCAAGAGGCGATTATTGGCAGCAGGTTTAAGGGGATACATCGGCCGCAAAAAACCGTTTTTATAACGTGTGCATAAACAGAAACGATTAACTAGGGCAATAGAGCATGCAAACTGGTCACTGGATGATTGGAACGCAGTCTTATGGACCGACGAATCCAAATTTGAGTTATTTGGTACGAAACGGAGAGTTTTTGTTCGTCGACGACCAGGGGAAAGAGCTAGTGAGGCCTGCTTAGTGCCGTCCGTCAAACACGGAGGTGGTAGTGTTATGGTTTGGGGTTGTTTTGCTGGAACAACTACGGGTGATTTAGTGAAAATTAGTGGTACAATGCGGAAAGAAGAGTATTTTGATATTTTGCAAAATCATGCTATTCCGTGTGGAAGCCGTCTTGTTGGTGAGCCGTTCCAGCAAGACAATGACCCCAAACATACGGCTCGAATCTGTAAAAACTTTTTAGAGGAGAAAGCAGCAAGAAATTAACTAAAATTAATGGTTTGGCCTCCTCAAAGTCCGGATTTATCCCCCATTGAGCTCTTATGGGATGAGCTTGATCGAAGGGCTAGACAGCGACAACCTCAGAACACCCAACAGCTATGGGAATATTTACAGAACGCATGGCAACAAATTGACGCGGACTGTCGAAAAATTGCTTCGAAGAATGCCTAAACTTTGTGCAACGGTTATCAAAGCTAAAGGAAGTCATATAGACGAAAATAAACTTACGAGCTGAATAATGCATAAGTATTATTAAGTTTGAATAAATTTACTGTTATTTGACGATAGTCACTTATGTTGTATAAATTCATTAATAATCACAATAAAACTTTAATGTATCTGTGACTTTTTGTAAAATCCGTTGCTGCTTCCAAACTTTTGGACGGTAATGTATGTAGTTATCAATAAATAGTGAACCAGGCACCTACTGTGTTATTTTAAAAGAAATGCCCTCTATACTACTACATTCTTGGTTTCTTAATGATCCAATATAATATCGGTTTCCTATGTCTATTTCTATATATTTATAATCTCAAAGTATTTACAATTTTGTGCCCAACTCGCTAAACCTAGATATACTTATGTCCTTTAAAATATTCGAAATGCAAATAATACATTTTAGTATCAATTTTTTAGGAAATTAAATTCCAGACTTAGCTCTATTTAGACATGGTAGTAGAATGCCTTCCAAATATAGTGTTCGGTACAACTCTGTATGTTTACGTTATGTAATAACTAAAAGATTAAAAGAAATTAACAAATACTTTCTGAAGAGCGTGCACAACATTTTATGTAATCTCTTTGTAAATATTCTATGCATAGGTATGCTTTATCTAAAATTCATTTAAAATATCATTCTAAAGTTGGATTAATTTTCAATCGCCAGTAAACTACAAGTAATCGATGCTGTTAAGCGTTATCATTTCTGTAATGTACTTTTCTTTAAAGATTATCAAGGTACGAATATGTACTTCTTTATGCCGTCACCGCCCACAATGAAACAAATTTTAACTGGATTAATACCATATCAAATCCGCTGTTATTTTATTCTGTTATACTAGTTAGAAATATGTATACGTTGTAAATTCGAAATAATTCATTTTTGCTTATTCTTATTTCCATAAAATCTTTTGGAATGATTTCAACCAGATGCAAATATGTACTTTCAATATTTTAATCAATAATACGTGTCTTTTGACATATTCATCCTCTGCTCATACTAAGCATACTATTCTAAAGAAAAGTAAGCACAGTTCCTATATAGAATTATTAATTATACAGCATCTACGAATAATTATTTATGCATCAGATAATAATTACGATAGGGCACGGACTTAACGAAAGTATAACGTTACCCTTACAAAGAGAAAATTTAAATATGTATGTAACTGCGAATCATAAACCAAAACTTGAGGAGCTGTAAACCATCAAATCTAATGTAAATATACTATAGAACTCGACAGACAAGAAATTCCCAAGTAAATCATAATTACATTTATCTGCTTTTCGTTACCTATGATACCGAAAATACCCAAAGCCCGCTCTGTGACGCGTGGATGGTAGTATTGGTAATCGGTGGGCGACAGAGGGGGGGGACAACTTAATTTGCTTGGGGTGCATATAGTGGCACACCACGTTTAAGTGGTTGATATGACAAAAGACGGAGCATTTCTATGAATTTCGACTTCTTTTGATGCTCCCAGGTATCGGCTACCTGGAAACAACCCTGTTTCCACATTTCAAAGAAATTGCTCACTACCTATAAAGTTTCGCCAGATCGTACTGGGGACCGGGGTTATACTTGTGTTGTATCTTTGAAATAATGTTTCTTTAAAATAATTCGTGGTTTATTTTTGTTTGTAAAAATTGTTATCAAACTGAAAACAATTTTGATCCAAGCATATATTTAGCATTTCCTCTATTTCTTGTGCTTTTATCCTGGCAGTATTTATTAATTCTATCATTTATAATTGATTTCAGTGCAAGGATAAGAATGGATGAAAAGACTTTTTACCTTAAATGAAACTAGTTTAACTGAGAGATTAACGCCAATATTTTTTAATTTGTGAATTAATTCCAAACTACTTTATGTGTATTTAATTGAGTTGGAACCTAAATACAACGTAAAAAATAGTTTGAAATTAATTCACAAAATTGCTTTGTAGAACAGAAAGCCTTTTTGTATCTTTCCGTTCTTTTCGGGGATATACGAAATCCTTCAGAACTGTCCAATTACTCTACGTCTACTTTTCCTACCACTGTGAATGATTTACTGGGCCGGGCTGGAGATATGGACGAGAACGAAGGAAATTCAATACTAGAATTTCTTTATTCAAGAAATCCATTTTGTTATCGTAACTTCCTTCTGGACACTCCTTTATGATGTCACACGAATATCCTCTGGTTAAAGATTTAATGGTTCGGCCATACAGACGGATCTCTGCCCTCTTGAGTTACAAAACAACATTTTTTTTTGTTTAAAAGTATTTTAAATAATATTGACACATGCCCATTTCGATTAAATATCTTAAGTCATTTCCTAGTTAGCAAGGGGGAGGGACTATGTATGTCCAGACTGTATTACAGGCAATCGCTTTTGTTTTTTTAATTATAAAATCCGAAAGTGTGAACTTCTGGAATTCCTTTTGGTGTCGACAAATTAACACATACTGTAGAATAAGACTTGGAAAGGCAACAAAATCAACTTTGAAGAAGTGGGTTCCTTCTTAAGTTATAGTAAACACAACTAAAGAGTTCAAATACAGCAAAAATTGTTGTTACCATCACAGTCTACGTTAAAAATATGTTTAAATGAAAACACCCTTCGATGTTGATGCCATAATCCCAAATTAATTCAAAAGCCTACAGCACAGAAAAACTGATTGTTACGTTCCTATAGCAGTCACCTTAACTCTCACACAACTATTGTTTCAAAAGCTTAAAACTACTAACGCTAGTTCAATCCCTGTACTTCCGATTAAAGCTTAATGGGACGAAATAATTAAGCCATTAACTAGCTAGTTCCTAAGTAGTTTGGTTTGAAAATTAAATAATTCGCAACATCCCTTTATGACCAGATTTACCTACCCGATACCTCACAGTACGTCATGTAGTCTCACACAACAGTTTAGTGTTCGTGTTTTGGAAATTTGCATTGCCATGTACCCCTGTTTCACCAACTTGTGCATACCTGGGATTCACATTCAAAAATAGGTTTTACGCAAAAACATCATTTAGTTTAAAAAGTTATAACAAAGTTTAGGCAAGCGGCTAAGAATAAAGATGATTACGTACAGTACTGTGCATAATGAAGAGGCCACTTGCCTTTTTCACGTTATTGTTGCATTTTATTCATTAATTGTAAGAAAAATCATGGACGTATAATCTATACATGTTTATTTTAGTAATTCTCACTATAAAAATGAAAGTATATGTATGAAATTAAAGGAGAGAAAAAAGATCTAATATTTTGTGTGACCACTTTTAGCAGCTTTGTACTTTTCGGGGCAGGCTATCGACTAATTTATTAATAAAATCCTGTGGAATTTTATTCTATCCTTCCTGCAAGGCTCTAAGCAGTTCGTTTGTGTTCTTTATGTGGATTTTTCTCAAACTTAGCTCGCTCCAAATAATCCCACACATGCTCAATAATATTGAGATTTGGAGCTCTGTGGGGGCCAAATCATGGTTTCGGCAACATTTTTTTCAGCTACTTTATTTTAGCACGATTTGAACAGTGTGCTTCGAATCGTTATCCTGTTGTAAAATGAAATTCTCGCCGATAATTGGCTTTCCAGATGGTATTGTATTCGCCCACAAGATATTTAAATATCGTTCGGCAGTCAAAAATTTCTATCAATTCACCGTGTTAGATGGTAGATTGGATTATACGCATCGTGCAGACGCAGACCCTACAAATTGCCTTCTTCGTGTTTGGAATACTTCGAACTCAGACTCATCCGTCCACAGTACACGACATCGATCTTCTATGTTCCTGTGCATACCGAAATCTCTTTTGTTTGTTACCTTTTCTTACTAAGGGTTGCCTGCTACGCGGTCTCCCAGGCTCTCTTTAATAAAATGCGTGCTGGCGACGGATGCACTCTAATTCCACTTGATGCTTGGAGATTTTTGGCTAGTTTGCCGAAGATTTAATGTGATTTCTTAATGAAGTAAGACGCAAGTAATTCTGTTCCTTTTCCTTAATTTTTTTAGGCCCTCCGGCACCCTTTTTATTTTCAACTTGGCCCGTTTCTCTAAGCCTTTTGAACAACCCACTTCTCACGTTGACTGCGGCCTTGTTTTTTTTTAAAGAATAATTTTATAGTGATCCTATATTGTTACTTTATGCATTTGACTGATAATACTGAATGTTCTCATTGCTATTATTAAAAACCAAAAAGTCACCTTACCGATCGCTGTCCAAGAAATAATGTAAACATTATTAAATTATAAAAAACATGTTAATATTCGAAAAGGAAACAGTACTAAATATGTATAAACCCTAAAACGGACTGATTAAAATTTGCAATAATATTTCTTGGGGGGGTCAGAAATCTCTTATCACAGCGATCCCTTTTTACCTGAGGATAATTTATTACGTCTGTTATAATATTTTTAATTGGAGTTTGTTAAAAAGGTGGTACCGGATGGTAGTAGCGTAGCGGTAGCGGCGTGGGTAGGGGTAATTTTCAACTCGTAGTCGATCTCGACAGTACCGCGAGAGAGTTCAAAGCGACAGTACGTTGTACGCTGCACGCCAAATAAGTACGCGGAGATGGGATGCCCAAAGGGTGTAACGTTCCCTTCGAATGTGAATAAATATCTCGGCCATTTCCCTGGATTTGAATATAGAAGTCCGCATATTTATTGCACAATATGTAATAGCGGATTGCTAAGTCGCGATAGGTTTGAATGTAGAAAACATTGTAAAAGTAAACGTCATGTATTGAATTTAAGAAACAGTATTCCATACTGGCAGTTTTTATATGATTTTATTTTTATGTTAAGTGTGTGCAACATCCCACAACATCTAGTATCTAATGAACACTTTCGTCTTTTTCATCTATGCAATTACGATACAATTTGCCACGTGTGCAAGGTACAATAAAGGAATGTATAAAAGACGAGTTGAGAAATAAGGAAATCTGCCTGTGTGGATGAAACAACTGATGCTTAGAAATACAGCGTCATTCATGTTGTAGCGCGTCCTTTAAAACGTGATGGTCCACCAGCTTCATTGTTGTTATCCAGTAAAAGGATTCAGAAAACTAATGCAGAAATCGTTGTCAAGATAATAAAAGATTCGTTGAGAAAATTTTATATCACAGGAACCCAAGTCACAATGTTCGTTACTGACGGAGCCGCAACAATGCTGAGAGTTGGTAGGATGTTGAAAATATGCTTTCCGACTCTTATTCACATAACATGCCTCATACACGCATGTCACCTCGTAGGAGAAAGCATTCGAAAGAAGTATCCGGTGGTGGATAAGTTAATAACATCTACCAAAAAAGTGTTCATCAAATAATTGTGTCCGCAATTACCACCACCACCTCAGCCTGTAATAACGCGATGGGGAACATGGCTCCAGGCAGCTCTAGAAAACTTGACGAACACTATAGGAGTCGATGTTACTCAAAAATTTGGTGCAATTTTAACGAAAAATCCCGATTTACAAAAGGTTCGGTCTATAACTGAAAATCAAAAGTGCCCAGATGAGGAAAAGGAATATCTGACATTTACAAATCTTACTTCACTGGATGTCGAACGATCATTTTCGAAGTATACGACAACATATTCACAACACCGTCGACGGCTGAATGAATCGTCGATGGAAGCGATTGCTGATATTTGCAATTCTACGCAGCTTACCAGGGCGATTGCCAATTGCCACAGTGGACATCAAGACGACAGGAAAAGGTAACAATATTATTTTTCTCTAATATTGTATATTACGTACCTACTTTTATGCGGTGCGCCACTACTGGTACCACCTTTTTAACAAACTCTAATCATAAACCAGGGACATATATTTACATAACTGCAGTTCTAAAACAAAACCGCGCGTCGCGATCCAGCAGTGCCTTTCGAATCCGCTCGAACTGGGAGCTTGTCGCATAAAGAGAAGGATTCTCTTTATGTCCCAGCAGCAGTATGACGTTAGTACTTGGCCGTGAGCCGTGACCGCTCGCTACACTGTTTCGTTATCACCTGCAGAATACAGAAAAATTACGCGGTAATTCTGGATTAGTACATTTTGTTAGGCGTTGAATTATAATATTACGTGGTTGAGCGGACAAGCGTGCGTACCGCTGTTCGCTTTATGATATACTGCGATTGGATGCGATCTATCAGTGAGACTCGAATGCAATATCCCGTTCGTAACTGGACCGACGTGTATATGATCTTAACATTAAATTTGTATACTAAACGAAATAGAATTTTAATTAGCATAATAATGTAATTAATATTCAATTAGGGCAAGCTTTTGAAAATAGCCTAAAAATAAATATGTAATACATAAAATGTAAAATAAAAATATACATATGGCCGTTCTTGGATTGCTTAAGAAAATAGAACACCATTTTATTTATTGAAATACATTAAACATGGATATCTACAAAGCGTTGTTTTCATAATACAAAAGCCTTAAAATAGATAACGAGTAATTATTACATTCTATAAAACACATTATAAGTGGATTTTTACAACTGCCGGGGGTTTTTATTTAATCAGACTCATATTCTGCTTCCGATTCACTGTTGGATTCATTTACATTTATTATTAGTGGATTTATTTCAAGATTTTGTAAATAACTCTCTGTCATACCTTTTTTGTATTAATGCTTCAGTATGACAAACATTTCTGTGACCTCATTGCTGTAATCATGTATACCAATATGTTCATTGTAGTAACGTTTAGCTTTACCCCAAATTAATTCAATCGCGTTAAAATCAGAGTGGTATGGTGGCAGTCGTAGAACTTCATGTCCATACTTACGTAACAACTCATCAATTTCATTCTCTTTTTCTTGGTGATGTGTTTTAGTTAGATTTAACGATTCATATTTTCTCTGATGAATGTTTCACATTATTGTTTCGCAGCCACTCAATAATTTCTAATTTCCTGGAAGAACTATTTGGTACTTTATTTAAGACAACTCTGTGACATGGGGCATTCCTTTTTAGCGTCAATGAATAACATAATAGTACCGTTCCGAAAGCGTTTTCTAATAACTTTGAAAAATGACGTAACGGCAAACTCGGCGTACGATCTGTAGTGGTCTCTTAATTGTGTGCAATAGTGTATGGAAAGAGCAAAAAGTGCACTTGAAATATTGCCACCATTATGAATTAAAGTATTACTACATGATACTACATGAATTTCGGCAGCAAGCTGGTGTTGACTTTAAATTCTTTAAATCTATTAGTTGGACATTTCGACACGCATATGTACATTTAAAAACTATGTTCAAGGAATAGGGAACAAGGTCGGGAACACTTGTTTATTGTGCTTGTATTTACTAATTACATACGTAACGCGTACGACCTCGCCGTTGAAAATGCCTTAGTTGAGAAATTTCTATGCTTACTTATTCCTATTATGCTGTATGTTCTTATAGCAAACTTTACATTTATTAATAGTGGATTATTAATTTCAAACACGTTGTTTTTCATGACAATTAAGGTTCGTTGTTATATCTAGTACAACTGTACAATACCCCATGCAATTTACAAGTTTCTAAATCTAATGTGTGAGTCTCAAATTTTTATAATTTTCCGTTGACGTTATTAACTGGTATGAACAATACGAAGTACTTGGAATATTCACTACCTAGGACGTAACACCTTCTGCAGGTTACGAGTACATACTTTTATCGATAGAATGTATCCTGAAATAAATTCTACGGTATGATGTATGTATTATACTATTGATGATAACGGCCAAGCTGGTAAGCCAGCCAGCGAATAAAGGTTGTCGCACAGTTGCCCATCATGGTGCGCCCCATTAAAAAACGGTTAAGGTGCGTTCACATAGGGTAGCGTGAAATTATCGTTAGGATTAGCGCGAAATTATTTGCAATATTCTGCTGTAATTCTTAAAATAATTTCGTGACATAATGATAAGTGACATCTCGGCTTACTTTGTCGTATCATAAGCTTAATTTATCTGTTAATAATTTCTTTTGTAATGAATGGAATGACAGAGAAATGTTATATACTGTGTTTATTCGCAGTTTCTGTAATAATATGATGAACAAATTTGAAAATAAATGTAAAAAGAGAGAAGGCATGAATACTCGAAAGAAGCAACAGACACTATTTAAATTAAAAATTCTGGAAAACTTAAATCATGATCCCGATTCCTTTTTCTTATATACAGGAGTGAATGTTGATTTATTTAAGAATTTATTGAAAATAGTAGAAGCAAATCAACGGTCCGTTAAATATTTCGGAAAACATTTGAAACGCCGTGGACTATACTACAGCCTGTCTACCTGTCTACTCACCAACAGGCGGCATACATACATGCATATACTAGGGTACGTAAGGATTCATTTACAGTCGCGTGTCCTATACATATATCGAATAGTGTTGCGGCTTGTGCTGGAGCGTCTTTAATTCGCTTCGCGCGCTCCCCACCTTATACTTTCGTAGCGGGCAAACGTAACACTGTCCATATATTTTAGCGGTTCACTTTACTATGGAACTTACGAACGCGGTATATATACAAATTGAGATACAAATGCTAAGGGTTTCTTGAATAACTGGCAGTCTCCTAAATGTATAGGTGCAATAGAATGCATGCACATTTACATCAAACGACCTAACAATTCTAGCTCTTTATATTACAATTGTAAGAAAACTATTAGTATTTTATTTAGTATATGCGATGCAAATTATAAATTTGTATGTGTGGATACAGGAGCCTATGTATTTTCACGTGATGGAGGAATGAATAGCAGAAAAATCAAAGAAAATTAAACCAAGCTAGGTACATAAATGACAACGATGCAAAGAAAGCATTTTAATATGATTTTCGTTTTATAACAAACTATCATAGAAAGGAATAGAAATGAACTCGTACACGCAAAACATAATTTATTTAAATTTTACTCTATTTATCTTCATTGCAAAAGTACGAATGGAAGTTGCTAATTGTTAGAAACGACTAATGTTTATCAAAAAAGTATAATACTACGTACGTAATTAGAAAGTAAAATCAAAAAGATGCCAAAGAATTATAATATATTATCCTTTCTTAAATGATATAGTTAGCAAATGTTTCCATAGACTGACACCTACTACATAGCTTATAAATTCAATTGTTACTCTTACATCTCCATATACATACTTTGTTACTGTTCCTTGTAAAGTGCATGATACAATGTATGTACCAACATACTAAGGTTGTTATCACGTACAAATGTGCTTGGAATTATTTTATATAAGATAACCAAATATACACTACCGTTCATGGAAGTTCGGGCAAGCAAAAAAATGTACGGAAGTCAAAGAAAATAAGAGAAATATTAAATGGCTATGTATTTAATACTTACTTACGTGATTTTACAGATTTTCAAACACAAATTTATTAAAAAGAAAAAGTTAATGTAATACAAATAATTTAAATCCGATTTTCATCGAAAAATCCACCGTTTGCCTTTAGGACTGCTGCCACTATTCTCGGCATCCGATTCACTAATTTTGCTAATGTTTCATTGGGCAAGCTTGTCCATACCTCCTGGAGAATGGTCCACAAATGTTCTTTCGATCTTGGACACTTTTTCCTAACACATCGGTCTAATTCTTCCCATAACAACTCTAGCGAGTTCAGATCGGGGGACTGTGGCGGCCATTCCATAATTTTTAGGGTTCTTTCATTTTCTTCTTGTTGCAGGTAATCTGTGCACAATTTAGATTTATGTTTGGGGTCATTGTCCTGCATAAATTCAAATCCACGACCAATTAATCGGACTCCTGACGGTATGGCATTTTCCTTCAGGATTTTCCGATATTCTTCTTTTTTCATTATGCCCTCGATTTTGAGCAAGTCCCCTGTTCCGATTAAGGAAAAACAACCCAAAACTATTACAGATCCGCCTCCATGCTTCACCGTAGGAACTATACACTCCCGTAACAATCTTTCCCCTCTTGATCTGCGTACGAAAACTCTCCGTCTATTTCTAAAAACCTCAAACTTGGATTCGTCAGTCCACAAAACGTTTTTAAAATCGTCCACTGTTCAATCCCTATGAGCTTGTGCCCATTTCAGTCGTTTCAGTCTATTTCCTCTTCGGAGTAACGGTTTTCGACAAGCCACTCGCCCATGGAACCCAGCCTCTTTCGGTCAACGTTTCACAGTATTTACAAAAACTTTGGAATCTCGCTCATTATTGAATTCTGCAGCAATTTCTGATGCTGTTAGTCTTCTATTGCGCTTACTAATTATTTTTATTCGTAAATCTTCCGCAGTAGTCGTTTTCCTTGACGGTCCTGGCCGATTACGATCTTGCACGTCACTGGTTGTCTTAAATCGAACTATAGTATCATGTACTGTAGATTTTTTTATTTTTAATTTATCCGCAATCCGTCTTTCTGCGTACCCTTCCTGATGCAAGGTAATAATAGCAGATCGTTTTGAAACAGCTAGAGACATTCCACGGGGCATTTTAAGCAGTCAAACCGAAATTATTTTATTTTTCACTTGCACAACCACAGATACTTTCAGAATAACCAAATCTCTTCAGAACTACTGCGTTTACAAATGTTATAATACTTTATAAAGGGTATACGAATATTTCCAGGTAACACGAGTGAATCAGCTAACCCTCCTAGGGATTATTATAAAGTTTTATTGTCACTGCAATTATTGGGGATTTCCAACATAATTATATATTTTATGATAACGGTCTTATAATAGACAAATACTACCTGGAAATTGGTAAAAGACTTCCAGAAAAGGTTAGTTTTAATAATTCCTCACAGAAATGAATATTATATAATGAAATGTATATTATGTAATTTTAAAATTTTTTCCTAAACAGTTAATATAATTTGTCAGCATAATTCTGTAAACTATATATATTTGAAACAAATCAAAAATTACAAATGTTTTAAAGTAGCAATCTTTGCATCCTTCTCTTTTGGAATGTTAACTCTCATTAGTAAATTTTAATAGATAGAAGATTCTAAATCGTATGAAGAATTTTAATAAATATTCCACTAACAAGTTATGCATGGTGGATTAGAAAGTCACCAAAGCTCTAATGTATAGATTAATGCGATATAAGGAATTAATTGTGTTGTCTAACACCTCTAAATCCTTTTTCAGAGCAAGCGTTATGTTTCGAAACATATCCCATTCAGGTTGTTTCCAATTTATATGGATGCTTTATACGAAAAGCACCACAGCAAATTTTTAAGGTCAATATCGTACACTTCTATCTTATAAAATACTACGATTCCATCTTTACTGATACAAAACAAACTAGCCTCACTTTAAGTACACACTATACGCATGCTGCTTTATACATGAATATTTAAAGTTGTATACGCTATCTGAAACAATAATTCGTCTTAATGTCCTCATACTTGGTAAATGTAGTACTTTGCCTACGTATTCATATATTTTTGATCCCAAAAAATACAGATTTAAAGCAAATACCTAATATTGCATCTTTGTGTTCTGCATGAAACTTTACAATCAATGCTAAATCACTAATTCAGGAGATAACAATGTCACATAGTTGAATGAAATGCTTAAATCACCAGGAACACTTGTTGGAGTCTTCTGAACCTTCGGCTTTGAGAGCTATTTTGAGCTTATATTTCCTAAGTGAATTTGAGCCTCAGGTTTTGCTGATTTACAATCTGATGTCACTTGTAGCCGCATTATTGCTATATAAATATATATAATGACAGCAAATATTTTTAAATCTTATTAAGCTTCTGCGGTCATTCTAGTTTTGGTACCTAGCTAATGTATAAAATATTGCGCTAAGTTATTATGACATATTTTTCTTAAATAGTCGTTTGTTTTTAATGGAAATTCCTGTATATTATTTTAGTTTTGAGCTTCTGGCAACATTTTTGATAAAAAAATTATTAATATGTAGAGTCCGGTAACAGGGAGCCGTGCCCTATCCGTACCTGCCTAGTGTAGAAAAACAATAGTAAGAAAATAGAAAAAAAATAACAGAACTAATGCATAATTATAATATGTGAAAAGTAGTGAAACACTCACCCTTTTATGCAGCCTTGGCTACGGAACAGTAAAACTAGAAGCACCATTATCAGTATTAACATTATATGGATAAGAATGGCAAAAAATTGACACCATTAGATGTGTTTCCACAGTTGTCTCGGTGAGCGATGTTCGCCGAGAAAATGAGTTTATATTTTGAAAAAAGCGTTCAACATCTACCGATGTTATACATGGATGATTAAAATACTCTTTGTACTTAGTCAGTGGATTATTCGATACACCATCACAAATTTGTTTTAGTGTGCTAAAATCGAGATTTTTCTGTAGCACACAGTCAGTAGCTGTGTATGCACTCCGTCCATAATTTACAGAGACTCCAATAATGATAACGATCTATTTTGTAATTGGTTTATTGCGTCAGCTAATCCTTTATAGTAGCTACGAATATTTTTTAAATCTGTCTCAACGGAAATATCTTGAAATTTCGACTGGCTCTCCTTAATAGCTGCAGTTTCGGCAGGATTGAATTGTGTAACAATACCATTTACTATTTTGAAATGTTCAGCATAATAAAAAGCTGCCTGCAACCATGTTCCCCAACGTATAAGAATTGGCTCCGGTGGTTGACGAATACCAGGACACTCTGTGTGAAATGATCGTAGGCGTTTGGAAGATTTCAAAAATACTTTTTTTGTGCTTGCTATTAATGCATCTCTACCTCGGGAGAGCATTGCCGAATGGTTTCTGCCACAAGATGCAAAGCATGCACTTTACACGTAACATGTAAACACTTGCAACCATGTTCAAGAGGAGAACGGCCTACCGAACGCATTATCGCTGCGCCATCGGTCATAAACATCAACACTTTTGAAATTGGAAATGTTTCCAACGTACTAATTACAATTTTCGTAATTGCTGCAGCACTACACTCTTGTAGTGTTCGGCTAGCTAGTAACAGTGGTAATGTAGGTTTACTAGGGTCTAGTATGCGTACCATAATATTTACAATTTATTTTTTTTACAGTCTGTTGTCTGGTCAACACATAACCAAAGAAACTCTTTTTTCAATATGCGTTTCATTTTCTTTTCCACGTCATCACGTACAAATGCAACATGCTTACGTGCCGTTTTTTCCGTTGGCAACCGCAACTCGGGATTGTATTTGTACCAAAAGTCCTTAAACGATGGTTTATCTAGTAAGCCTAGTGGCAAATTACAGTTTATCAACAGAAGAATTACATAAATAAAATGCACTTCTCGGTGACATGCCCAATTTTCGTTTTCTATGCTATGCGGAATTTACGTGTCTTGTACAGTTCCACTTCTTATTTGACATGAAATGTATTTTGCTCACTTACAAACTTACTCCCGTTGTAAAACAAATCTGGAAAGTCAGAAATAAACTTATTTACTATGCCTTGAAGGGGTCGTTTTTTAGCCTTCGACATGTTCACTAAAAACTACAATTAATAACTACGTCTGTATCAATAAAATCAAAACGCACTACACTAAATAATAATTACAATTAATAACTACGTCTATATCAATAAAATCAACACGCCTTATCCGCTATCCAATACTAAACTGAACTGTGTGATGATGATTTGTCGTGTCGTATCATAATCGACCAGCCCTCCCCGCCCACCTAAATACAGTCACACCGCCGCTACGATTGCTCTCCAGTTACCGGCCTCTACTAATATGTTAGTAGCCTAAAATAGACAATTTTTTCGTGATGATGATTGAAACGGAACTGTAGTCAACATTTATTTTATCAGTGTGAGGGGACAGAAATAAGTAAGTCATTGTAGCAATTATTGGATACGGTGACATTTAATCATGTAAAATTATTGCATTATACTGAACTTAATTTATCTGGTTATTTTATTTTGGTTATTCTGAAAGTATCTGTGGTTGTGCAAGTGAAAAATAGAATAATTTCGGTTTGACTGCTTAAAATGCCCCGTGGAAAGCCTCTAGCTATTTCAAAACGATCTGCTATTATTACCTTGCATCAGGAAGGGTACGTAGAAAGACGGATTGCGGATAGGTTAAAAATAAAAAATCTACAGTACATGATACCATAGTTCGATTTAAGACAACCGATGACGTGCAAGATCGTAATCGGCCAGGACCGTCAAGAAAAACGACTGCTGCGGAAGATTTACGAATAAAAATAATTAGTAAACGCAATAGAAGACTAACAGCATCAGAAACTGCTGCAGAATTCAATAATGAGCGAGATTCCAAAGTTTCTCTGAGTACTGTGAAACGTCGGCTGAAAGAGGCTGGGTTGCATGGGCGAGTGGCTTGTCGAAAACCGTTACTTCGAAGAGGAAATAGGCTGAAACGATTGAAATGGGCAGAAGCTCATAGAGATTGAACAGTGGACGCTTTTAAAA
This sequence comes from Dynastes maya, assembly GCA_029619315.2. NCBI lineage: Eukaryota > Metazoa > Arthropoda > Insecta > Coleoptera > Scarabaeidae > Dynastes > Dynastes maya. The sequence goes on along the minus strand of JAROYE020000003.1, from coordinate 63,340,015 downwards.
ACGTTTGGTGGACTGACGAATCCAAGTTCGAGGTTTCTGGAAATAGACGGAGAGTTTTCGTACGCAGATCAAGAGGGGAAAGAATGTTACGGGAGTGTATAGTTCCGACGGTGAAGCATGGAGGCGGATCTGTAATAGTTTGGGGTTGTTTTTCCTTAATCGGAACAGGGGACTTGCTCAAAATTGAGGGCATAATGAAAAAAGAAGAATATCGGAAAATCCTGAAGGAAAATGCCATACCGTCAAGAGTCCGATTAATTGGTCGTGGATTTGAATTTATGCAGGACAATGACCCCAAACATAAATCTAGCAAGAAGAAAATGAAAGAACCTTAAAAATTATGGAATGGCCGCCACAGTCCCTCGATCTGAACCCGCTAGAGTTGTTATGGGAAGAATTAGACCGGTGTGTGAGGAAAAAGTGTACAAAATCGAAGGAGCATTTGTGGACCATTCTCCAGGAGGTATGGACAAGCTTGCCCAATGAAACATTAGCAAAATTAGTGAATCGGATGCCGAGAATAGTGGCAGCAGTCCTAAAGGCAAAATGTGGATTTTTCGATGAAAATCGGATTTAAATTATTTGTATTACATTAACTTTTTCTTTTTAATAAATTTGTGTTTGAAAACATGCAAAATCATATAAGTAAGTATTAAATACATGGCCATTTAATATTTCTCTTATTTTCTTTGACTTCCGTACATTGTTTTGCTTGCCCGAACTTAACCATGAACGGTAGTGTATGTACTTCATACCAAACATGTCCAATTTGAGATGAAGTGAGCTGTTTCTTATCGTTTTCACGTAGATAGTTGGCGCAATATTCGAGAGTCATCTTGATCTTAGACTAATATTTAATTTTGTAAATATTCTTTTAATAGCCTGCTAATATTCTAACTTCTTGTTACAGGTATGTTTTACAGCGGATATTACACAGTTGGTAACTATTAAACTCAAGTGGTAATTACAGTCGTAAGTATACCTAGTAATTTACTTAGTAAGTTTATGATATCTACGTCTCGCTTTGTAATTTACTTAATTTTATCTCCTGGCTGATCTACAATTATTTAATTATAACATTGCTATTTAAGATTGTTCTATACGCATACACAAGTGTCCCAAAACAACTTCATATTCCTTCTTATTGTTAATTGCATCTAACAGATGAATACGTTTTATTCTTCAACTATACTTTAAGTAATGCACTGCATTAAAACATGTATTAATATTTATACCATTTGTTATTATTAAAAATGTTATCGAAAATAAAATAACGTAGGACATAAATTGAAAATCCTTAAAAAGAAATAAATTAGACATAAAGTTAAACTCACCATTAAAAAAAAATTCTGACGCTGATTCTTTTCCGCGACGAAGGGAAACATGGTTGGCCTCAGGGAGTTCGCATTATAGTGGAAGATTTGCCTCACTGCTAAATTTTCTACCATGCTACCACTCCCACATTTTAATGGAAATTGAAGACTTCAAAGAAAATAAACCTAAAATTTTCATTTTCAGCGTGGACCCGCAAATATGGATCTAAACTATCTAGAATATATAGAATAAGCTAAAAGTAAAAGTACTTCTTATTTCTTGGTGATTTCTTGCTATATAATGAATAATTTCAAATTTCCAAGTGTATTATTCGATTGGTCAATAACAATGTGTTGTAGGTTTTTAACAAGCATTGGTCCTAAAAGCAATAACATTGACATTATATGGAGATAATTATAATTTTCAGGCGTCTATTAAAAGTAAACTAACTACAACGAAAAAAAAAAAGTTCAAAAATTGGTGGGCTGTAAAATATAAGTGACTTAAAAAGGATAAAACAAATCTGTTGTTGATTGTTTAATAAAAATGTTGATTGTAAATAATAAACTGTAAATTTTTTACATTGATTTTAATTTACAAATAATGGCTAACAATGAATGCATTTCAAATCTTAACTGTATTGTACAATGGCCTTGCATGGTACTGCTGTACCAGTACCAAATTTATACAAAGAGTGTATGCGCACAAAGCGGCGGCAATTTAAATTATTTTAGCAAACGAGAAGAACCCTTAATGAAATCTAAACAAAATCATTGTGAAATATTGGCATGCAACATACAAATTGAGGGTGATACCTACAACTTGAAAAGGTATAATACTAGTAGTACTAGTGTTGTAGACTATTCTCGCAATTATTTCTTATTAAAACAAAAAAATAGAAATAAACATCCTAACATGTAAACATATTTTACATGTTAAAGAAAATGCTGAAACAACATAGATCAGCTAATAACTGGAAACCTGCGAAGACTATGTTAAAATATAATCTTCATGCAAGCACTCAATATTAAATATTTTGTCTCGCTTGTTGTTTTTATTGATATTAACTTTTTTAATAAGCTTGAAAAATATATTTGACCTTTAACAATTTAAGTATAGAACCTTATCTGCCACATTTTATTCACTTCTACCACCATGTTACCTTAAATTTCCCGCTTTATATGAAATCTTCCATAACATCCCTGGTCAGCTTGTGTAATCGTGGACGGGAGGCAGTTCAGCAACGCCAGCCTGCAACTACAATTTTTTCATTATATTTGCCATACAGAAATATATTCATAAACCGTTATTCTGAGATTTAGCGTTGTATTTATTAAATTACACTTTCTAACAGATTGAGTTTCCAACACCATATAAGAATCACACCCAAAATCAAAAGAATTAGAAATCCGATATTTACATTATGTGATTTTAAAAAGAATGAAAAGGCAAATAACATCACATTTTTCACAAAAAACGGGACATATATTAACCACCTAATCCTTCATTCTATCTTTCTTGGTTCTACAATTATATTGAGAAAACCCACTTTCAAAAGTGTTTCCCCCTTTCAAAGTGAAGTTTGGCAGATAAAAATGACCATGTGCATACTTGAATATGCTTTACATTTCCACCAAGTTTCATTAAATTCTGAATTTGACATCTGGAAACCTTTCCTCATGACAAGGGAATATCCCGAACCCCAAAATTCAAAAAAAATTTGAAACTTTGTGAACAAGTAGTCCATACCCAAGGATGTTCGAAAGTATTTTCCTTATCAGCCCAATCTCGTTTTAAGAAGGTGAAACTACCCCTGAAAGTTTAGTGAATTTTCGATTTTCTTAAAATAACTCGGCAATGGCTGGAACAAATACATCACAACTATATATCAAAATAATCGTCTCATCGAGCTCTATCACATATGTGAAAATAGCACCCTGGTTCCATTTAGAAAATTTATGGTGCCCTCCCCCATCCCTTCGATAACGAGCGGATTCAAATCCCACGTTATGTACGTTACGGAGCTCTTCGAACAGTATAAAAATTATATTTTATTTTATGTAATACATGTAGGTATAAAAAAAAGAAATAGGGATAATTACGTTTTATACGTTAATATACCGTACGAGCGAGCGTACTATGATCACACTATTTGACACGAACTCAGCGCATCTAAACTTGTGCTGTGTTGAATGTCACTGTGGAATGTCATTTGTTTGACAAAATTGCGTAAACGCAAATTCCTTTGTGCACCTTGCTCACGTTATAAACGGCGTATTCGTTCACATACATGTGCAAGCCATGATTTCGCTCTTGCATTTCCGAAAACACCTTGCTCACGTTATAAACGGCATATTCGTTCACGTACACGTGTAAGACACGACTTTGCTCTCCCATTTCCGAAAAATTTCGATTATGCTAGTTGGTCATAGTACGCTCGCTCTTACGGTATAAGACTAAATGACATGTAAAATTCATATTACATGGCGTACTTCCTAAAATATAACTGATGTATACATGTATGTATGTGCATATATACAAATAGTTACTTAATCTGTATGGTAATGTCCCTCTTCATAAAAATGCTTAAAACATGAAAAACGGTTGCACCAGGAATACCGTATGATAGCACGGGAACCACACGTTGCACATCGTGATGGAACTTGAAAATCTTCTGTAAAGGCAAAATGTACAGGTATATCGAAATGATCTGGTTGGTTCTCAATATAATCGCTTTTGTACCAGGCATAAGCAAATAAATCATGATATTTTGTAGAAGATAATTGGTTATGCACTAAAGATTGTAATTTAATAATGTTGTAATGTATAGGAAAATTTCCGAAAAAAATTCTTCCAAACACGAAATCCATAGATGTCCAATGGTTGTATCATGCCGGTAGTTTTCTTTGGTATTGTAAGGATGTTTACGTTCTTGTCGGCCGATATATGATTTCTTAAGGTAGATGGACAATGACCAGTCGATGAATCTAGCAATAAAACTGTTTGAGGTCCAGTATTTGTAAGATACCTTTGTGAACCATTCCGTAAATGATGCTGTTGCTAGTTTACCGAATACTGAAGCAGTTACATAGATATTTGCTGCTCCGTATATTGATGCGGCTACTCGTGGTCGAAACGTATCACTTTGTTCTTTTAAAACCATAAATAGCGGTGATAACAAGCGTCCAGACGCGGATATTGTGGTTGTCGCGAATATAAACTGTACAATACTTTCAATTGCTGTGGATCCTTGTGGAGCTAACATGCGACCAGAGTGTAATTCTAGATTGAATCCACTTTCATCAGCGTTGTATGTGTTACTACACCAAGCGAATGAAAGGCGAATTAATAAGGTTAGTGTGAAACTTGGAAGAATAATTTTTCTGTCTTGGATTTTCTTCATTTTCTAACCATAGGAAAATATTTATTTAATCCAGATAAAATTTCAAGAACATTATTTTCGTATATTACACATTTTTATAGTCTTGAAATAAAAATATTTTCTCGAATAGAGACTGATTTTTCCAAGAAAATCTATTTTCTTGATGCAAGAAACCATTTCTTTGCGTGTAACGAATGATTGGCCAACCATTTGTTTTTCAATAGATCAATGATGGAAAACACACAGCAAAGATTTGTACAAGATACCTGGAGGACCAATAAGTTAGAGGCAACTTAAATTTAATGGTTTGGCCACCGCAATCCCCAGACGTATCACCCATTGAATATCTGTAGGATTAGCTAGACACGAGAGCGAAATAACGTCAACCGCGAAACGTTACACAGCTCTGTGAGTATGTACAGAACGCTTGGCACGAAATTGAGTCGTGTTATTTGGAAAATTAATTATTAGAATGCCAGAAATTTGAGTAGTAATCAAAGCTGAAGGTTGCCACATCGATGAAAACAAATTATAAATTTTACAAATTTTAATAAAGCTTATTTTGCTTTAAATTTGTCAGTAATATATTTACTCAATAAACATTTAAATGTGTTTTTATTAAAAAGGCAAAAAAACATATAAACAATTGTGTAATTGCTTCCAAACTTTGTGAGGATAGTGTATGGTTGACAATGAAATACCACTGCTTACTGAACTTCATTAACATATCTTTTTATGACCTATTGTTATATGGACATTTTGTAACTTTAAACTATACTTAAAGGTCAAAGAAATCGTTTCAGGAGGTCGATAGTAAATGAAATATGTTAAGAAAATGGTGTCTTCAGTTTTAACAACATACGTGCACTCTTAGTGGGGAAATAATTAGGAAACAAAGGATGTTTTGTCAATCATAGCCCACCCAGGCAATAAACGGAATTACATGGAATTACCTACTGCTGTAAAAATACCAGTCATATCTCGTTTTATATTTTTTCCTAGTAAACCTGTACATCATCTTACACAATTCCCAGTGAGAATTACACGCAGTGAAACGTTTACTTGTATCAAAGCTATCCATCTTAATTCAAGACACTTACTATTTCAGTTATCCGCAATACAATTAATTTCAATTAATTTATTTAAATTAAAAGAAATATTTTCTTAGCGTTTCTTTCTCCGCTTAAGAGAAGTATATACTTGTAATGAAATTGTTTTTCTTTGTTTAACACATTTGTTAACTTGATTCAAGAAAATCTTGCAGAAAAGTTGAAGAAAGCGATTCTTAGTATAAGTACAGTTTGTGCGTTATAGGATGGCGAACGCTTCAGATGCGCAGTGGAAATACAAGACTTTATTTTATTATGCTAATATAATTTAAAAAATAAGTCGAGCTACGCCATCACATGTTGCATTGAAACTTGAATTTTCTCGAACGATATCCGACAGTACCTTCGGGCAGCGCCGGAACTCGCCATCCTACAACGCGAGACCTGTAAATGGCCATTATAACACAAAACAATATTTTCTTAAGGATAGTAAATAGTTTTCTTAATTCCAGGAAGTGTTTAGGTGTTGTTCATAAATGAATAGTTTCATTTTCTTAAAATAAAGCATTTTTGACTTAGAATTCTTGAAATGCATATTATTTATATGCACATTATTAGTTGCGTTTACCTTGCTTACGACATATAAATTATTCGACCTTAAAGTAAATTATTCGATTTTAAAAAGGCTAAAATACAGGTTTTTGTCTACAGAATAGAGATCAAGCAAAAGTGAACATAATGTAGAAATACACATGAAAAAAGTGCCTAGAAACAACAACCAAGAAAATACTAATATAAATAGCTCCTGGTATTGATGGAATCACTACCGGCAAAAACAATATGAGAAGAGAAAAGCATTAATGCCCTTTCAAACAAGTACACATTTCTTTAATTCGGGTAAAAACTGCAGAAGTTTAGTTTTACATGATTCGGCAACGCATACTACACTTATTATTCACAATATGACAAAAATTTAAAATCATGGTTAATCCTGAAACTTTTACCGACTAATTTACATTTTTTCATTGGCCTTGACAATTGCGCCCCCTAGCGCTCATGTTTGGAATTTAAAAATATTTTAATTAAATTTGTCTTTACCACTTTAGCTATGAACATTTTTTTCCCATCACTATAACTATTATAATTTCCAAGATATCGCCGATCCCCACTCTTAGTGGGACACGCTATATATTATATGCAAATATATACATGGTGAGTGAATGGTTTAGCAAAATCAATTTATTCCCCAAATAAAAATTAAACCAAAATCTATAATTTCCTTGGATGTAATTAAATATTTGAAAAAATCTCATTCCGGTAAATTCTAAGGAAATTACAGATTTTCATAATGCACCGACGCGACGGTAACCAAAATATATTAATTAATTAGTGTACTTGGCATGTGAGATAATAACCAAGTATTAAAAAGTGAACGTTTCTGGCATCAAGGTCCCCGTTGTATAGTAGTTAGTACGTCCGTCTGACAAACGGGAGGCGTCAGGTTCGATTCCCTACTGGGACGAAATTTTTTCAAGTATTTAGTTACGTCGGAAATGGTGAAAAATTTCTTGCTCCTGGCCGCATTGCTCTTATATTTCTCAGCTTATGCCACTACCCTTCAAAGACAGCAACTGAAATATTTCCTGGCGCCACCTAGTTCTAGTAGTTATAGTCATGCCGTCCTAGATAATAGCGACGGAACCAGAATACAGATACCATACTTACCCATACAATAATATAACCTTTTAACGTACAACGTTTTATAATCATTTTTAGAAGATACCGATTAATAACTATAGTTTTTTTTTTAATATATACAGCAGACGCCCGATAATGTGAACTAATTCAAACCAAGTGTGGTTCACATTATCGAAATGTTTACATTAGCGAACGTGATTTAAATAATAAATGATTTATTAAAAGAAACGTTTAATACATACATATTTATAACAAAATAAACAAATATTCTAACAGCGATAAGTATTTTTTAATTAGAAGAAAAATTAACAATTTTAGTCTGCGTAAATTTGCGCTTAGCATTGTCTTCCAATGTCTACCGCCCGTAATTTACGGAGAACTAAAATATCCGTGTATGATACTTCCTTTCTTTCAGCCCAATCTAAAGCTTGGTTAAAAACTTGTATAGCTTGCGCGTCAGTCACTACACTTCTGACTTCAATAGGATCGTCCTCATCGTTCTCACTGTCCATATCTTCCTCCTTATTGGCATCATTCGTCTGCTTATCTTCGTTCTAAAAATTAATATCAGTTGCAGTACAAACAATGTTGGAATTCACTATTTTCAATAAATCAACAACATCCAATGACGCACTAATAACAATATCAACGTTGGATTGCAAACGTTCTCTAATTACGCTTAAGGGAACATCGTCTTCTTCATCATCTTCATCATTGGTACAAAAGGAATTGTTCCAACATTTTTGAATAGTTTGCTGATTAAGTTCATTCCAAGCCATATGTAAATCTAAAACAGCTTCTCGTAATGTTACTTTTTTTAAAGCCTCAGATATGTTTTCAGGATTCTTTGATAAGACAGACGAAAGTAGAAACTTTCGATAGTATAGTTTGGTGAGTCTTATTATATTCTGATCCATGGGTTGAATTAATGATGTTACGTTGGGCGGCATGTACATGACAAAAATTGACCCATCCCCGCTCCTCAGTTGTTGCTCTGGAGGATGACTTGGTGCATTATCCAATAGTAACAACGCTTTTATTGGAAGCTTCTGTTGTTTTAGGAAACTTTTTACCTACAAATTGAAAACACATCTTCAAATTATGAATAGAGCATTTGTGATAATTGATTGTCATACCTGAGGGACAAAGCGCTTGTGGAACCATTTCAGGAATATACTGCTAGTCATCCAAGCGGTTTTTGAACAGTCATAATCAACAGGGATATTAACATTTTTAAATGAACGCGGATTTTTTGCTTTTCCAATTACCAATGGCTTTATTTTGTATGAACCATTAGCATTAGTGCAGGCTAGAAACGTTATTCAGATTTTTCAAATGATGCAGTATAGGTTTTCTCTGGTAACATTTTCCAATAAAGACCACTTTCATCTGCGTTGTAAATTTGTTCCATTCTTAGATTTAGCTCTTTAATTGTTTTCATCAATTCCATATCTTGTTTTGAATTGTTGTAGCCAGCCATCACTCTCTACGAAATTTTCAGTTTCTTTCAGTTTTTCATTTAACAGTCTAGCCCTCTCTTTAAGTGTTTCGCCACTAATTGGGACATGATTTTCCCGTTGTTTTAAAAACCACTTATACATGGAATTTTCCATTTTAGGCGCCTTCGCATTTTTTTAAGTTTTTCTATTTCCCGGCCCTCCAAATGTATTGCAGGTTCTTTGTAAAATTTGTGTTTTCATACGCTTCATTTTACAGATTGTTGCTTTCGATACTCCATATTTTTTTGCTAACTGTGTCACTCGCGCACCTAGTGCAACTTCGTCTTTGATTTTTACTTTCTCACTCAATTTTAAACACTTTCTTTTATAGGATGTGGATGCCATAGTCGTAAAACTGTATCCACGCATGCAATGTATTCGCTTAAGTTCAAAAATGAAATACGTACGTATAAACATATCCTAAACCCTCATACGACTGACCGAGTTTGTCGTACTTTATCGCAGAGGTGAATCCCCTACATAAATCGGCAACTCCCCGACATAAATCGGGGCTTCACCGTCGCCAAGAGTTGTTTACATCATCGAGCGTACACATTGTTTAGGTTATCGCGCGTTCCGTTTGATCCTATAGAACGAAGTTTGTGTTTACATTAGCGCAATGTTTTTATTATCCCGTGTTTACGTTATCGAGCGTCTGCTGTAATAAATAATAATAATAAAAGGGACAAATGAACTTAAATATTAACTCATTAATTATTAAACTACATAAAAACAATCCCTATTTAGTTACATTATTAAAGAAATAATTAAATTATACCGTAACTTATAACTTATACTATTTTTCATTAGCCCATTCACTTGCCCCTAATTTAATAACACGAAACCGGTCGCCTAATTTCTCAATAGAACTGTGATATCTGGACCATTTTTTCATTTCTACATTTGCTATGAATATTTTCTTAAATTAAAACTAAATGATTTACTTGGAAGGAACATTTTTCTGTCATGAATTTTCTTGATTTTCTAGCCTTAAGAAAATATTTATTTAATCCAAATAAAATTTCAAGAAAATTATTTTTTTATATTATACATTTTTATAGTCTTGAAATAAAAATATTTTCTTGAATAGACTGATTTTTGCAAGGAAATTCATTTTCTTGGTGCAAGAAACTATTTCTCTGCATGAAATTTTGCAAGTTCCCCGTTTTTAAATTTCTGTTGAACAAGTGATCGGCGATTGTAAATTGCAGCGGACACTTCTCGGGTTGATCCTGGTACAAATGCAAACTACAGCAGACTTAATCGCCTAAGTTTTATAAAACAAGTATGTAATTACTTCGGTAATCGAAATGACGCAGTAATGTAATGCTATATAAGTAGAGCAACGCAACTGCGCTGAAAGCCAGTGGCGGACGCATAAAAGTTTCCACAAAATAAATTAAATGTGATACGTGCTCAAACACTTACCGTTTTAAGAGTCCTCCGTGAAATCACAAAGTGGATAATGTCTATTTAATATTTGTAACATTAGATATGTTTCCAAAGTTGTTTCGGCAAAGTGAGTGCGGCGTGAAGAAAAAGTGTTTTTGTATGCCGAAAACGAATGTTCTACATCTAGTGATGTTATATTTGCGTAAGTAAAATAATCTTTCAAATAACTTAACGATTCCGTTGACGCACCTTCACAAATTTGTCTTAACGTACCAAGATCAGAGTCTTTATCTGAAACACTTTCAAACCTTTCTAAAACACAAACATTTCTTGCGTCTTCTATCGCGCATAGCTGTGCATGAACATGTTGCACTATTTGCAAAGATTCCACTAACGACACCGATGAATTTTGTAGTTTTTATATCGCATCCGCTAGTCCCACGTAATTGTTCTGAATAATTTCCAAATCTGTTTTAACTTGACTATCCTGAAATTTCAAGCGGCTTACCTTGACAGCCGCAGCTTCCTTTGGGTCGAATTCTAAAATCACGTTCTTCATATTCTCAAAATATTTAAGATAATAAAATGCAGCCTCTAACCATGTTCCCCAACGAGTAAGAATAGGTTGTGGTGGTTCAGGAATACCGGGGCATAGTCTATGAAAGTCCCGAATTCGTTTTGGGGATTTTACAAACACAGCTTTTGTATGTGCTATTAGAGCGTCTACCTCGGGATAACATTTTCTGATACTATCTGCTACGAAACTGAGAGTATGAATTTTACATGTAATATGCAACAAGTTAGCACAATGTTTTTTAAGAGATTGACCTACAGCAAGCATGTTTGCGGCACCATCACTCATAAATATCAACAGTTGATTTGTTGAAAGTTCAAACTTTTCCAATGTATTTAACACCAACATTGAAATTACTTCGGCAGTGCATTGTTGTATTCGTCTGGAAGCTAGTAAAATTGAGGGTGACCATCGATGTGGTTCCATTGTGCGTATTATACGTATTACATTAACCACAGAATGTTTTTTACGATCTGTTGTTTCGTCCACACATAACCACAGTTTTTTATCTTGCAACTCCGATTTAATTCTTTTCTCGACATGCTCACGAGCACACGGCACAACTCTCTGTAATGTTCTCTCACTTGGTAACTTAAAGTCCGAATATTCATTCCAAAACGAGATGTATGTTTTCTTCCTTAGTAAATGAAATGGTAAATTACATGCAATAAACACATAAACTAAATTTAAATTTGTCATAATCTCGTGTGGAATTTTTTTTGGAACATGCCCTGCACTATTTACGTGCCGTAGACAATCACTTTTCGACCAACACATTAAATCTATTTTACACACTACACATAAAATTTTAGCGCCATCACACTTTAAATCAGGCATTTCTGCAATAAATTCTCTTATTGTGTCCAACTTTGGTCGTTTTCGCGACGTAGGAAACATTTTCAAAACAAACGTAGAACTACGATATAGTATACGACAGCGTAGATGCATACACAACAGATTGGCTTTCGAGTCGCAGTTATACTGACGCTTATACCGAATTGTCCCGGCCGTGTTTATTTTGTGTAAACTTTTATGCGTCAGCCACTGGCTTTCAGCGCAGTTTGCGTTGCTCTATATATAAGTTTGTGTAAATACATAGTAGGTGTGTGTATATAATATGTAGAAATATTGTGTCAATGACTAATGAATAATATTCTTCTTTGAACTACATTGTGTACAAACTTCACCCGCTGCGATTTACAGGGTAGGGGAGAAGGTTACCTGCGGACTCTTATCTTAGGGGATTAGTCCGCTGCAATTTACGTTTGCCCCAAGTGATTTCTAATAGCGTTAATTGCCCCGTTTGTTTCTTCCTTGAACTAGTTACATTTGCTTTTCTTCGGTAAAATTCAAGGCATTCACCGCCTTATTCAATTACGATAAAGCAGCTGCATTGACGTTGAAGTTAGTTATTTAGTTGGTGTGACTGGGAAATCCTACGTATTCAAAATAAATCTAATAAGAAGCTGTAATGTTCTAACCACGTGTTAATCGCATAAACCGCTTTTGGTGAAAACAATAAGCTCGTGTGGTGATTTGAAAACAGTGTAATATTCAATTCCTGTTTTCGAAAAGTATTTAAAAAAAGTTTGTGCAAGTTGTATCACTACTGGGCAGTGAGAAGTTATAGATATTAATTAATTATTAAAATATATTTTATCCATTCATTTTCAATGTTATTCCTTTTAGGATGCAATTAAATTCCGGCAGTCAAAATATATTAATTAATTAGTGTACTTAGCATGTAAGAATTAAAAATTGCTGTCGAAATATTATGATATATTTACAAATAAAAATAATAACTGGGTGTTAGAAAGTATACGTTCTTGGCACCAAGGTCGTCGTGGTGTAGTGGTTAGCACGCCCGTCCGGCAAGCGGGAAGTGTCAGGTTCGATTCCTTACGGAGACGAGGTTTTTTCAAGTATTTAATTACAATTTTACTTTTTACGGCTATTCCATTACATACATAACAAATGTCGTTTTTAAACAAAAAATGGCAATAAAAACACTTCGACACGTAGGTAGTTCTATCTATTTTAAAATTGCCCCGAAATTGTAAGGAATTAAATCATAATCACAAAATTGTTATTTTCCCGATATAATCCTTTATTCCATTATTTGTTACAATTCAATTTAGCAACTTTGTCAAGTTTAAATATATGTTCCATCTCTTACAATAAGCGAGATCCCTATAGTAGTCCGCGAATATGAGGAAGCATCTACAGTCAAATTATAAAGTGTATGTAAAATGAAATATAACGGACATAATTGAAGGTATGTAATTGTATAAAATTGTGAATTTCATAGCAAATAGGGGTTTTGCAGGGTACAATTCGCGCAATGTGTTGCAGAAACCATCATCGCATATTGTTTTCAGTTTCACTCCGACTAATAACTCTGTCAATTGTATTCAATTTATTTTCGTTAACAGTTTCTTAAAACTAGTAGTATTTTTTAAAATTGCAGTTGTGAGCATATTATGAAGGAGTTTATATTAATAATACCGTGGCACAATAACTTTGATTTCTTTGGAATAGTAATTATATCATTTCTCCCTTAATTGTGTTTGTAATATTCAAATATGTGTAAAACAAGAAATACTTGGTACAGCGCTTATCGCGATGGTATTTGCTTCATAAAGTAAATACCAGAAGATATCTAAAAATAAGTCTTTGGCAAGCGCCAATACCTTATATCGTGATATACCTAATCACAACTGGCAATGCGCATTTGCTCGTTGCAATTATCTATACACTCATTTTAAAAAATATTAACGTGTATTATAACGTGAGGCGCTCATACAGCCTTGGCCAATTGTATTAAACATCCTTCCTTTTTATAGATTCGGACCAAATAGGAAGAAACAGAATAAAACTACAAGAAGAAAAATGCATCAAACAATAATTTATTTGCAAAATATAAGAACTATTAATATTTCGTGCTTCCTCCACCTGCTTTTATAACCGCACTCTCTTTGGCGTACTTGCCACAAGATGATAACATTCATCTGCAGATATTTTCTCCCATTCTTCAAATATTTTTTGTTTGAGAATGTTTTTATTTTTACATACATGTTTTGCCACTTTAACTTTTAAAATCTGCCACAAATGTTCAATTGGAGACAAGTCAGGAGCCTGCGCCGGCCACTCCAATATTCGCACGTTATTTTCACTGAACCAACGCACTGACTATTGTGATTTATGGCACGGCGCATTATTCTGTTGGAAATAATATTCCGGTACTTTGGTATCAAATGATTTTAAGGCGGACGGCTCTAATACCTCTTCTAACATCTGAGTATAGCGCTGGTTGTTCATGCGGCCCTCGCACACGAACTCTCCGACGCCAGCTGCCGACATGCATCCCCAGACCATGATACTACCTCCACCGAATTTTACGGTAGGGAGAATACAATCGGGATGATATGCTTCTCCCTGTCGTCGTCGAACGTACTGTGCCCCAGGCTGCTTGAAAAGCTGTAAACGGTAGCAATAAAATTTACAAAGTGGTCATACTTACGTACCTCTATGTTACTTTCGTCCGACCATAGCACATTAGCCCAGGCCTCTACGGTCCAATTTTTATATTTTTTTGCCCATTGAAGGCGTTGTTTCTTGTGCACTGCAGTCAAACAAGGTTTACGATGAGCTATTCGTGCATGTAAACCACGATCTACTAGACGTCTTCTTACTGTACGTGCAGAAACAGAAACTCTATGGCGATCTAGTAGTTCACTAGCTAGATCTCTTGATGATTTTGTACGATCTTGTATAGCTATCCTCTCTATAATGCGATCGTCTCTTGCTGTTGTAAGGCGTTTTCGGCCGCTTTTTCGTCGATTTGTTAGCGATCCACTAGTTTCATATCGTTGGAGCGTGGTACGAACCGCACATCGCGAACATTTCATTGTTCTCGCTATGGCGGCTAAAGTCTTACCTTGTGACTTAAGCAGGACTATTTGGCCGCGTTCTATTTCAGTTAATTCTTGAATTTTTGGCATTGTTTCACTACTTTAAGTTTAATAATCAAAAATAAAAATATAAAACACAAAATATCCTAGTTATAAACTCGTAATACACACCGCTCTGTTATCACGTCGACAATGCACTGATATTTAAAATTGAAACATTGTTCCCTGCTAAACTATTCTCGCACAGTAAACAATTAGGTCATAAAAATTCCATTAAATATGCAAATTAAGTACAAATTCGGTATTAATTTTCTTGGAAATATAATATTATTCATAATAATGAGATTTTATGAGGGTCTCTGATACAATTGGCCAAGGCTGTATATACGCGATAGCTCTTATCGCTTTAAAAGAGTTCACTTTTTAATGCTATCCAGCGTGTCCACCTGGTGTGTGAGGATAATTCTTCTCTGAGTTATTTGTAGCGGACCTGAACACTTACATACACTACCGTCCTGAAGTTTGGAAGCAGCAACGGATTTTACAAAAAGTCACAGATACAGTAAAATTTTATTGTGATTATTAATGAATTTATACAACATAAGTGACTATCGTCAAATAACAGTAAATTTATTCAAACATAATAATATTTATGCATTATTTAGCTCGTAAGTTTATTTTCGTCTATATGACTTCCTTTAGCTTTGATAACCGCTGCACAAAGTTTAGGCATTCTTCGAAGCAATTTTTCAAGACACTCCGCGTCAATTTGTTGCCATGCGTTCTGTAAATATTCCCATAGCTGTTGGGTGTTCTGAGGTTGTCGCTGTCTAGCCCTTCGATCAAGCTCATCACATAAGAGCTCAACGGGGGATAAATCCGGACTTTGAGGAGGCCAAACCATTAATTTTAGTTAATTTCTTGCTGCTTTCTCCTCTAAAAAGTTTTTACAGATTCGAGCCGTATGTTTGGGGTCATTGTCTTGCTGGAACACAAACGGCTCACCAACAAGACGGCTTCCACACGGAATAGCATGATTTTGCAAAATATCAAAATACTCTTCTTTCCGCATTGTACCACTAACTTTCACTAAATCAGCCGTAGTTGTTCCAGCAAAACAACCCCAAACCATAACACTACCACCTCCGTGTTTGACGGACGGCACTAAGCAGGCCTCACTAGCTCTTTCCCCTGGTCGCCGACGAATAAAAACTCTCCGTTTCGTACCAAATAACTCAAATTTGGATTCGTCGGTCCATAAGACTGCGTTCCAATCATCCAGTGACCAGTTTGCATGCTCTCTTGCCCAAGTTAATCGTTTCTGTTTATGCACACGTTTTAAAAACCGTTTTTTGCGGCCGATGGATCCGCTTAAACCTGCTGCCAATAATCGCCTCTTGACGGTGGTAACAGAAACATTTATTCGTCGTTGTGTATTAATGCGCGATGTGATATCCGGTGCCGTTAGACGTCGATCTCGTTTCGAAGTCGTTACTATAAATCTATCTTCAGCTCCAGAAGTCACCCGTGGCCGCCCAC
Source organism: Dynastes maya (assembly GCA_029619315.2). NCBI lineage: Eukaryota > Metazoa > Arthropoda > Insecta > Coleoptera > Scarabaeidae > Dynastes > Dynastes maya. Next base: position 63,323,657 of record JAROYE020000003.1, on the reverse strand, counting down.
TTCGTCTTCTATCAAGATTTTACCCTGTCTCTCTTCTCCGGGCCAATGTGTAATGCACACCTTTCGGTGAAATCCCTAACCGTAGAGAAATTTCTCTTTCGGTATATCTTTCGCCGCGAAGAGTACAAATAGTGCATCGTTGTTCTGCAGTCAACTGTCTGCGTTTTGGCATTTTTACGCTCAGTACTTTACCAAATTGTTATAATTGCGCACTGAATTCGAAAAACTAATTCCACACAGGAAAGCGATAAGACACTAAGGATTAATATCTTTACTACATGCACTAAACGATTACGGAAGTAGTACTAAACCGTTTGACAGAATGTAATTACTGCAGGTATCATACCCCATCCCCGTCAAACAATAGTCGTATTCTTGGAAAAGAGCAATAAAATGTATTCGGGTGAAATTTGTACCTAAATGTTTGGAATTTACGGATTATGTGTAACAATTTTATATTTGCATAGAATAATTTATAATAGGGATTAACGATTTCACGATATGCCTGACAGTTGTATTATTTTAAAGGAGTTTCACCTTGCTTCCAAACTTATGGACGGTAGTGTATGTATATACTTGGCGTAATTTTATATCGTGCAGAACTTATCTCGGAATATATTTCTTTAAATTTTCTAAATTGCTTAGGATAGTGCATTATCTTCCGTTCACGCGCTAGGTGGTCATACTGTATATGTGAGTGAGTTGGTACTTCTTGTGTCTATAAAGAAGGATTTAAAAAATATATGAAGCTTATATTACTACTGAAGTTTTGAATTAAAATATTAATTATAATATAATACTTTTTTAATATGGAAATTTAGTTATTTTATTTTTGTTTAAGTTGTAAATTGCCATTGTCAACCATACAACCGTTCGGTTGTATGGTTGACAATGGGAGATACCCTACATAAAATGATTGTAAAATAGATCAAAATAAAAACTACATGGGTGGTGTTTGTATATTTAACAATGTTTATGCAAGTATTGTTGAAATAAAATAACCTCTCAATACGAAATAGCTGGATGCTCGTCTTCAAGAAAGTAATTAGATTATCGAGCGTTAGATTTTATTGGCTAAAGCTACACTCCCTGGCCAAATAACTTGAAACACTCAATATTTTGTAGTTTCTTCATAATAAAATATAAACTATACATGTATTATATTTTTTATTTATAAAATATATTGTAAAAATATGTAACATATGTAAATATTAAATATGTAATTAATATTTAGTCCATAACCCATGATTTTTAATAACACCCTTAATTCTTCGGGGCATACTTTCAATGCAAGATATGATTGTCTCTTTTATATCTTCATCGTTCTCCCATACATCCTTTATATTTTTCATTAATATTTCCTTTGTAGGGTTTTCTCTTTCATATACCTTACTTTTTAGTCGATTCCATACGTTCTTGATTGAGTTCCGGTGAATTTCCGGGCCAAAGTAAACGAGGTATGTGATTGCCTTCAAAGAATTTCTTAACCTTTTTTGCCACATGGCAAGGAGCATTATCTTGCATAAATATACGCCCTGTCGGTATGCGACGTCCTGGCTTAAAATACGGTAATAACGTGTTTTTTAACACACTTATGTACTGCTCTTGACGCATTGTACCTTCTACAAAATACAAAGGGCCGGGTCCGTCTCCACTAATCACTCCCCAAATCATTACCCACGGAGGGTGTTTTACAGTTCGAAGAACCGTGGACTCTGTTCGCCAGGTCACATAGAGCACTCGTCACTAAAGAAAACCTATTAAATAATGCAAACATTAATTCAATACAAATCATGTTGTTAAGTTATTCACCTTTTTCCAATTCTCGTCTGTGAAATGTGGATACTCTCTTGCAAAGTTGAGACGAGCAGATTTCATTTTTTCTGAAAAGGCGGCTTTTTTACAGGTCTTCTTCCCATTAGGCGATTTTCACGCAATCGGCGCCTGACACAATCTCTATTCCTCTCTTTTGTAATTTTTTTTGAATCATTTTAATTGTAGCAAATCTATTGCTCAAAGCTTGATGAACAATTTCACGGTCAGATCTCTTCGAAGTTTTTCTTTTCCGACCGCTCTTTGCCCGTCTTTGTGTCGATGAGCTAGCTCTTCCGTTTAAGTTTCTAGCTAAACGCGATACAGAAGAAGGAGATACTTTTTGTAATTTTGCAATTTATCGTTGTGAATGTTTGTTTGATTGCAGAAGAGCTTGTATAGCGGCTTTTTGTTCACTTGTTAAATCTTTCCCGGGCATTTTCTACAAAAAACCCCAAATATTTCAATTTTGTCAAATTCCAAATAATTAATTATTAAGAGAGAGATAGAATAACAATTTTACCTTTGCAATAACGATATATCAACACAAAACACTTAACGATACTACACAACTTAGCTTCGATACGGTTATGACGAAATATTTTAAAAAATATCGATGCATTCTCTAAACTGTGGACTCGCTAAATGTAAGTTGATAACTGAAATATTTATATATACGTACTTTACTCTTCTAAATATCATTTCTCTGGTATTTTTATTTATTGATACAATAATCTAGTCCCCCTATAAACGATCGGATTCAAAGCAAAATAATATCACTATAATAGGATGGGAATTTCCAGGTAAAAGGGTTGATTTATGACATGTTTCAAGTAATATGGCCAGGGACTGTACGTTTACACTTGGCAAGTTTACTGGCGGCAAGCACTTGCCGCCACTAAACTTGCTTCTTGTTTTGTGCATACATATTTTCAAGTTTATTTGCTTAGTGTAGTCACTTGCGTTCCGCTTCATTATACAATTATAACCTCCACTTGTCCGGACCCGTTTAATACGGAAAGTAAATACAAATGGTCGTCAAGTAAACTAGCCGGTTCTTTAACTTCGGTAAGTCACTTGCCAACAAGTAGCAAGTGCAGTTTACACATGGCCAGTTTAATGGTGACAAGTAGTTTCCGCCAGTAAACGTAGCTTAAGCGATAACTTCGTTATATGAAAAGATCAAAAGACCAAAAAGGAAGAATTTGGATAACGAGTATACTACAAGATGCCATTCCTTAAGGTACATGAGAGTAAACTACACTTAAAAAATGACTCTAACGTTTTATTTTCAAAAATCAAATCCGACAGCAGAATCAACACGAGACATATATTTTTTTTCAAAACAGCAGGAGATCGCGAAATCTTATAGCAGCTTGGCTGCTTTTTAATTCTGTCTTTATTTCAACTCTTTTTGTTTTCATATAAGGGAATTTATTATCTGACCAATATAGCAACCAGTATATATTTTCCCTATTATTTACTACACACGGCGCTTCAAAATACCTGCACAAATCCTCGCCGCAATACTCCATTTCATCGTTAGCATTTTCAGACAAATAAAAAACTGAAATAAAAAAGAAACACATGAAAATCGTTAGGGTACGTATAAGGTTTAAATGAATGATGATTTATTAATGGCATCTTGACCTCTTTCTAGCCTTTTTTAGCACTTGACCTAGAAGCAAGCGGACATTGTAATTGTATGTTGACGAGTTGCATGTAATTTTTGTTAAACGCCGGAAGTAGAGGGCGTTCGCGAGAGCCGACGTACTTATTTTTACAAAATTTTACTCAACCTACAGTTCTTGTACGAATAATAATGGGAAAGTTCCAGGTTATTGGTTGGAATATTACTCGTTTCGAATATATCAGTAATTTTCAGTATGTTCATGTTTAGGTAGTTGCGAGTACTTTTCGGGTAAATTGGGATGTATTATTTTTTAAATAAGAAGGAAATTGAAAAGAAATAATATAAAACCCGCAAATTTTAATGTTTCTTAAAACTTGTTAGTATGTTTTTATTGTTAGTGACTGTGATAGTTGCTTTCGAAAATAATCTTCGGCATGCACTAGATGAAGTAGCAACTACTGGGAGCTTCAAGTTTGCTTGTACAGTAATGGAAGAAGTACTATTAAGCTCCCCCATTCTTCAAGTAAATTGTAAATTCATGCTGCGTAATCAAGTTACAAGATACTAGTACTTTTTTCCAATTCCAAGCAAAGTATCGACTTCAAAGTGTCGATCGGTACAGGTGTAGATGTTTTACTTGTTTTTACTCGGATCGATTCATTCACCTGTATTACCAGCAACCATCGGGAAGATATCACGTGTACCATTCTTGATCAAAATACAGGCTGATTAATTTTCGACCCCGATGGAAATCTCGCTTATTATTGGACATAGAGGGTAGATTTAAATTTGCCAAAGTTGCTAAACACTGAGAAATATCGGAAATAATAAAGCTCCTGCTGAAAAGCTCACATATTGCGTCAGGACCAGACCATCTACCATTTTGTGATTATCTTCAAAGTGTGGTTATTGCAATGATACAATGTTGCCATTTTATTTTGAATTGTAGAATTGTGCTTACTGTATAAATGGTAGGAGGTCAACATTTTCAAATAATGTAATAGACACCATAAGCTATTTCTCAAAAACATTTCTGGATATACTGGTTGATCGGTAAGTAGCAAACTGAAGACCTACTTCGTTATTTTAAGTGGAATACCCTGTATTTTATTACATTTTTAGTTTCTTCATCTAGAAATAAATCAAAGAAGTATGGGGTTCATACGCAGTGTATCCATCTAGTGCGTGGACGGAAGATAATAGCCCTTTTTGAGCAATTTAGAGAAAAAGTTTTCAAATAAGAAATATTCGGATTAGATTTAGATACCTTTCTTCAATTCATGTCAACTTTCATCAGTATTCGCTATACCTATCTACCTTAGTTTTGGAGATTATTGACATACTTTGAGATTTTTGGAAAATGTGGTGATTCAAATTTTATTCGATTGAGTATTTCAGACAATACATCGAAAAGTTTTTTATATCAACTGGAGTCTACAAGATGGCCATCGAAATCGTTGCCATGTTTGATTCAAGCTATTTTATTTTTTTATAAACATTTCCCTGTATGTATACGGATGGGCATCGTGTAGAATCTGGTTGATATAAAAAATCGTCAATGACTTGCCAAAAACTCCAAGAAATACACAATCGAATAAAATTTCAATCACTGCCCTAGCGTGTAAGGGTGTGTTTATAGTAGTGCTGTTATCCGGATCCGGATAGTTTTGGATCCGGATAATTTACTATCCGGATATCCGGATCTTTATGCTATCCGGTCCATTATCCGAAACCTTGGATCCGGATCCGCTATTCGAAACCTGGAATCCGGATCCGTTATCCGAAACCACGGATCCGGATCCGTTACCCGAAACCTGGAATTCGAATTCTTTATCCGATACTTCGGATCCAAATCCATTTTCCGATAACGTGGATTCAGCCTCGCTCTCCGATGATTTTCTCAAGCAAATAGTAAGGTGCAGTGTCATAAAATTTCGTAGTAAATTATGAAAACCTGCAATAAATCAAGCAATTATCAAACAATATAGCTGCAATAATCACCAGATTTATTGAATACCTAGGTAATGCAAAGTAACTTTGAATCGCGCGGAAATTCAATATTACTCTAAGTTCACAGATTTCAAAAACTATTGAATTTTTTCCATATTTGTATAAGTTCGATATTTTCTTTCTTAATCACTTTCTACATTGCAAAATAATCTTGAATTGGCCTTGTTCGAATTTAAAAAAGTGAGAGCTACTTTGGTATCAATTATCATATAAGTAGGGTTGTAATTCTTGGCGGCACAATAGGATCGAACACATTATTGTGTGTAGATATATACAGTACTGTGCATAATTAACAGACCACTTACTTTTTTCACGTCATTGTCGCATTTTATTCATGAATGGTAAGAAACACCATTGACATATAATTTAAATATGTTTATTTTAATAGTTTATAATATTAAAATGAAACTGTATGTATGATATTAAAGAAGAGAAAAAAAGATCTAATATTTTGTGTGCATGGCCATCTTTAGCAGTGATAACGCTTTGTACTCTTCAATTAATATCTTAATTGAGTCTTGTGGAATTTCATTCCATTCTTCCTAAACAATTCGTTTGCATTCTTCGGATTTTGCTTGAGCTTAGTTCTTTCTAAATAATCCAACACATGATCAATAATGTTGAGATCTGGTCTCTGCGGGGGCCAAACCATGGCTTCGGCAACATTTTTTCAGCTATTTCATTTAAATGGTATTTAACAATTCGAGCAATGTGCTTCGGATCGTTATCCTGCTGTAAAATGAAACATTCGCCGATAAGCCGTTTTGAAGAAGCTTTCGCAAAATATTCAAAGATTGTTTGGCAGTCAAATTCCTAATAAAGGCCTGGCTCCTATTGATGTTATACAGCCCCAAACAGGAACTGATCCTCCACCTTGTTTGGTGGTAGCTTGTAAACACCCTGGATTATACGCCTTGTGCAGTCCTTACAATGCGCTCCTTAGAAGTTGTCTTCTTCGTGGTCCGAATATTTCCAACTTAGACTCATCCGTCCACGACACCGATCTTCTAAAGACTAATCTGTGTGTTCTTGTGCATACCGAAGTCTCTTTTGTTTGTTACAAAGGCTTCCTGCGAGCTGTGCCGTCCCCAAGGCTCTCTTTAATAAGATACGTACTGTTGACGGATGCCGAAGATTTAGACGTAAGTAATTCCTTTTCCTTTCTTTTATTGTTATAGGCCTTCCGGCACTCTTTTTACTTCCAACTTGCCCCATTTCCCCAAACTTTTTGAGGGTCTCTTGAGCGGCAGTTTTTGAACAACCCACTTCTTCAACAATCTCACGTTGACTGCGGCCTTATTGAAATATACCTAATACAATTTTAACGTAATCTTTCTTGTTAATGATCCTGTATAAGGCGAAATGAATAGTTTAGAACCCTATGCATAGAGGTTCAATGTATCTAAGTATAACAACTTCTTGTTGGCAAATAAATATACATATACTAAATATGTATTACAAACAGTTATATACATGCAGATATAATTTCTAACATTTCAGGAATTTTGGCTGTCCACTAATTGTAATCGTACTTTTCTAAAGTTCATTGTTTAAGTAGTTTATCATTTTTTAAACGAACTGATATATAATGATTAATGATACATCATATACACATAGAAAAGGTTTTTTTCCCAGAATTGAAGTGGTTGTATTAAAGATGGGCAACAGAGAAAAAATGAAAAGCCACCACCAAAAAATAACGCAGTGAATTGCAACAGTGATCTCATTCAAACAAAATGACTATAAACAATTCCCGACTCCTCTACGAATACAGCGTAATAACTACAAGAAATTCTTTACTCAACTGTACACTTTCGAGATAAATATAAAAAACGAGAGATATTTCAATAATACGCACATGTATAAAACGTCTGGGCAAGAATTATCTGTTTAAAATAGCACCAACACTACTATGACTTTTGAAATAATATTTGAATATACCTGTCTACTATCTACACATTAATGAATGCGAATAGATCTTGCTAATCATTATATAATAAAAGTCCGGAATATTTTATTTTGAAGCAAGATATTATTAAGTTTACTGGATTTCAACGAAATCTAATGTAAACTTCACTAAATTTACTCCGAAATTTTACGGCACTGCACCTTACTATTTGATTGAGAAAATTATCGGAGAACGAAGCTGGATCTATGTTATCGGATAAAGAATCCGAATTCGAGATTTCGGATAACGGATCCGGATCCGAGGTTTCGGATAGTGGATCCGGATCCGAGGTTTCGAATAGGGGATCCGGATCCGAGGTTTCGGATAGCGGATCCGGATCCGAGGTTTCGGATAGCGGATCCGAATCCGAGGTGTCGGATAGTGGATCCGGATCCGAGGTTTCGGATAGCGGATCTGGATCCGAAGTTTCGGATAGCGGATTCGAATCCGAGGTTTCGGATAGCGGATCCGGATCCGAGAACCGGAAAGCGGATCCGGATAGTTTTGGATCCGAATATCCGGATCTCAATTTTATCGGATATCTACAGCACTAGTTTATAGTGAAGCTGTGATAGTCGATAACAGCTCTGACAAGAGCGACAATACTAGCAGCGATGAAAGCGTTGAAAACTATACATCGCGTTTGGCGTTTATGAAGCTATGACAAGCGCGTCACTTTGACAATTGTCAAAATATTTTCATTAAAGCCTTTCTTTTTTGATTTGGGTATTTTTGGTTCCGCATAGGGGGGCAAAGGTAAATTTCGCTTATTAAATTCTCGATATCCATTAAAACTAGAAGTGATAAAAGCAGATAAAATTGACAGTTAGATTATAAATGCTCTTATTTTTGCTCACCATCGCTTTCCCCAGATGTCGCGTGGTTCCAACATAAACACCCGGATCTCAATGTTTGGCTAACGCATCGCTCTTATCGACTATCACAGCTTCACTATAAACACACCCTTAGGCGTTTAAAATATTGACCGTTAAAGAAACAGCCACATTTCGCAAAAATCTCAAATTATCTCAACTTTTTCAAAAACTAAGATAAGGAATATTGATGAAAGTTGACATGAATTGAAGAGGGGCATTTAAAATCGTAATAATATACGGGCTGTTCCATTGAAAAAACCAAACTTGTATCAATTATAGATTTCATAATTCACCGATGAAAGCCAAAATATATTAATTGAACACCCTGTATATTGCCAAGGCGTTTTAATACTGTGTCCAGATAGAGAGTAGTATGTAATTTAATCTCGTAAAAGTTTACGCTAAAATATATTTGCATTTCGGATATTTTGAAGGAAATAGATATATACGTATATCTACAATTAGGCGATCTATTTGAAATAGATATTTTAAACCGTATTATGTTGTTTTATTTCTAGATGAAGAAACCAAAAACGTAATAGTATACAGGACGTTCCATTTAAATGTAGCAAGTTAGGTACTTGGTTCGCTACTTATAAATCGCCATGTATATCCGTAAATATTTTTGGAAGATATTCTATGACGGCTATTATGTTATCAGAAAAGTTTAGCTCCATACTATTTACACAATAGGGCGCAATTTTACAATCCCAACAGGTTGGTACAGCCTGCATATGAAGCCTTTCTTAAAGAGGTATCATTACTGTATTATTTTACATTTAAAGGGCTCTATTTATACAGTTTTTTATCATTGTCAGTGCTTTGTGATACAACTGTAGAATTATAACTTGTATTACGCAGGAAAGAAATAAACGATTTCATCTACCCAGGTTCATACTATTACATAAAGGTTGTCTGATTTAAATTTTAGAACGTATGTATGTATGTATGTTTTCCCGTCATAATCATACATTCATCGCTCCACATTGTTCGCAAGTTATATCTTTAAGCGGTTGAAGAGTTGGGCTACGGGTGAACGACCCGTGGCGCCGATGAATTTGACGATCGGGAGCGCAGTAATTGTGGTACTTGATGCATCTTAACAGGGAGGCTGTAACGAACCCTTCCGTGAAGCAACCAACTGGTTCCAACCGGTATCATCACAGCCACCTCCATTTTAGATACCTACTTCTCTTAAAAAGAGGCTACCAGAAACTTTCTTTTTATTTGTATATGTAAAATGTTTTGTTTTGTTTTTGAACTGAAACGAATTTTTGATAAATTTTTGATTTTTTACAATTATATAGAAGAACGCTTCTGTAACGTAAATAAATAAAGATAGCGTAGTTTACTTCTGCATGTAGATAGAGTATACAGTGTGTCCCTGGATTAACGCATGGATAGGTAAGGCAGACAGAATATTATTGAGTTGAAATGTCATCTCTTGTGGTTCAGCCATGCTTGAATAGTAAGTAATTTATGCCATAATTTTATTGCCGAAAAATCAAGCAGATCTTGGAAATTTAGAAAAAAGGATTTTAGTAAAGTGTATTTTCTAGAGATACGATAAGAGGGTTATTAAAAAAGAATGTTATGAAAAATAAGTTGTGCTAGTACTTAGCATGTAAGCGTTTTTACAAAAAAAGAAACGGAATACTATAGAAGATACATTTCACTAATTGAAGAAATTCCGTTTTTGTAAATTTTCAATATCTACTTGATTTTTCGGCAATAAAATTGTGGCATAAAGTATTTAATAATATTCAAGCATGGTTGAACCCCAAAAGATGAAATTTCAACTTAGGTAACAATTTTCTGTCTGCCTTACCTATCCATGCATCAATCTGGGCACACACTGTATGTTTCAAATCATTATATATCGTGCCTACCTAGTACTTGGGTGGTAGATAATTCCTTTTCTGAGCAATTTAAAGAAGAAGTTTTCAAACGAAAAATATTCGGAGACAAGTGCTGCATAATATAAAATTATGTTCAAGTATACCGGGTGTTCAGTTTCCGTTATGCACGATACAAGTTTGGTATTTAAAATGGAACATCCTGTATATTATGACCTTCTTGGATGTCTCTCCTCAATTCATATCAAATTTCTTCAATATTCCCTATAGTACACCCACCTGTCTTCGTTTTTGAGATAATTAAGGTATTTTGAAATCCCGCTGTTCGGTGATTCAGGTTTCAGCAATACAGCAAAGAATTATTATTGATAGTCCCACAATTATTGGTTGCATTCATCAAAAAATGAGGTTGATAAATTATTGCCACTGGTAATTATCAACGGTTCATCATGAAGATCTATTAAATTGTTTAATTTCCACGTTTCTTTCTCCATTTCAATATCATGTTTAATGGCATTTTTTTTGATGTTCACATGAAATTTTAACTTACAACTTTTACAAATTCGGCAGAATTTCCGCGCGACTCATGTAGATGCTAGGAAGAGATAGTTGTATACAATGTAATGCGATGGGTTGGGCGGTTAACTTCCTGCTATTCCACCGCTTCGCCTGACTTGAATTACTAGTTAATATTATTCTTACTTTATCCGAAAATCCTTTTATCTTTGTGTAAAATCTTTTTCAAAGAACAAAGCCGAATTGTAATTGTATATGAAAAAGCCATCTCACCCTCACTGTCTTCATACACCAAAAAGAGCCCTTATTAAAAGTGATGTATGTAAGTGAAGTTATTTCTTTTTAATTTAAATCATGAGTTTTTATTGATTTCTCTACGTAACATTATTTCCTATATGTTCAATTGTATTGAAAATGCATAAAATGAATTTATGATTATATGTTTGGTTATCTCTATTTCCTTTATTTCCTATAAAAACATTTGATTCCAATTACGAAATTTCGGATTACGAAATGTTTTTGGAACCAATAACATTAAACCGAGATACCACTGAATTTCTCCTGTAGACAATTGGTATATTGTATTTTTGTTAATTTGGGGTTTCTGCTGAACAGTGCATCAACTTTTTGAATCAGCGTACTTCCAATATCACCGGAAATACTTTTTAATTTATGGATAGCATTGTTTAATCTATTGAATGCGCCTCTCAATTTTATATTTCGACTTTCGAAGTATTGTATCGTCGCTGTTAAGTGTTTAATATGGAAAATAAATACCTTAAAAACCCAATAACGAAATAAAGAGTAGATATAATAAATATACAGTTACTCACATAAGTATTCTTACCCCACGTATTATTGCATGTTAAATGGTATCTACCCCTTTTACATTTCTCTTTAATATTATATATAGTGTTTTTATTTGCTATAAAAAGATTTTTTATAGCAAAGTTAAAAAAATACAGATATATTTTACATACTAAAAAAATGTTTTAAATATTAGCTCAAATTGTGACTCCACAAAAGTATTCATACGTCATCTATATTTTACTTTATGCGAGTTAACTCGGGGAAGACCCCAGCTCAAACTATGATTTTTGTTGTTTGTGAGGAAATTTCAGTACCGTGGTAGCTTTATACGTGCTAAGTCCGACACAGTTCTTGTTGGCGAAATGGGGCGAAAAAATAAGGAAACAAGTGTTCGTGAACGTGAATTAGTGATAAAAGTGAAGGAAAATCTTACATGGAAATAGCTAAGTTAATTAATTGATCTAAAGCTACTGTACAATCAATTATTAAAAAATACAGAACTCAAAATATTGTTGTTAATAAACCTCCGACTGGTCGACCGAAAATTTTAACACATAGAGAAGAAAACGCGTTAGTTCGTGAAGTTAACAACAACCCACATATTAGTGCCCCAAAATTGAGACAAATCATTAGTAGTAACTATGGTAAACACTTTAGTGCAGAAACATGTAGAAGAACGTTAAGAAATGACGGGTTCCATAGTCCAGTAGCTAGAAATAAACCATGGATTAATAAGAAGAACCGACAGAAACGACTAAATTTTGCAAAGGAGTATTTAAAGAAGGACGAATCTTTTTGGGAACATGTTATATTCTCGGATGAGAGTAAATTAAATGTTTTTCGGTCCGATGGTAGAGGTAATGTGTAGCGACAAAGAAATACAGAGCTCCATTTAAGAAACCTGGAAGCGACAGTAAAGCATGGAGGCGGCTCAATAATGGTGTGGGGCTGCATGTCGGCTGGTGGTGTGACTAATTTAGTTTTTATAGACGGAATAATGGATAAATTTAAGTATTTGAATATTTTAAAAGAAAATCTGCTTGAAAGCGCAACCAAATTAGGTTTTCAAGACAACTTTTATTTCCAAGATAATGATCCGAAACGTTCTGCATATATTGTTAAGCAGTGGATTACTTTTAACACCCCCCATTATTTAACAACACCACCCCAAAGTCCAGACACTAACCCCATAGAACACTTGTGGGCTGAAATTAAACGACAGCTGCAAATGTTCGATATACAAAATTCTCAAGAGTAAAATACAGGAGATGTGGGATAATCTTGACTCTAGTGTTACTAAACCATTGGTGCAAAACATGCCACGACGTCTTAAAGCAATTTTGATGTCTAACGGAGCACCAACCAAATATTAAGTGCCCAATATTTACTTATTAAATAGTTAAAATACAATAGGTATGAATACTTTTGAGAGATTGGATTTTAGTTTATGTTTAAAAATGTTATATTTTTGTAAATAATGCTTTTTTTTTTCTTGATTTTTACTGTAAACTTTGTTTTCATTATAAAAAAAGCAATTAATAAATACAAAGAGAATTCTTCAACAGAAAAAGGGGAAAATAACATCTACCATGCAATAATACTTGGGGTATGAATACTTATATGAGTAACTGTATGTAGAATAATTTGAGGAGAGAGCTCGATGCGAATACTACGACTACATACCATTTCACTGATTCCTCGATAAGCGATTCTATATAATTGAATGGCGAATAAATTGTACTTATTCTAGCACTTTTTCTCATAGACTGTTACTATCAATCGAAAGATATGAGTGTGATTTCTAAAGATAGTAAGTAATATTGTACATAAGTAGTATTGTGAAATTTGTTGATGGACTAAATTGTTTTTGCTAACAAGTGCTAAAAGTGATTTTTTTCCTCCTAATGACATTTGGTAAACAAGCTACGATTTAAAACATTCTAAAATTATTAAGAAATATACCGGGTTGAGCAAATGTGTCGTCACATTCGATTTTTAACCCTTTGCACTCCTAATTTTTTTTTTACCTACCACTAACTCCTTAATTAATTTGCAAAAAAGGCATAAAAAGTGGTCTCAATAAAAAGTCGTATTGGAATATGTAAAATGTGTAATTATTATTACTTCTTTATATTAAGTAGTAAATAAATGAAAATATACATAATTAACAAATTAATTCAATACTGCTAACGAGCAGTAAATATACTTGAGTCATTATGGCCACCTCCCTGCAAACATAAAAAAACTCTCAAGGCATGAATTCGGGGAATTTCGCCATCCCTTTTGTTATTTACTTCACACCTCAAATGACTGTGTTGTCCATTTACAAACAAGCAAAAAATTAAAATATAAAAATTCCTGGAAAGGCGGAATATGACAAATTCGGACCTGTGAATACGACACATTTAGTATTTGAAAGAAAAGAAAAACATTTAATAATTTTAAATAATTTTTAAAATTGCGTCATATAATGTCAAGTCTAGCTCGACATAGGAGTTGGTGTAAGGAATACGATGTCGAAATAAATATCTCGAATGAAAGTTTGTATAGATTTGTTTAAGCCAGACGTATACTTATTTTAACCGTGTTTAATTATTTTTTCTTTGAAGATGAACATCTTGCTTGTTTGTAATTTCAATTTTCGATCAAGAATTTTCTAGCAACTACAATGATGTTTTAAGTGTTTTAGATATATTAGTTTACACTTTACAAGTAAGAAACATTAAATATTTACAAGTTTCAAGAAGTATTTTAATAAGTCGCTGTTATTTATTTATTAAGACCAGCAACATCAAATATAATATAATGAATTGTTCAAATATGGGACGTTCAGGTGCCTGATATTGTTTTGGGAAGGTTGCGAGATTGGCCAAATGTGTCGGAACAACAAATTTTTGACTGAACTAATAAATTGAGACGGGAAATATAAATGTAATAAATGTTTTTATAGATTTTTTTAAGGGCGCCCTACATTACCAAATTTATCGTTCGAATCATCTGAACAGATGAATTTGAAGGTGTGTGGGTGAAAAAATCGTTACGAGATGACGCCTACTTACTACTGATCAAAGATCTGACGAACCACACCATCGATGGATCTGATCGCAAGTGTAACCATGATTTCATCCATATAGTTCGCTTCCTGCTAATAATATCGCAGCATAGCAGAGAAGTTCACTTTCCAGGTGCATAACCGGAAGTGAACAAAAAATCTCACAAGTTTTGTAATGTGTGACCTCAACACACTTCGATAAATCGCATCAGATTTATCGTATCCAAGACATCTTACGACGAATTTGGTAATTTATGGCGCCCTTTAGGCTCTTCAATGATGTACAGTGCATTTCGTTAGAGAAATGTGCATTTACGTCGAATGCGCCGCGTACAAATTTGGGTTTTCGAATTTCTGTGGGTAAGCAACAGGTACGCTAATATCGTAGGCGGGCGTGTTGCTTCATCGCCATTGTAATCGTATTCGGTGTTGAGGTTAGTGTTAGCGTTTGTTGCTTACATTGTTTTTGAATAGTCATGTTTCAAATACGTTATGTACTTTTCTCTAACGAAATGCACCACTTATTTTTGGCAGGTGTCATGTTTTTTTAATTATGGCATCATCACCTTTTTTTAATAGAACATCTATAATTTCATTTTTTAATCAACAATATTTTAGCAATTAGAATGATTATATAGGGTTTAAATATTGTATTTCATTTAATTGAAAAGTATTCTCTAAAGTAAGTCCATAATATATATGTATTAAATTGGTCACTAGATTTAATACGTTTAGGAGGTTTCCTTCAAGGTTAATTGTTTATAAAGAGCGTTCAATCGGTTCAAGGTTTTGTAGATCGAATTAGGATGGCTATACAAGAAATATCTTCGTAAATGATTCGAAAATCCTTAACAACATTTATGGATAGACTAGAACATGAACACTTCTTGGAAGTGTTTGATGTTTCATGTTTTAACAATTAAATAACAATGAATTATTGATTGAAATCTCCCTTTTTTTTTTAACTAATTAATGCTTGTGAAGTAAAAGACATATACCGCATATTTGCCCAGGTTAATCATGACTCATGACTAACCTGGGCAAATATGCGGTAATAGCCAGAGGCGTGGCGAGCGCATAAAAGTTTACACATAAAATAGGAGGTAAGAAATAAATTATAAAATGTGCTGAAACACTTGCCGTTTTAAAAGTCTTCCGTGAAATCACAAACTGGGTAACGTCTGTTAAATATTTGAATCATTAGATATGTTCCCACAGCTGTTTCAGTCAAGTGAGTACGACGTGCGGAGTAAGTGTTTTTTAATGCCGAAAACGACCGTTCAACATCTAGTGATGTTATATTTGCATATTTAAAATAATCTTTGAAATAACTTAATGCATCTTCACATGCACCTTCACAAATTTGTCTTAATATAAGAAAATCGGAGTCTTTCTCTAAAACACTTTCAAATTTTCGTATAACACACCAATTTGTTTCGCCTTCTACAGCGCATAACTGTGCGTGAACATCATTCACAATTTGAACGGAACCCACTAGGGACATCGAAACATTTTGTAATTTTTCTATTCCCTCCGCTAGACCGAAGTAATTGTTGTGAACAATTTGTAAATCTCTTTTAACCTGACTGTCTTGAAATATTTCCTGGCTTTTCTTGATTGCTGCAGCTTCTGTCGGATTGAGTTTTAAAACTACCTTCTTTACTTGATCAAAATATTTGTTGTAGTAAAACGCAGCCTGCAACCATGATCCCCAACGTGTAACAATCGGCTGTGGTGGTTCAGGTAAATCAGGACACAGTTTGTGAAATAGTCGGGTACGTTTCGGGGACTTTAGAAACACTGCCTTTGTACTAGCAATCAATGCATTTACTAGTGGAAAGCATGTAGGAATCGTTTGTGCCGCAAGATTTAGAGTATGGATTTTACACGTTACATGTAAGAAGTTACCACTGTGCTCTTTAAGAGATCGGCCTAAAGAACGCATGTTTGCGGCACCATCACTCATAAACATTAAAAGTTGCATAATTGAAACTTCAAATTTGTTCAATGAGTTCAACACCACCTTTAAAATCTCATCGGCAGTACAATTTATAACTCTACGTACCATTTCATTAACCACAGAATGTTTTTGACGATCTGTTGCTTCGTCCACACACAACCACAGCTTTTTATCTTTCAATTCCGTTTTCATTCTTTTTTCTATATGTTCTCACGAGCAAATGGCACTATATTTCGTATCTATGTCCGACTAGGTAATTTACAGTCCGCATATTTATTCCAGAAGGTGACAAATGCTTCTTTGTCTAGTAAACGAAACGATAGATTACATAAAATAAGAGTAACACATAAATCAAATGTAAATTTTTCTTGGTTTCGTATGCCACTTTTTGCAGAAGAATGCTGTTTGCTTTCGATGTGACGTTGACAATGGCTTCTGGACCAACACATTAAAGGGATTTTACAAACTAGACATTGAATTTTAGCGCCATCAAAAATTAAGACCGGCATGTCCACTATAAAGTTTTTAACTGTGTCTGCCATTGGTCGTTTTCGCGACGTACCTAACTGCGACATTTTTAAAGCAAACATAAACGTACAATTACGAAATAAATTACGACAGCCTACATATACACAGAACTACTCGCATACAGCAGCGATTCAGTACTGACACTGTGAACGTGTGAAATAAATAATCGCCGACTCTGCACCACATATCTACTACACTGACTGTTATCGCTGTCTGCCCAGACTACTCATGATAGCATAGATATCGAAACGTGCGTCCTAGTGTTAGTAAGTTGTTGTGGAAAGGTGGAAGGGCTTCAGTGTTCCTTCAAAAATCTATAAAAAGTTTTATTCAGAAATCTTTTTATTTTAATTGTTAATTCAATTAAAAAGTGAGTGTTCCGATATATTTGGTCAACTCTGTATATTAAATTATAATGTTTAACGAAATAAATGTTCTGACCTCCATAGTGAAATATATCAACCATATAGCCATTGCAGCAAGTGTAAAAATATTTTTCATTGGTTCATCTTTCTAAATTTCAATGTTTAATATTACCAGTGGGAAATTGCAAAACACCTCTTCTTATTTTTATTTTTTTTTAGGTCGGATGGAACAGAATCGCCGATTTTAGAAGAACGAGAAGGCAGCAATTCCGAAAAACCAAAGCAACTTGTCAAATATGGCGAACTCGTTATATTGGGGTAAGTTATCGCAAAATAAGTTATAACTTACAATGTATTTATAATTAGATATTTATTTATGTACCTGATTGAAGTAATTGTTTATCACTTTTGGAAAACTCTAATATGATGTAATCCATGCAAGAAGTGCGCACTTTTAGATTAGTTTCTTAGTGGGACTGGTAGCGCGGTCCCTAGCGCGCCGGGCTACCAGTTTCGGGGTACCGGGTTCGAACCGCGGGCCCGTCACTCTCAGAGTAAGGTTTTCCGTAATTTTTCTTACTCCAAATTTGGCGAATACTGAGAGTGAACATCTTAAGACGCTCTACGAGCGCAGGCGTAATAATATCTCATAGCTGGCCGATGCCCCCTGTAATTGGCGAAAACTGTTAAGGGATGTGAAGGCATGAATTATTATTATTATTAATATATTATCATTAATTACATGACGATTTTTTGCACATTTCCTGTTTTAGGTTTAATTGTCTGTCTTTCAAATATGTATATGGGGCGTGTCATTGCAAAACGCAGCAAATCACGAATTTGAAAAAAGTGCATTATAGGCATTCTGTTCGTTGGCAATCTCTACGCATTTGGGTTTTAATTCGCGGCAATGGATTTCAATGTGGAGCTATTTGCATGTGTATTAGACACCCCCCAACTTTGTGTATGTAATAAAATGTGCTACATGTTGAACTGAAAGTACTTGCACATATTGAACAATACAACTTTTTCTTAATAAATTTAATATTTAGTTGATCCAGTACGTATTTTGACATTTTGTCCAATGTCACTTACAATAAGCCGTAACATAACTCAGACGATATCAAGCTCTACTCTTCTATGACTTTCTTTATTAGCTGAATTTTGGAAGCACACTGATGTTGAGCAATGTTACGTTTTATAACGTACCACAGATGCTTAACGAGCGACGTAATAAATAGAACATTATGTTTTATTTTAAACTACGGGTAACTACATAAGGTAATTTTATAATAATATCCTCCTTTGGCTTTAATCGCTCACGAATAACGAAGAAATTACCACAAATGTTTTTTGGATGTTGGACATTGGACACAGACCGTCCGATCGAGTTCTTCCCACTACAGTTCGATGGGATTAAGATCCGGTGATTGCGGCGGCTAAACCATATTTGTTAACACTCCATTATGTTCCTCTTCTCGGAGATGTGCCTCACATAATTTAGAGATGTACTTTGCGGATGCAAGATAACTAGCATCAATATAAAGTTTTCGCCGACCAACCGCAGATCCGATGGCACAGTATTGTGTTCGAGGATGTCTCCGTAGCTTTCTCCTTCCAACGTTTCGTCAACTTTTACAATGTCACCTAGCCCAGATAGCCAGAAACATCTCCAAACCATAACGGAATCACCTCCATGCTTTACAGTGGCTACTACAAACTGTGGTGACATTTTTTCTGCGGCAAATCTTCTGACAAAAATCCGGCGTCTACATCTAGACTATTTACATTTGGTTTTGTCGGTCCACAAAACTCTTTTCCAATTTTCTAATGTCCAATTGACGTGTGTTCTGGCCCACTCTAAGCTTTTTCTTTTATTTGGCGCGCGTAGGAGCGACTTGCGGATTGTAACATGTCCCATAACCTCGCCGCTCTTATTCGTCATTTTATTCTTGTCAAAGAAATCAGATTTTGACGATGTCTGTTGAAATCGGTACGGATTTCAGATGCTATTGATCGTCTATTTCACTTCGACATGACGGTAATCATTAAATTTTCTACAGCACTCGTTACTTTAGGCCTCCCTGATCGTGGATTGTTTTGAAATTCGCTGATAGTCTGTTTCGCAATTTCTCTGATGGATTTCCCGCGATTGTGATATGCAATAATGTCTGTACGTTTTTGGAAAGTTTTTTGTTTTATTCCCGCCATAATCACTTTGATATTTTATAATTCTATATTGTTTACACGTACTACATAGAACGTTGATAACTAAAATATTTTTCACCTTGTACGAAAACGTATAAATATAAAAAACAGTTGTAAATATAAGCACATGAAGTGAAGGAAGTGGCAATAAAATTTATTATTTTATTACCTATTGCAATAAACGGTATTATATACCTTACTTAGAAATGCATTTTATCTTCATTCACATTGAACTGTTTCGTAATGTTAACATCTGCTATATACAAGGTAGGTAAGTATTCATTTATAAGCGCTGTTCCCATACATATAGCGAATAACGTTGCTGCCTGTATTAGGAGCGCTCTCTCCACTCCTCAGTGTCCCTAGACAGGTCCGCACAGTCGCAAGTATATAGTGGTGGGAAATACCGCTCCACTCATGGAACGTTCCTTTCGCGACCGCGACAAAATACCGTTACTTTGGAACGATTAAGGATATAATATAATGGTGCGATTGCTTATTACCTGGTTGATCTCTTTAGATATGTGCATAAGACATACTGTAATTTGATATCTATAATGGGCATTTTTAAAAACCGGTCAGGTTTTTACGTTATAGCTAGAGTTGGCATTTTTGCTGATGATTTAAGTTGGTAGTTCCGGAGAACATATTCGACAATTTCTTAACGTGATACATACGAATGTGTCCTTTATTGCCGGAACTACCAACTTAAATCATGCCAACTCTAGTTGTAACTACTTTTATATAATCTACTTTGTTCTTTTAAGGAATATGTGTTCTTTTATGAATCTGTTTTGTTTTTAATATTTAATCTACTTTTTAAAGATCTAAATATTTTTATTTTATTAGAGTACAATTTATTTTGAAAAAATATTTAGCAAATAAGTGTAGTTACGTATTTATGTAATAATTAAGGATTACGCAACGAATTTGTAGTCTAAAAGGATTGCGCTACATATAGTATCTACTATTTGAACCATATGCGCGCATACCACGTTTATCAATCGGTTATATGAGAACGCGACGGACGATGGTTATCGTTTTAGGGAAGTTAATATTTTCCAGAAACGTCGCGAATGTAAATCGAGACTTTTCCGAGGATAGTCGACTTAGCTTCGCTCCGGTCGCGCTGCCGCGCGACAGCGCATCCTTCCAAAGCAACGATTGAAATGTTTATCACTTCAGCGACGTTACCGTTCCACAGGAACGTTGCGAATGTAAACCGTTACCGTTCCCGTGTTGCCCGTCGTTCCAAAGTAACAAGTTATTTCGGTATTCTGGAGCGGGATACGTCGCGACAACAAAATACCGCTCCAAAATACCGTTACTAAAATACCGACCCACCACTAGTCGCAAGCCAGTCGTCTAGCATACCTGTTCGAGATATCTGCTCGACACAGATTTATAGAAATACGTAATGCATTTTATTTGATTTTTATGTTATTGACGGTCTTTCATTCCAAATAAATACTTAAATGTAATATTGTTGTATATGAAACAGAAAACATTCTTAATTTAAAAGAAAAAATGAATTCCAAAGATAAATAGAACCTCTCATTATAAAATAACAGATTATATATTACATTTTTGCATTTCCAAATATCCAATATATTAAATGTTTAAATTATAGTAAGTGCAAAACAAATACATAAACTTTTAAATGCAAATTTCAAAACAAAAACGTGTTTTATAAATCTAATTAATGGAATTTTATGTCAAAATGAATCGTATTTGTATGTGTAAAAATTCAGTTGAACCTATTATTAAAATAGATGTTCAAATAAGCAGTAATTTGCAGTGCTGCCTCTAATGTGGCACCATTTCATGATTTCTTAGTTTATAACGTAATAAAAAAGAAAACTATACAGTATAATTTTGAGACACAAACAAAGCAAATCAAAAATAACCAAGGGCAAAAGATGGTGAGAGGGAAGGATGATCAATTAAAGAAATAAAGTAGGGGAAGTGCAATGCATGGCTAGAGTCTAGCGTGATGCTCCTCCAACAGCGGTTGGATTCTTACTGATTCTAAATCATTCCCGTCGCGCGACTCCCGGCTCTTATACTTTCATAGCGAGAAAACGTTGCCACAGTGTTTATATATTTTAGTGGTTCACTTTATTACGGAACTTACTAACATGGTATATACCGTGTGGAAATCGTCGATTCGATCGGGTATGTACAATATTTATATGGGCATTTGCTTTGTAGTTAATCCGTCGCACTCGAAAGTACAAAAAAAATTAGCGTTGGCACTAATAAGCCACGATTCCCAGTTTCAATGAACAAGCAACTCTATGCATTCGAAATAAATAACTTATAAATACAAAAATTAACAATGCCTTTTAGAATTTAAGAAAAACTCTAATTCAATGAATCATTAGTTTGAATAATTCTTCTTTTTGATGACTCTCTCACATTTAGATAAGGGAAGTGCTGCGTGTCGCAGTCTCCCAGTGCAACATTCAACTATAGCGTTCGGGTCGTTTCCGACCGGCCGGTATATGAATACTACAGCATAATTATTTAACCCTAGTATGAAAGTAACATAAAGAATTTTATTATTATAGATTTATTTGAAGTGAGTCCAAATTTATGGCTTGCAGTGTACGTGCAAGTATTTCTGGGAACTTCTTAACGTTATTTTCCGAAATTGATTTACGAAACTAATGGCCGTTAATGCTGTTAGGTGAAAATACGCCTGTCTAATAATTATGTAATAATGCCAATGCCTTTTAGTAAAGTTGCAATGGGGACTGAATGTAGCGAGTCTCTAACTCAATAATATTCACAACAAAGTCTTCCTTATTACAGCCACCAACATCAATAAAAGCTTTTAAAAGTGGATTCACATACACGTGTATGTCTGCGCAATGCACAGATGTACATACATATTTTTTACGATTTTCAGAAAAACGTCCGGTAGAAAGCAATTTTATAACCTTTGAAAGGTCTGAAATTGAATATGGTACTTTGATTTTTCCTTTTGTGATGTTTAGTTTACTTAAACTTGTCAACACAAGAATATAGTAGTTCAAATATGACTCTACGCATGCATCTGTGATATTTATTTGATGCACACTAAAAAATTCATTATACCTAGTGCATGATGCTTCTTTCCTGAGCAATCTAAAGGAAAAATTTCCAAATAAAAATTATTCAGTGACTAGTCCTCCGATGTCCAGTTTCCGCTGCACACGATGCAAGCTTGGTTTTCTTTAATGAAATACTCCGTATATTTCTGCATTTTTGGATACTTGTTTTCATGGGAATTTTCTTCAACATTTCCTATATCTATCTAACTTGGTTTTTGAGGTAATTGAGATAATTTGAGATATTTGCTGCATCGAAATACTATAAACTTTTGTTTCTCTAAAGGTCTGCAGTAATATCAACTTGGTATCGATGGAATTCTATCCACTGACAATTTATTTAGAACATCGTGTGCAACAGTAGATCTTGTCTCATCATACTAGTGAAATCTACATAATTTTGAACAACTATTATAGGCAATATTTTCTTACATAGTCATTTGTTTCTTTTTTTAGTTATTTATTTTTAAAATTGTATTTTAATAATCGTCTCTGCTTTATTAAAATTTAAAGCTGTTTTAGTTCTGTAAATAAAAAAAATAGAACCTATGTCTCTTTTACATCTTTTGTTTTAAATGACTTCCTGAACAAGATGTCTAAGTATTTTACACCTGTTATAAATCATCCTGTATATAGTATTAAATACTAACTATCTGAAATAAATTAAATGCCATCTCCTAATATTAAAATATATTTACAATGTTCTTACGTCTCAAAAAGTTCAGCTCCGAAAGAGCTTTCTTCCGAAGTTTATATATCCGTACCTGCAGCACAAAACAGATAACCTTACTTTCGAGGAGGTTATGTCGATTGAGAAAATGCGAAATTAGCCATATCGCTCTCTCCTACTCGCTCTCAAGCGGAGGAGTTAGCGGCAATAGATAGCTC
The DNA here is from genome assembly GCA_029619315.2 of Dynastes maya. Lineage (NCBI taxonomy): Eukaryota > Metazoa > Arthropoda > Insecta > Coleoptera > Scarabaeidae > Dynastes > Dynastes maya. The sequence continues at coordinate 63,300,104 of JAROYE020000003.1, read as the reverse complement.
AAGGTTACCGATGTGGTTAGTTATGAGGTAGACTGCAGTATGTGCGGACGATCTTAGAGAGAATTTCTGGAGTATTTATTTTTCTTTTCTTTTATTTCATCAGAATCTGTTTTTATTTTCGTCGTTAGAATTTCTTATTAATTTCGCCTAAGTTTTGTAGCAACAACAAAATAAATATGCGAAACTCTCATTTCCAGGCGATTATGACTTCAAATTATTACCTGCGCTGTTCACACAGTAGGTCTACATCCCGACATTGTTCGAAGTGTACTAGCAAGTCCTGCATCGAAATACTCGGATTTCACTCAGTCTCCTCCACGCTCTCTCGCATGTACGGCGAGAGAGCGAGGAGGGGATACCGATATAGCTAATTTCTCATTTTCCCAATCGGTATAAGTCGTATAATACAAATGAAATTTTATGCTTTATTTTCTATGAAGTATGAATCGTATCTTGTTATATCTTATTTTTTAACAATACTTTCTGAATATTACATTAAAAACGGGCGTATCTTTAGTCAGAATGATTCATAGGTTATTAATAGAGTTATTCACTAGCGCTCACGGGCAGTGGCGGAGTTTCGATACAACCCTCAGTATAACTGCGAGTCTCAACCAGATCTGTTGTGTATACATGTACGCTGCCGTAAATTCTATTTCGTAGTTGTGTTTGTTTTAAAAATGTTCCCTACGTCGCGAAAACGACCAATGTTGGACAAAGTTACAGAATTTATAGTAGAAATGTCTGACCTAAATTATGATGGCGTTAGAATTCAATGTGTACTTTTTAATATCCCTTTAATGTGTTGGTCAAAGAGGGATTGTCTACGTCACGTAAATAATAAACAGCATTCTTAAAAAAAAAATTGCACACGACACCATGACAAATTTAAATTTAATTTATGTATTACTTTTATTGCATGTAATCTACCGTTTAATTTACTAGACAAGGAAGCACATGTCTTCTTTTGGAATAAATATTCGGACTGCAAATTACCAAGTCGGGCATCGTTACAAAGAATTGTGCCATCTGCTCGTGAACATGTTGAAAAGAGAATTAAATCGGAGTTGAAAGATAAAAAAACTGTGGTTAAGCGTGGACGAAATAACAGATCGTAAAAAACATTCTGTGGTTAATATAATGGTACGTACAATGGAACCACATCAATCGTCACCTTCAATTCCATTAGCTACCAGACGAGTACAACAATGTACTGCCGAAGTAATTTCAAAGTTAGTGTTAAATACATTGGAAAAGTTTGAACTTTCAACAAACCAGCTGTAGATGTTTATGAGTGATGGTGCCGCAAACATGCTTTCTGTAGGCCGGTCTCTTAAAAAACATTGCAAACTTGTTACATATTACGCGTAAAATTCATGTTTTCAGTCATGTGGCAGATAGTATTAGAAAATGTTATCCTGAGGTAGGCGCTTTAATAGCGCATACAAAATCAGTGTTTGTCAAATCCCCAAAACGTATTCGCAAATTTCACAGACTGTGCTCCCGTATGCCTGAGCCACCAGAACCTATTCTTACACGTTGGGGAACATGGTTACAGACCGCGTTTTATTATCATAAATATTTTGAGAATACCAAGAACGTGGTTTTACAATTCGATCCAAAGGAAGCTGCGGCTATCAAGGAAAGCCAGTCGAAATTTCAAGATAGTCGGGTTAAAACGGATTTAAAAACTATTCGGAACAATTACTTCGGACTAGTGGAGGTAAAAGAAAAATTACAAAATCCTTCGGTGTCGTTAGTGGAGTCTCTGCAAATAGTGCAACATGTTCACGCACAGCTATGCGCGGTAGAAGACGCAAAAAATGTTTGTGTTCTAGAAAGGTTTGAAGGTGTTTTAGAGAAAGATTCTGATTTTGGCACATTAAGACAAATTTGTGAAGGTGCGTCAACAGAACCGTTAAGTTGTCCCAAAGATTATTTTAATTACGGAAATATAACGTCACTAGATGTAGAACGTTCGTTTCTGCATATAGACACACTTTTAAATATATCTAATGTTGCAGATATTTAACAGACATTATTCACTTTGCGATTTCACGGAAGACTCTTAAGACGGTAAGTGTTTGAGCACGTATTATATTTTATTTCTGACCATTTATTTTGTGTAAACTTTTATGCGCTCGCCACTGGCTGTTGGCGCAAATTGAGCAACTCTAGTTATTAAAATAGGAATTATGAATATAATTCATATTTTAAGTATAGGTAAACATGTTTATTAACAATTGAAAGTGAACAATCTTCACGTAAATGTAATACAAACTCAAAACATGCTCTATACAAGAAATTTTCCTCTAAATTCAACCAAATAGAGCAAATTAGAAAACGGCGTAAATACAAAGGTTTATTACCAAAACCTGTTTTCAATTAAATCAAAATATGCAATTTAAAAAAAGTGTCATACGCAGATACGCTACAGTCTCTCCTATTTGTAGAATAATAGATACAGAACTTAATTACGAATTTAAAGATATATATATATAGAAAAAAGCCGGTGATACATTAAATATTATATGTTTTTAAACAATGATTAAGAATCTAACGATGAATGTTTGGAAATTCCTGCCTACTTCTTTCAATATATTAATCGACTGTACTTCATAATTGTTTAAACAAATTCTAAGAAAATTAATATTAAATATCCTGGTTAACCGTAACATTTTTAATACAGCCATTAACTAAATTCTTCTGTTTTACCTCTTAAATTACTCGAGCGAAGGTAGTAGACAATACATGCATACTTGTACTTTAAAACCAGGAGAACTTCCCATTGGCCGAATAAAAACGAAATCGAACAACGTGATTTCTCTAGGGTTTCCTCCCTCATAGGTCGAACGAGTGGGTCCGAAGCCCCGTACACGCCATTGCAACGTCTACGGGAATAATTATTATTGACACTTTTATGACTTGGCGACGTTGGCGTGCACGTGGGCATGGGAAACAGCGAAAACAACCCAATTTCTACGATCCCTTTTGATGGTGGAACCTTAGTCGGAGTCTAAGTAATTTAATTACGCCTCCAATATAGCTCGGTACGCATTGTTTGTTGGCGCTGGCCTCGTTTATTTGACGGGATATTGGTTTGGTTTGTACAGTGCCTTGTAGTAGAAATCATCGCTAGTACACGGAAAAAGTTCGAAAGGAATTACTACAATTGTAATAAAATTTCTGTGATTCTGTAGTAGATCTAATTACAGCTTGCAGTTATTATTTTAAAATTTTTGTAATCAAATTTTGTTGTTGAATTTATGACAAGAAATATAGTAATACGTGCACGTTTTCGCAAGTTTTATTTGTTACACACTTAGGTTTTATTTCACAAACATGTAAGACTTTAGTGTGTATAATTGTAGTAGCATTACATATTCACAAGAAATAGTAAAAGCTGTAACACTATGACTGTATGATCACTTACTCATAGTAGTAAAATTTTCTACAGAATGTGATTCTCCCATTTGCATGATGTAATCTATTCTTCTACAGTACCATAAAATGTTTACTGACAAAAGCCTTAGCTATGAAAACAATTTGTAGCCATGGGTAATGCTGCACAAGAAGCTTTCACTTTATGCTTAACTAATACTTACAACGTTGTAGCATAATCTACAAATAAAACTCTTCTAAAAACCTTTTTATAAACCCTATACCTACCGTTTAAAAGCATATAGTGCTGGGACGAAATATTATATCAACTTTTCATTAAAGCAAATGAGGACGTGCATTGCAAAACGCAGTTTTTTAGTTGTGTGTCTTTCTACAAATGGCATAAATTAACTGTTGATGAAAGATACTAGTATAGAAGTTCTGAAAAATATTGCACATTTTTTTTAATTTACCAGGAGCACATAAAAAATAAACACTATATTTTGAATTATTTGTCAAAAACTGCGTTTTGCAATGTCTCCTCAAATGTGTAAACGTTATTTTTTTTGTTACAATTCCATCATCTACTCGAATTAACCATAATTTTTGTACATACGTTGCCTAATGAATTAACTAGCACGTATAATAATAAACAGCGAAATTGATTAGAGTTCAACATAAAACGAATAGATTTATTTCAGGCGTCGCACACTAAGTTTTTTCAAGAGTAAAAAATATCGTAGAACATACACGCAGAGAAACGTTTACTTGTATGAAAGCTGTCCGCCTTAATTCAAGACAATTACTGTTTCAATTATCCGCAATGCAATAACTGTTTTAAATCAAAAGAAATATTTTCCTAGCGTTTCTTTCTTCGCTTAAGTGAAGTACGAGGGTTGCCTTTTATATTTCGGGAATAGAAAACAAAAAAAGAAATTAATCATCGCAAATGGTTTTATTGTTTTTCAAAATAGTCTCCATCAAGATCTATACACTTTTGCATGCGCTTGAACCAATTTTCGAAGCACTTTTACCACTCTCTTAATTTATTTTTGATGTGCGGGAATAAAAAGAAGCTATTGGGTGCCAAATCAGGGCTGTTCGACGGATGACTCATCAATTCGACTTTTTCGGTCCTCAAAATCTCTCTTGTTTGAGCTGATGTGTAAGAACTCGCGTTGTCCTGGTGGAGAACGGCGGTTGGTTTCCCCCATTTTTCCGAAGATTTCTGGCAAACAAATGGTTGCGTACCATTCAGAATTGACCCTCCGACGTTGTACTAACGGTACAGTTGCCACATGTCCGGTTTTTCCGAAAAAACAGGCGACCATTTGTTTCGAAGTGCTTCGTGCACGAGCAACTTTTGTTGGATTCAGCTCGTCTCTTAAGACCCATACTTTCGACTGCTGTTTAGTCTGGGGCTCATATGCATAGATCCATGATTCGTCGCCTGTAACGATGTCATAGACGTGTTTGGAAACACCGCAATCGTATTTCTTGTACATTTCTTTCGACCAATCGACACGAGCCCTTTTTTGTGTGGGTGTCAAATTATGTGGTATCTAACGCGAACAAATTTTTTTGGTGGCCAAATGTTCATGCAATATTGTATGTATGCTGGTCCCACTAATGCCCAAGGATGCCTCTATCTCACGATAGGTCACATGACGATCCTGCAATACGAGTTTACGCACAGCATCGATGTTTTCTGGAACAACGACCGATTTAGGACTGAGCGAACCACGGCCACGATTGAATTCCGTAGACCACCGATATATGGTAGTTTTTGATGGTGAAGAGATGGAATATCTGACATGACATATGAATAGTAACGGGGTCAGCAGCGATCCTTGCGACACACCGGCCGAAGCGGACTCTCAGGTGAGACAGAATTACCTACTCTCGCCGAGAAGGTACGGCCCGAGAGATAGGATCTCACGATAGATGTTAAGCGTAGACTGATGCCCGAGTGAGCAAGCTTAGACCAGGGCGTCGCCCTGGCCACATTGCTGTTACATCTCTCAGTTTATGCCATTAATCTTCAAAAACAGCAACTAAAATATTTCCTGGCACCACCTAGTGCCAGTAGTGATAGTCATGCCGTCTTAGATAGTAGCGACGGAACCAGAATACAGATACCAGAATACTTACCCATACAATGAAACCATTAACGTACGGGATAAATAAACTTAAATGTTAACTCATTAATTATTAAACTAGATAAAAATAATCCCTATTTAATTACATTATTAAAGAAATAATTTAATTATACTGTGACCTATAAAAAAAAACTTTTTCGTTAGCTCATTCACTTGCTCCTAATTTGAATTACGAATTAACTTTTTTTTCCATTGTTGTAATTTTTCTTTTATTTGATATCCTTGTAGCTGGCCTGAAGATGTGTTTTCCGAACTCGAAACCGGTCGCCTAATTTCTCAATAGAACTTTGTGAGATCTGGACCATTTTTTCATTCCTACCTGAAATATAAATATTTTCTTAACTTAAAACTAAACGATTTACTTGGAAGAAAATTTTTTTTGTCTTGGATTTTTTTGATTTTCTGACCCTAAGAAAATATTTATTTAATCCAAATAGAATTTCAAGAAAATTATTTTCTTGTATTACAAATTTCTAGTCTTGAAATTAAAATATTTTCTTAAGTAGAGTGATTTTTGCAAGAAAATCTATTTTCTTGTTGCAAGAAACCATTTCTCTGCGTGTACTGAAAGTTGTTTAAAATTCTCGCAATTTCGGTAAATAGAAATGATTATGAAAACATTTTCTGGGTGAATTTCTTAAGACATTGTATAAAGTGGACATTATACAGAATAATACTTCCGAGATGTTGAGAAGGAATCGCATTACAGTTTGTATGAAGGAAAATAGTGTCCACACTGGAATAAATGTTGAAATTGTATACATGAATTAAACGTTACAGTTTATTTTTAGTGAATATCTTTAGAAAAACAAAGGTTTATAATATTTCGTCACAGCACTTGGTACATTTTAGCAAAAAACTTCCATAGCTTCATATTTAATTTACTAAAAAAACATTCTATAACAGTTTCTCTATAAGGTCCCGGAAAAATATACCAGAGATATTCCATTTAAAGAATGAAATAACGTGAATCAACAGTTTCGATGGCTATCTTGTAGATGCACGCAGAGAAATGGTTTCTTGCATCAAGAAAATAGATTTTCTAGCAAAAATCAATCTCTATTCAAGAAAGTATTTTTATTTCAAGACTATAAAAATGTACAATATAAGAAAATGATTTTCTTGAAATCTTAGTTGGATTAAATAAACATTTTCTTAGAGTTAGAAAATCAAGAAAATCCAATACAGAAAACTGTTTCTTCCAAGTAAATCATTTAGTTTCAAGTTAAGAAAATATTCATATTAAAGGTAAGAATGAAAAAATGGTCCAGATCTCACAATGTTCTATTGAGGAATTAGGCGATCGGTTTCGTGTTCAAAAAACACATCATGAGACCAGCTACAAGGATATCCAATAAAAGAAAAATTACAATAATGGAAAAAAAAACTAAAATTAATAACAATTAGGAGCAAGTGACTGAACTAATGAAATTTTTTTTTTATGTATTACAGTGTAATTAAATTATTTCTATAATAATGTAATTAAATAGGGATTATTTTTATGTAGTTTAATAATTAATGAGTTAATATTTAAGTTTATTTATGCCTTTCTTTTATTATTATAATTTATTATGTATTTAACCCTTACAGGCCCAAGGGGGTACTTTTAATGCCCCAGGCGGACATTTTTGTCGCTCATTCTTTGTTTAATGTTTTATCGCATTGTCCTTTTATCTAACCCCTCTTTATATGTTTTATAGTAAGTATACCGCATTACTATAATTCATTTCATATTTCTGCTTATATTTTATATAATTTTTAGGTAGGGAACTATAAAACCCTACTTGGGTGTTCATGTTATTCTTTTTCTTGACAGATTATCGGGGAATTACTATTTTATATTGCATATTTGTTGCGACACACCGGCTAAATATTGAGATTCAGTTTCATACCTTCTTTAGTGTAGTGTATGGACATTGTAACAACAAAATATAATCAGTGTAGTATATAACCTTATATGTATGTATATTATGTAATAAAAACGCCTAAATAACATTTTAGTTTCATTTAAGAACGTTCACAGTACTAAAATAACATCTTTTATATTGGCGTATTCAGAATGCCCTCACTGACACTTACGGTTGCAAAATAGCTTGGGCCTATAAGGGTTAAAAAGACTATAGTTAAATTAATACTCGAGATAAATAGTAATAAAAAAATATATTACATTAACCGGTATCTTTTAAAAATGTTTATGAAACGTTGTGCGTTAAAGGTTATATCATTGTATGGGTAAGTATGGCATCTGTATTTCTGTCGCTATTATCTAGGCCGGTATGACAATATCTGTCGGAACTAGGTGACGCCAGGAAATATTTCAGTGCGGTTTTTGAAGATTAGTGGCATAAACTAAGAGATTAACAACAATGTGGGCAGGAGCAAAAAGCGTTAGTGCTTTCTTCTTCTCACATTGTTCTTGACGGGAGTGATTCTATCAATACAATGAGCTATTTATCTTAGTTATTGTTTCTAGGCACTTTTTTCATGTGTACTTCTACATTAAGTTCACTTGTATTTGAACGTTATTCTGTAAATAACCTCTACCTTACCTTTTTTAAAATCGCAAGCAATGTGAATAATTTACTACATTATGTACGGATGCGTACTGTTTTAAACAAGGTAAGTGCAATTAATAATGTAGATGTAAGTAATATGCATTTCAAGAATTCTAAGTAAATAAATGCTAATATTTTAAGAAAATTAAGCTATTGATTTATGAACAATACCTAAATGCCTTCTGGAATTAAGAAAACTATTTACTATCCTTAAGAAAATATTGTTATGTATTATAACGGCTATTTACTTATACAAAGAATCGCTTTCTTTAAATTTTCCTCAAGATTTTCTTGAACCAAATTAACAAATGTCAAACAACGAAATACAGTTATTTCATTACAAGTATATACTTCTCTTAAGCAGAGAAAAAACGCTAAAAAAATATTTCTTTTGATTTAAAACATTGTATTGTGGATAATTGATTGAAACTGTCTTGAATTGAGGCGGACAGTCCTAATACATGTAAACATTTCTCTGCATGTAGTAGTTGATATAACTTTTTGATGTTTTACTAAAAACTCAAAAAAATACTCAATCGAATAAAATTTGAATCACCACTCTAGCGTGTAAGGCAGCAGTAAACCCTTAAAGCTTGGATTAGCTGTCGAATAAATCAGATTTAGAATTATACGGCTATTATCTCCATGCATCTCACACTAAGGCATTTAATCTTTGGACTAACAATAATACACCAATTTTCATCAAACAAATTTTCTAAATCACCATTTTTGTTAAACAGATCTTTTTCGGAAATGCGTAATAAAAGCTAATTTGTTTCAATCTCTTATCTAGACCAAACTCCTCTTGGACAATTATCAAAAATGATCTCATTGTAACTACAAAATCATTTTAAATACGTGTGGTTTTTATGACACATCGTACTAGTCTCATAATGTCGCATTTTTCAATTCAAACGAATTGAATAATTTGCAGGGTCTATACTCCTACATCTAATTGCAAGAGAAAATTAAATGTATTTTTCCTAATTTTAAGACTAATTTCATTGCAATGTCTTCAAATATCTTATCGTAGTGATTTTTTTCTACGTGGTATTTGGAAACCGTTATATGCTCTCCTCTTTTCTGGATTGATTTACAGTTGTTTATTTATTTATCTTTCATTGCGACTGGGTTATTCTCGGTCAATAAAGTATGTCTTTTCCGTTCTTGTATTTGTTTTTACTTATGTATACACGCAGAATTTATTTTTTCCGAGCTACTAAGTGCCTACACGTAGAGGAACGTTTACTTGCACCAGGACTGTCCGCCTCATTTCAAGACAATTACTGTTTCAATTATCTGCTATACAATAACTGTTTTAAATCAAAAGAAATATTTTCTTAGCGTTTTTCTCTCCGCTTAAGAGAAGTATATACTTGTAATAAAATAATTGTATTTCTTTGTTTACGACATTTGTTAACTTGACCCACTTTTGTTTGAACATTATTCTGTAGATAACCAACCTCTACTTTAGCTTTTTTAAAATCCCAATGGGAATAATTTACTGTATTATAACGAATATGTTTTAAACAAGGTAAGTGCCATTAATAATGTGGATATTAATAATATGCATTTCAAGAATTCTAAGTAAATAAATGCTTTATTTTAAGAAAATGAAACTATTGATTTATGAACAATACCCTAACTCTTTCTGGAATGAAGAAAACTATTTACTATCCTTAAGAAAATATTGTTTTGTGCTGTAACGGCTATTTACTTATACTAAGAATCGCTTTCTTCAAATTTTCTGCAAGATTTTCTTGAATCAAGTTAACAAATGTCTTAAGCAAAGAAATACAATTATTTCATTACAAACGTATTCTTCTTTTAAGCGGAGAAAGAAACGCTAAGAAAATATATATATTTTTTTATTTAAAACAGTTATTGTATTACAGACAATTGAAACAGTAATTGTCTTGAATTGTGGCGGACAGTCTTTATACAAGTAAACGTTTTTCTGCATGTAGAAACTATAACCAGATAATGCTAATAAATAGCTCATGGTATTGATAGAATCACTCCCGGTAAAAACAATATGAGAAGAGAAAAGCAGTAACACTCTTTGCTCCTACCCACATTGTTTTCCATCTATCAGTTTATGCCACTTATCTTCAAAAACAACATTGAAATATTTTCTGGCGCCACCTAGTTCCGACAGATATAGTCATGTCATGTTTCTTGCATGAAAAAATCGATTTTCTTGCAAAAATCAGTCTCTATTCAAGAAAATATTTTTATTTCAAGACTATAAAAATATATAATACAAGAATATAATTTTCTTGAAATTTTATTTGGATTAAATAAATATTTAGAAAACCCAAGACAGAAAAATGTTCCTTCCAAGTAAATCATTTAGTTTTAAGTTAAGTAAATATTCATATTAAAGACAGGAATGAAAAAATGGTGCAGATCTCACAAAGTTCTATTGGGAAATTAGGCGACCAATTTCGTGTTCAAAAAATGCATCATCAGGCCAACTACAAGGATATTCGATAAAAGAAAAATTACAATAAAAATAAAAAAACCTAAAGTTAATAATTAAAATTTGGAGCAAGTGAATGAGCTAATGAAAAAGTTCCTTTTTTTATAGGTTACAGTGTAATTAAATTATTAGTTGGGATTATTCAATAATTTAATTATTCAATAATCTCTAATTAATGCTTGGGTTACTGGTTTTTGTCGTATAGTTTATTTCAAATTATAAGAATATAACTAGACTTACAAGGCCTTTAATACTTTTATTGCACCTTCTGTGACGATAATAACCTGCCAATGCATATTGAATCTAGGGGCCGTATTGACTATAAATTACGGCCCTATAAGATAATTATATGTTTATGTATATATATTTTACAAACAGTATAAATTTACTTAGTAAGCAATTCGATGTTACAAGTAATTAAAGAATTTACATATTAAATGAGATTTAAATGTACAAACAGATAGTTACACATATCGCAAATCATAATTCCATTTCTATTCAATTCACTTAAATTTTGTCATTACGGTCCTCAGCAGTTTGTTTGCGTATCCAGGTAATTATTACCGCAGGTGGTGCAATAACAGCATTTAAGCCGTTCAAAGTTATATTCTTATAATTTGAAATAAACTATACATATGTGCTTTGAGGCTAGAGTATACTTCGACGATTTTTCTGGGTTGGTGTCCCACCAACCACAGATGTCTCCTTATTTGTTATTAATATTTAAGAAAGATTATCATATATCATCATACAGATACCATACTTACCAATACAATGACATAACCTTTAACGTACAACGTTTCATAAAGATTTTTAAAAGATACCGGTTAATGATTTTTTTTTTCTTTTTATTACTATTTACGAGTACTAATTTAACTATAGTTTTTTAAAAATATATAATGAATTATAATAATAAAAGAAAGGCATAAATAAACTTAAATATTATCTCGTTAGTTATTAATAAAGCTGGCCACGAGCGGTACCGCGCAGTAGCGTAGAGTCGACCAGGCCTCGCGTTCCACTAGAGTTATTCTGCTAATAGAGATGTTTGCTGCCGCAAATAATTTCGCTCATCTTTTAAATAAAAATTAAATAACACGTGCTCAAACACTTACCATTTTAAGAGTCCTCCGTGAAATCACAAAGTGAATAATGTCTGTTAAATATCTGCAACATTAGATATGTTTCAACTGTTGTTTCGGCAAAACTAGTACGGCATGAGGAAAAAATGCGTTTATATGCAGAGAACGAACGTTCTACATCTAGTGACGTAATATTTGCGTAAGTAAAATAATCTCTCAAATAACTTAACGATTCTGTTGACGCACCTTCACAAATGTGTCTTAATGTGCCAAAATCAGAATTTTTCTCAAAAACACTTTCAAATTTTTCTAGAACAGAAACATTTTTTGCGTCTTCAATCGCGCATAGCTGTGCGTGAACATGTTGCACTATTTGTAGAGATTCTTCTAACGGCACCGCAGGATTTTGTAATTTTTCTATTGCATATGCTAGCCCGAAGTAATTGTCGTGAATGATTTTTAAATCCATTTTAACCTGACTATCTTGAAATTTCGACTGGCTTTTCTGGATAGCGGCAGCTTCCTTTGTATCGAATTGTAAAACCACGTTCTTAATATTGTCAAAATATTTATGATAATAAAACGCGGCCTGCAACCATGTTCCTCAACGAGTTAGAATAGGTTCTGGTAGCTGTGGTATACGGGGGCACAGTCTGTGAAATTCGCGAATACGTTTCGGTGATTTGACAAATACTGCTTTGGTATGCGCTATTAAAGCGTCTACCTCAGGATAACATTTTCTGATACTATCCGCCACAAGATTGAGAGCATGAATTTTACACGTAATGTGTAACAAATTAGCAGAATGCTTTTTAAGAGACCGGCCTACAGAAAGCATGTTTGCAGCACCATCACTCACTAACATCAAGAGTTGGTTTGTTGAAAGTTCAAACTTGTCCAATGTATTTAACACTAACTTTGAAATTACTTCGGCAGTACACTGTTGTATTCGTTTGGAGACTAATAGAATTGAAGGTGCCGATTGATGAGGTTCCAATTTGCGTGCCATTACATTAAGAACAGAATGTTTCTTCCGATCTGTTGTTTCGTCGACACATAACCACAATTTTTGATCTTTCAACTCCGATTTTATTTTTTGTTCAATATGTACGCGCGCAGATGGCACAATTCTTCGTAACGATGTTCGACTTGGTAATTTGCACTCCGAATAGTTATTCCAAAAGCAGATAAATGGTTCCTTGTCTAGTAAATTAAACGGTATATTACACGCGATAAACGTAACGCATAAATTAAATATAAATTTTTCATTGTCTCGTGCGCAATTTCTTTTTGAGACATGCTTTTCACTATTTACGTGTCGTAGACAATGTTGTCTGGACCAACACATTAACGGGATTTTACAGATTACACATTTAATTTTAGCACCTTCATATATTAAGTCTGGAATTTCTGCAATAAATTTTCGAAGTTTGTCTGACCGCGGTCGTTTTGCTGACGAAATCATAATTTTTCTAGGACAGATAAACAATTGCGCAAATGACCGGCAGCGAAAATGTCCGTACTGCTCCGCAGACGAAGTAATACTACCGTTCCTCTCGGTCCGAACTGATTCTACGCCGATGCGCGGTACCGCTCGTGGCCAGCGTTAGTTATTAAACTACATAAAAATAATCTCTATAATTATTTTATTAAGTAGATAATTTAATTATACTGTAATATACAGCGTGGTTTATAACGTGTAGAGGAGATTTTTAGGGTAGATAGTGGGGACTAAAGTAAATATTTTTTAGTAATAAACTTTTTAGAAAAACTCAATAATTAAAAAGTTAGAGTGATTTAAAGGTCTTAAAAAAGGTTTCCCACTTATTGAGTGCTGCTGAGATTTTTTCTAAAAGAACAAGATTTCTTTGTTTCTTTGGAAATTATATAATTTCAAACTTAAAGAAAAAAGACAAGAGTGTTCACTCCAATGCAAAATCCTAGAACTAATTTCTATTTCGATTTTTAAAATTACATAAATTTAACAAAGACAAAAAATTATGAAAAGGAAACAGCAATAATCACATAAGTATAAAAATTCACCAAAATCACTAAAACTGTTCAAAATGCTGCCCCTACTTTTCAACACACAGTTCCGCACGACGAATCCAATTTCCCGACACTTACGGAAATTGTTCTCGCAAGTCCTCTGTAGCAACGCTGATTCGATGGCGCAACTCTTCAATGGTATCAACTTCAGTTGCATATACCCGGTCTTTCACGTATCCCCATAAGAAGAAGTCCAGTGGGTTGAGATCAGGGCTGCGTGGGGGCCATTGAATAAATCCACCCCGGCCGATCCACCGTTGCGGAAAGGTATGATCGAGATGATCTCTCACAGGACGACTAAAATGTGATGGGCAGCCATGGTGCATAAACCACATGTTATGTCGCACAACCAATGGAACATGTTCTAGGAGTCCTGGTAAAACTTCTTGTAAAAAATAGTAAGATTCACCTTTGAGACGCGCCGGCAATTCGAAAGGCCCTGTTAAGGTGCCGTTCACAATTCCAACCCATAAACTTAAACTGAAACGTTGCTGAAAGTTACTTTGGCATATCGCATGACGATTTTCATTGGCCCATATGTGAGCATTGTGGAAGTTGAACCTAACATTCCTGGTGAAATAACATTCGTCAGTTACCAGTACGTTTGTTGGAAAACCTGCTTCTACTTAAAATAGATGCACTAACTGATATGATGAAAGAGCTAAGAGGATATAAAGGAAATAAAGCAAGACCAAAAAATATCTCAACAAGAATTAAAAGAACTAAGCAAGGAAAATAAAATGTTACAGGAAGAAAACGAGAAACTCAAAGATGATGTGAGGGATGTGAAAATAAGAATAAGAAGAATAGAAAGGGAGCAAGTAAGAAATGTTGTTCTACAAAAGTTGTTCTAATTTCAAAGTTCTAATTTCAACCAATTAATGCTGTGCAGACATAAGGTAGTGCGAAATTAGCGTAAGATTTACTGCAAAATTAGTGTATCGTTTCGCCCTAATTTGAAAACTAGCAGCAATGATTTGTTTTGTCATAACGACATAACATAAATTTATACAGGATGAGTGGGGAGGAACAGACCAAACTCCAGTAGTGTTTTGTACACGTAAAAAACTCATATATTTTTATCAATTTTCATTTGTTTTTTTTTTAATTTTAAAATTCTTTTATGGGGATATGCATGCGCTAAACTGACACTGTAATTATTCTTGTTGTTAAATACTAAAAATTATTTCGATAATTTTTAAGCAGAAGAAAGTTACAGTGTACAATAAAAAATTACCCTGCCGTCATATAAAAATATATTGTAGGTTTTATTTACAAAAAGCAAAATTGTGATAAATTTTATAGCCGTTCCCCGGAAGGTTAATCTAATTTTAAGTGCATGAATTACCAAAAATATTAATAGAACATTACCGCCCTCCATACGTATTACCTATAAAAAAATCGACTTAATATACAACGAAACTCTGGTTGTGAAAGTGAAAACGGTATTCGTATTTTATTGACCCTCAATAAGGTAGACATAAAATGTTAAAATATGAAGTGTATTTGTTACAGTCTGCCTTAGAAAATGGTATAAGTAAAGTAAATGAGATTGTCTCTTTGTTTTCAGATACAATGGATTCCTTCCACAGGGTGACCGTGGTCGAAAAAGGAGCAAGTTTGTCCTTTACAAGAGGCAGGATGCGAACGGAGTCAAAAGGTCAAGGCATTATGAAGTAAAAACTCCGCACTCTTCGCAGGCTATTTTAGATGCCAAACAACATTCAATATCCTACACGCTGTCTAGAAATCATGCAGTCATCGTGGAATATACGCCCGACGAAAATACTGATATGTTTCAAGTAAGTACAAATATGGAAGTTTAACGTATTATACCTGGACTTTTTTCTGGACAAAAGCTCGTTTTATTTGAAGTAATTTATCAAAATATGTGGAAGCAATAAAAAATTATTATGAAAATGATTGTTTGGTCTAAAACTCAGAAATAACACTGAACTTTTGAAACTTAATGGCCGTTTCTGTGATTTTTGAAATAGTCCTATTAACATTGTGATACCTAGTTGCATTAATCGTAATGTTTTTCCCGCCTGTTGAGACTGTAATGTTGTTGTTATCCTTGTTCAAATAAAAGAAACGTTTAATAAGTTAACAAAACACGATTATTTTTGCTTGTTCTACCATGTCATCGCGTTCCATAACAAATGAGTTGTCTCTTCTTCGAGATTCCTTATACTAGTTTAATAATCATTTTGACAATCAACAAAATGTGAAAAACATTACGATCAACGCAAATAGATATTTCAACAATATTAATAGGATTCATTCATTTTACGCAGTATTAAGAAATTTGGTCTAATTGTGAGTTTTAGAACAAGCACAAACTTTTATATAAAATATTTCTTTTTCATACATCCATAATAAAAGTCAGTGTATATACCTCATAGGAAATCATTTTTTTTCAGTTCGATTTAAATTTTATTTTTTTATTTTAATTTTTATTTGGAATGTTTGGTCTCATATTTTAGACGGTAAGATTCAAGTAGTAACAAATAGTTGTTTACTTCCCGCTATGTGTTTTTTATTTTATGCCGTATGTTTCTACAGAATACAGTTATATACCGCGTTCGTAAGTTCCGTAGTAAAGTTAACCGCTAAAATATATGAATGTTACAACATTTGTTCGTTATGAAAGTATAAGGTGGGGAGCGCGCGAAGCGAATCAAGGACGCTCCAGCACAAACGGCAACACTATTCGATAAATGCACGAGACTCCCGACTATAAATGAATCCTTACGTACCCTAGTATGTTATGATTCTGTTAATATATTACTTCCATTATGTAGTACGTAGATATTTTAAACTTAATTCCTTTATTCGTTTGACTTATTATTTCATTAAACTTAGGTTTTCGCTGTTATGTGAATTATAAGATTAAATATTGTCTTGGATCTCCATTTGGAATAAAGCATAGCGATACACTTAATCCCACTAACTAATCGTGACTGACTTGTATGCCGATAGCAAATGAACTTATGAAATGATGGATATGGTGACCGAAGAGGACGTTTAATACATAGCATTAAGCCCCGAAAAAATGTGGTTTCCTGGGCGATGTACAGCAGTCGAGAGGGGTTGACATTAGTTCTTTGTGTAATTATTAGTGTGCAGGTTATTTATGGCCGTATTCAGAGTCGTTCGCCAGCTAGTCTCCTCTCCGCATTACCGCGGTAATGCGGAGATTGGCTGGCGAATGTCTCTGAATACGGTTCTTAGTCTACTGTCGACTATGCGTCATCGGTAGCCGGTCTAGTGCAACCGTCTAGACAAGAGGTTGTCGTACATAATTTGTTTACGTTGATTACAAGCAGCGCCGGCTGGTACGCTGTGGTGCAAAGTTGCATTATAACGCTTCGATTGCCTCGTGTATTTTCGTTGCATAATGAGTACATTGTGCCATGCAACGGAAATACACGAGGAAATCAAAGCGTTGTATTTGACCTCCCATTACGTCACCATCAGCCGCCACTCATTACAAGTATCATTTTCTGTTCTTTAATATAATTTACTCGTTTGTTGGTTACTATCTCCTTAAAGATAGAAAAACTTTTCTCGGCATCACATTTCGTTAGAGGTGCGTATTGAAAATACGGTTTTGATTTATGAAATTTCCGTTCATCTTGTTTGTTGATCTGGATTACGGCTAAAAACCGCTTAGACTTTTATATTTAATCGGTTACCCAATCATTTGGACTGTTTTTAATCTACCTATTGTGCTATTTAAAGCACTTATTGCGTCTGTTATTTTTAGAGTCGGAGTTTAAATATTTCATTGTATGAGAATTTTCTTTTTAGACGCCATAGTAAATATTAAGTAAATTAGCAAGAAAAAAGTAAATATGAGAGTCTATAAAAATAATATAGTAATGTATTAAAAACATCACACAGAAATATTAATTTCAACAAACAAGTTACTAACAACCAACTACTAAAGTAATTAAAATAAACGGATATCTTAATACTTAAACAAATTCAAAGAAGTAAAAAACAAATATTAAATACTCAACAAAAAAAACAGCAGACTAATAAAATGCGAAAAGTACAGTTTATTATGTAAAGCGGTACGGAAAATACTAGTTCTTGCACCTCTGCGATTTCATAAACTATACGCCTCTGTTTTAGCGTGTGAAAATAACTATACAGGGTGTGGCGTTTAACCGTCTGTTAGCCGAATACCGAGAATTATTATTAGGCGAATGCTGAAAATTTGTCTTGGAGGATTTGATAATCATCTTTCAACTAAAAATGTTGGCCACTCTGAATTACTTCCAGTTATACAGGAAACAAATGTCACCTTGCTTATTTTAAATACCACCATGTATATTTTTCATTTATTGATAGCACACATTATTCTACGTAAGTTCTGTTAAGATTTCCTGTACCTATCTTTGATCGTTTTCGAGAAAAACGAATTTTAATGAATTTTGACGTTTTATTGACAGCTGAATGGAAAGTCAATAACCAAGGAAGTGTTTAAGAACGAGGTTGAAATTTTCTGGTTATGTAGTCAGTACATTGTACTATTGTATAAAGATAAAAAATTGTAAAATGAATAATACTGGGCGATACAAAAGGTTATTGACTTATATTAACCAATAAGACGCAATAACTCACTTATTTTAAATAGAACACTATGTATATTATCGGCGCATATGATTTGTCTGATATTCTCTCTAATAGTTGATTAACACTCCCTACCTTTATCTCTACTAGTTTATGAGCTATTTCAATTTTTTCGTGTTAGGAACAAACTCAGAGAGAAAATTAAGCAACAAAAGGAAAAATAAGTTAAATAAGTAAATAAACCAGAAATAAACAAAATTTTAACAAACGTGTTCAAAATTTCCATCGCCCCCTCCTGATTTATAAATTCTTCTTAATAAAATACAATAATTATCCACTATCGGGCTTCTTTATTTGACAACGGAAGATCTGACGCCTCTATCGAGAAATGTCAAATCATTTCACAGGTCTCTTAAGAAGACCAACAAAAAGATAAAAAATAATAAATTCTAAGGAAAAGATAATTATATTTTGTGAACTAGATAAATATTTCATTTTAAATTAATAAGTAGCTTCAATTAACAATCATTTTTATCTTTATTTTTCAAAATATTCAATTAAATGGCATAATTTCGAAGGAAAAACTCGTTGCAATTTAAAAAAGGATTTACAAATATTTGGAAATTTTCATTAATTATAACCTTTTATGAGATTTTATTGTTTGATTTCAATTTGTCTGCTTATTATGTTCGTATTTCAAATAGTTTTAGTTTTCTTACTTATTAAATTGTTTAATTATTATATCTAAAATTAACCGAATTTATTCTAAACACGAAGAAAATCAAATAACTCATAAACTAGTAAAGGTAGGTATAGGGAGTGTTAATTAACTCTTGTAGAGAATAGTCAGACAAATCATATGCGCTGATAATATACATGGTGTTTCATTTAAAACAAATGAGTTATTGCATCTTATTGGTTAATGTAGGTCAATAACCTTTTGTACCGCCCTGTATTACTAATTTTATAACTTTTTAACATTGTACAGTAGTACAACGTACAGACTACATAACCAGACATTAACTAAAACACTTTTTTAGTTATTGACTTTCCATTCCGCTGTCAATAAAACGTCAAGATTCATTAAAATAAGTTTTTCTCAAAAACGAGAAATCTTAGCAGTACCTATGTAGAATAATGAAAAAATAAACAGGTGTTCTATTTAAATTAAGCAAGGTGCCATCCATTGCCGGTATAACCGGAAATAATTTAGAGTTGCCAATCTTTTTATCGATAGATCGAAAGGTCGATATCAAAAATCCTCGAAGACAAATTTTTAGCATTCAGCTAATAATAATTCCCAGTATTCGGCCAACCAACGGTTTAAACGCCACCACACCCTGTTTGTTGCGTATTTAAAACAACGTTAACTGAATTCCTCAATTAGGATTTGCTTGTCGGCCTTAGAACACCTAACTCTTAAAAAGAATTATTGGAAACTTAAAAAAATCGTATCAATCTGTCAATTTCTTTGTGCAATCTTTATTAAAATTAATGGCGTTCTTAACATTTTAAAATCCTTTTAATACGTAAAATTCTTGCTTTATTTATTTTTTCAATTCATACAAATTCTATGAGCAAGAGATTCTATTTCGGTACTACTTTATGCAATTACAATGTTACAGCTGGTTTATCTGGAGTGTTGCTGGGCGGGCATTACATGATCACATGATTTGTATTTTCGAGTTTTTGTTGTTAATTTCATAATTTCTACGAATTTTTACTATTTAGAGAATTTAAAATATAAAAAAGCCAATACAACTTTTAAAACGCAAGTCCATCGTATTTTTCCTGATATTTTTTAACATTCCTTCTCGGATTTCTTCTATTAAGTTTATTTTTGCGTGACTCTTATATCCATTTATTTTGTTTACAGATTGGCCGGTCCTCGGAAGCGCCCATCGATTTCGTCGTGATGGACACCATCCCGGGGGAGAAGACCGGGGACAATAAGGTGATGCAGAGTACAATTTCCAGGTTTGCGTGCAGGATCTTAGCGGATAGAAACAACCCTAAAATAGCGAGAATATATGCAGCAGGCTTCGATACTTCCAGGAATATATTCTTGGGGGTGAGTCGCTCCTTATTTGCTTCTTTACTTCTATTACGTCATCCGCCTGGTCGAGGTAGAGTCGCGTACATGAGAACTGAAACAATGAGAACACGACTATTTATGGTGAAATCATTCCAACAGGGATAATTTCAATAAAGAAATGCGCCACTCTGTTTAAACACTCAAATAGTGTAGTGTCGAAATGTATCTCTATAGAATCTAGTTCTTGCCAGCCGCTATTCCTTATTTCTTGT
Organism: Dynastes maya; assembly: GCA_029619315.2. Taxonomy (NCBI): domain Eukaryota; kingdom Metazoa; phylum Arthropoda; class Insecta; order Coleoptera; family Scarabaeidae; genus Dynastes; species Dynastes maya. The sequence continues at coordinate 63,279,508 of JAROYE020000003.1, read as the reverse complement.
TAATTCAAGCAATAATGATGTTTGTTTTTCTACAGTCTTCCTGAATCGATTCTATGACCTCTATGTTAATTGAAAAATTATTTTTTTTAGTTCTGTTGACTGAGTGCGGTCATTAATGCTGATCAATACTACAGCAATATTAGTTTCAGTTTATAAAATCAACTTTCCATGTTCAATTCCACATTCTGTCTCACATTTAAGAAGTGCACTTAAAGTGGTTGGACAAGGATTTTTTCCTGCAAATTTTCTTTCAAAATGTATCTGAAAAACAAACAATAGCTAATAACAAAAAAGAAAATACGAATTTAAACTAAATAAAACCATACACCGGTTAAAATGCATCCTATCATTGTACGTACATATTACTGGTCACTACCTTTCTTAACTTTCTTGGTCATGAAACCCTTTGGAATATCGATTTGGGTTTGTTTGTTAGTTGAAATGGGCGAACGTTGCTCTAGCCAGCAAATTGCAGAGGAAATCAGTGTTAGTAGAAGTACTGTGAAACGTACATATTTTGAAACGCAACAAATACAAAAGTTACAAAGTTCAAAATTGCCAGGAGATTTTTTTTATTTTGTATAATTATCGAATTTATTTTTCTTTAGTTCAATTTTATAAGAATCGTTGTTTATTTTCCTACTTAGAATTACTTTTTCGTTCTCTTACATCGCATAGCAACAACAAAATGAATATAAGAAACTGTACTTTCTAACATAGCCTGGGAATACAGAAAAATTACGCAGTAATTCTGTATTAACATATTTTGTCAGAAGGCGTTGAATTATAATATTACGTGATTGAGCGGACAAGTGTGCGTATCGCTGCTCGCTATACTGCGATTGGATGCGATCTATCAGTGAAACTCGAATGCTCTGTTGCCATTCACAAAGGCAATACCCCGTTCGTATCTGGATCAACGTGTATAAAGTGTTAGCCTATAAAGTGATAGCAAAAGAGTAACTCGCCACACTATAACTGCCTTCATGCTAGGTCTTAAAACGTCAGAGTCTGTCAAAATTTTAATAGAATTTGTAATTAGCCAAAAGTAATCATGGAAAGTACACATAACCATATATCATTGCAAAGGTAATTCAAGTAACCATCAAAATGATTAATAAAAGTATAGCAATCCATTTAAAATGAAAAAGTAAAAAGGCGGTTGCGGCAATTTGGAACAGCCTGTGTATTAAATAATTTTATCAAATAGTCTATGGTGTACTATGTACGCATAGAAAATGTAATTTCTCCATCTTTTTTTAGTTTTCAGCCAAAATTTGCTCCTACACACTAGTGGCGCACCCGGTATATACAATTATAAATTGAATAAAACTAGAACCAATTCTCATTAGTCATTACTAGAGTTTGTTAAAAAGGTGGTACCGGCAGTGGCGCACCCCATAAAAGTAGGTACGTAATGTACAATATTAGTGAAAAATAATATTGTTACCTTTTCCTGTCGTCCTGATATCCACTGTGACAATTGGCAACCGCCCTGGTAAGCTGCGTAGAATTGCAACATCAGCAACGCTTCCATTGTCGATTTCATTCATCCGTCGACAGTGTTGTGAATACGTTGTCGTATACAGTCCGTGACAAAAGTATGGTCGCATGCATTATTTTTGTATTTTCCGACAACTATAAATGCTTAATATAAAATAATATGCACAACGGTGTACGAGGAACACATTTTTACTAAATTCATTGTTCTCAGGTGTATACTGTAAGTTATATGCGATCGGCAATAAACACTTCAAAGAAGGCCGCATTTCTACCTGCGTCAAAAGTATGGTCGCAAGGTCGGACTCATAAATTACAGCAGTAGTATTTAGTTTGAACGTGAACGTGGTATTGACAGTACGAACGAGTATAATAAAGTGTATTAAAGAATTTATAATTTGTAAAATTTGAAAATGCCTAGTGGGAAAGTGTTAAGTGAGTATGAAAAGGGACGTATTGTTTCTTTAAAGGAGGAACACTTCAGTAATCGTGAAATTGCGCGTAAGAATAAACCGAAGTCAACATGTTATCCGTAAATTTTTGAAAAATAAAGAAAAATACCGGAAAAACCAGAAAATCTGGCCATCCTCGGGCTTTAACTGCGAGACAGGAGAGACGAATTCTGCACATTGCTTCAAATTCTTCTTGTACTGCCTGTGATATCGCAGCCGTAGCTAGAGTTCGAACAAATGTAAGGAATGTACAGCGGTTACTTCAACGAATATCAACAGTTAATAGACGTCAATGTTAAGAAAGTCACCTTTAAGTGAAGTACACAAAACAAACAAACTCAATTTCGCTAGAGCGCATATGAATTGGGTCAAGAGGTGGAGAAACGTGATTTTTTCGGACGAAAAGAAATTTAATTTGGACGGTCCGGATGGATATATGGATTATTACCACGATTTGCGTAAAGAGCAACGAATACATTCTCGCAGGCAAATGACCGGTCGCTCGGTGATGATTTGGGTGCAATAGGTTATTATGACAAAAACAATATTAGCGTCTTCCAAGAAAGGTAAATTCGCAGGTATACCAAGGATTATTAGAGAGGGAATTGCTTTTCCAGTCCGAGTCTCTTGAAGGTGCGAATTATACATTTCAGCAAGATAATGCGCCCATCCATACTTGTCGATAAATGAAACAATGGTTCTCGGATCACAACATTAAAGTTTTGGGGTGGCCAGCGAGATCTCCAGATCTCAATATTATTAAAAATGTATGGGGGTATTGCGCACGAAAAGTTTATGAAAATGGCGCAACGTTTAATAACACAGACGAGCTTCAGCAAAAAATTATTGATTGTTGGCATAACATCCCTTAAGAATATATTGAACACTTGTACAATACTTTAAAAAAATAGAATATTTTGCATTAATACAAAATAGTGGAGGGTACACTAAGTATTAATTGATAGATTTTATTTCTTTTCTCAATTTTGTATTTTATTTTAGTGTATATCACACGTGCGACCATACTTTTGACGCAGGTAGAAATGCGGCCTTCTTTAAAGTGTTTATTGCCGATCGCATATAACATACAGTATACACCTGAGGACAATGAATTTTGTAAACATGTGTTCCTCGTACACCGTTGTGCATGTTATTTTATATTAAGCATTAATAGTTGTCGGAAATTACAAAAATGATGCATTTTTAATACACGCGACCATACTTTTGTCGCGGACTGTACTTGGAAAATGATCGTTCGACATCCAGTGAAGTAAAATTTGCAAATGTCAGATATTCCTTTTCCTCCTCTTAATTTTCAGAATAGTTCATGGAAATTTCATCTATTTGTTGTTGAACGTCCGAATTGAAAAAAAGTTGCTCAAGTTTCAAGATGACATTTTTCAATTGTGAAAAATATTTCTGATAGTAAGATACTGCCTGGAGCAATGTTCCCCATCGCGTTATTACAGGCTGAGGTGGTGGTGGTAATTTCGGACACAATTGTTTGAATACACGGATGTGTTTGGGAGATTTGATGAATACTTTTTTAGTAGATGCTATTAACTTATCCACCATCGGATACTTCTTTCGAATGGTATCTGCTACGAGGTGACATGCGTGTATGAGGCATGTTATGTGAAGAAGAGTCGGAAAGCATATTTTCAACATCCTACCAACTCTCAGCATTGTTGCGGCTCCGTCAGTAACGAAAATTGTGACTTGGGTTCCTGTGATACAAAATTCTCTCAACGAATCTTTTATTATCTTGACAACGGTTTCTGCATTAGTTTTCTGAATCCTTTTACTGGATAACAACAATGAAGCTGGTGGACCATCATGTTTTAAAGGACGTGCTACAGCATGAATGACGCTGTGTTTCTGAGCATCAATTGTTTCATTCCACACATAGGCAGATTTTCTTATTTTTCGACTCATCTTTTATACATTCCTTTACTGTACTTTGCACACGTGGCAAATTGTATCGTAATTGCATAGATGTTGGCAGCTTCCATTAGATACTAGATGTTGTGGGATGTTGCACACACATAACATAAAAATTGCCAGTATAGAATACTGTTTCTTAAATTCAATACATGACGTTTACTTTTACAATGTTTTCTACTTTCAAACCTATCGCGACTTAGCAATCCGCTATTGGATATTGTGCAATAAATATGCGGACTTCTATATTCTAATCCAGGGAAATGCCTGAGATATTTATTCACATTCGAAGGGAACGTTACACCCTTTGGGCGTCCCATCTCCGCGTACTTATTTGGCGTGCAGCGTGCAACGTACTGTCGCTTTGAACTCTCTCGCGGTACTGTCGAGATCGACTACGAGTTGAAAATTACCCCTACAAAAGCCGCTACCGCTACGCTACTGCCATTCGATACCACCTTTTTAACAAACTGTAGTCATTACACTTGTCAATAGCGTGAGTCATCAAATAAGATTACAATATACAGGTTGTTGTTCCTACAACATCTGAATGCCCTCCGTCAAGGCATTTTCTGGTTGTTGCTATAACAGGTGCATTCTGGTGTACGCTTTGAGAGGCTGGGTCTTTGCTGCTTGGACATCAAATGAAAATGTTTTGAATTCCATTTTAAGTTTGACTTTTGAGTATTCGCGGAATTCGGAGTCCCGCGAAACACCCTTTCGGGACTGATGATTTACATAATTGCTTGAAACCAATAATTTACAACAAATATGAACCATGCTAAGTATTACATACTTCTTTTAACGTCTCAGATCAAACAGAAGCAAGAAAAACAAATATTTGAAAAGAATAAAAATTTCATTTTGAATACTATACTTCACATACTTTAGATTTCATTTCAATAAAATTACAATCTTGTATTTATTATAAACTGTTTTCTTGTTTTACAAACCCGTGGTATTTCTAAATAGTTAAAGATATTATGGTATCAAATGTTCTAATATGTTAGACTGTAATAATATAAGATAAGATAGCACGGCAAAAGTATTTTCTGAAAATAATACTTACAAAGTAGATAAAACATGTGCCTTGACAATATTGGCAAACGTTTTTCTGTGAAGTTGATTGTAGTTGGAGGCAAGATATTTCTCATAACGAAACTGATTCGGTCGCGGATTTAAAAAATTTGCGATTGTTTTGTAACGCGACTAGATAAAGACTTGTGCTTTTAAGAATGCTCCTAAAATGTATTTTCCTATTATGCCTACTTGCATAAAAAACGACTGATCACGAAACTTTATGAGGCGCTACCGCTCCCGACTCAAAGATCTTTAAGGGAGAATAGCAGGATCTCGGAGCACGGTTCCTAGAATGGAACCCACACCAGGTTGAGATTAATACGACAATATCATTCACCACTTTCAAGAAATCCTGCAATCGACATTGGGCCGAACATTTTATTAAATGATCGGCCCAATGTATTGAAGTAATGAAGTATTCTTCACCAACAAAAAAGCCCCGAACTAATTAATAGGAGTATCATTTATTGATGTAATTTTTGCAATAAATAAACTGTGAACTATAAACTTGCATCAATTTTTGGACCTTTTTTTTACAATGAACTATTCGATTTCCCATAAAAATCTTATGACAAATCGATGATTGGTTAACGAACTGAATCCTGGAACGGATTATGTCCGTAAACCGATCACTCGCTGTACTACAAATAGGTACCAAGTACGGTTTTAGCAAACATCAACCATTTTCATTTCGTTCAAGATATTTCAAGAGCTAATGGAAATACTAAAGATAATTGACATGAATTAAGGGACAAATCCAAAAACAGTAATATAAACTTGTATTATGTGTAACGAAAACTGAACATCCTACGAGTCCTAACAACTAAATGTTGGGACGGTTAATGATTTATTTCATAAATTTCAACATATTTTGAAGATACTTCATACAAATACAAACATTTCGAAATCAAATCTTTTTGAACATCTATCAACGTTTGACAATTGTTCCACAGTGACATTTTATTCTTTCATTGTATTTTTAAATGAAATTCCAAAAATATACTTTCTTAGGCAACTAAATGTTGGGCCGGCAGAAAAACTTTATCAAGTAGTCATAGAAAATAAAATTAAGCATCCACCTGTCACCTTTATTGGTAATCTATTGTTAATGTATAAACCAATAATTGTTAAATTTTTTAAATGGTTAGAAGAGCCCCCTCCCCCCACCCTTCACAAAAATTGCGCAAAATTATTGCGAACCATTATTGTCGAGGAAAATCATTAAATCAAATCGCCACTAAATTAAGAATGGCAAAATCTTCAGTGGGAAATACTTTTAAACACTGCAGACAAACTGGAACCATCGAAATTAAAAAAGAGATACTGATAGACCTAGAATTAGAGCCGAATCAAACCAAAGAAACTTGGTCTACGTTTGCAAAGAAAAACGCAGAAGCACTGTAAAGGAAATTATGGCCCACATAAAACTAAATTCGGATTTTACAAGGTATTTAAGAATATACATATTTTTATATAATAAGTAAATTACATAAATAACTTATTTAACTCAAAGAAAAACTTCAATTAACTGTTGTTCAGAAACGAAACTGGTTGATTTGGACAGAAACGAAAACAAAAAAAGGCGATAATCGAAAACGGACGATTAGAAATAAAAGCGATACTTTCCATAAAGACCGTCTCAAAAGGACTGCTAAACTTCCAAAAGGGCAAATGATATGAGGTTTATATCTGCCAGTGGTTAGGCCAATTGGAATTGATTGAATATTGCAAAGTATCAAGAAAGTTTGCAAGACAGCTTGTTGTCCAGAATTGAAAAATTGTACGGAAGAGACAACGATTTTATTATCCAATAGGATAACATCTTGTATTATACTGTGCGATCAACCAAACAATGGTTTACCCAACAGAATATAGAAGTTTTGTCTTGACCCTCAAGTGGCCTTAGTTTGACATCATTATGACCCGGATACGAATGTCATCGAAAATATGTGGCACGAAATTGCTGATTTAAGAACCAAATTAAGACAAATCTGGAACCAATTAACCCCTGAATTTTGCAAGAAGCTTGTAAAAAGTATACCAACACGCATTCACAAGGAAATATCACCAGTTATATATATATATATACATATATAATTTAGTTTTGCGTCCCAACTTTTAGTTATCAAGATTTGCTATTCTTTTTTTTTATTTGATTATTTATTGCAGTTTAAAATATTTTTTTTATCCTTATATGTAAGAATGTCTTAACAAACATGTTTCTTTCAAAATATGAGTAGATTCTCTTTCAAGCAATCATGTGTTAAGAAGATTAATAAAATATCTCAAAATAATAATAATAATAGACCAAAGGTTTGAAAAAAGTCAACGCAATACAAACAAAAAAACAAAAGGCAAATTGCCTACATATACCATAATAACAAATCTAAAACTAAATTAAATCTACAGAACAAGCCAAACCAATACTAAGGTATAGACCAATAGATGAAAATTTAAGCAGTCTCGCATTAATCCTATGAATCTTATACCAACATATGCGTATAAGAAAAAAAAAATAAGAAAAATAGTAATAAGTAATATCGACTAAAAGAAATGTTTTTAAAAAAGAATTATTACACTTCATCTCAACATATAGTTGTTAGGGCTCGTATTTGCTTGAATATAATCTTGTATTGTGCGGGGCTCTTGAAAACATTTTCTCTGAGTTCCACCCACACCCTATAGAATAAAATTTACACTTTATGCCGTCCACATCAAACCGCCACGAACCTTGTCCGTCTGCGACTGTTACAGACTTTATAAACGTTAAAGAGCAAATCACAAGCTCAGTCTGTGGCCGTGCTATTTTCGACGAACACATGCAGTTTTGCCTTTGGTCGAAATTGTTTTGGTCTCTTTAAATCTTGTTCACCTCTAATGGATAACTATAATCTTAAATGGTATTTAACAAAAATATGTATAACTAATATTATGTATATAAAATGAGGAATAAATGAAATAACCACTGATATCGTGTCGCCACAAGAAACATCCTCCCTTTCTTCCTTCTTCTCTTCAACTTTTCTTCCGCACAATTTTCCTTGCTTTTGCACATGTGTCAATTAATAATCAACTACTGATCGCTCAAAACATGGTTTTATGTAGGAAAAGGCTTCAAAATGGCGGGAGAATGGATATGAAATCGACGGCCTCACCACAAACGGCGTTCTTATCATGCACCCCAAAGGAAGCTTCTGTGGGGGAGAGGCAAAATGTAACTATTGGCTTGAAACGTCCGTGGGTGGAGGAGTCCACGCGCTTAGGGAGTCCAGATCGGCGCAACGTAAAGGACAGGTGGTACGTACTTCCTTGTACATAATTTAATTTTTGAGGATAAATACAGTTGCATTTTATTATTTTAAATGGCATAAAATTATATTTCCTCTCTTTCTCCAAAACGGTTATTCACAAAAAAGTAAATGTCGTCCCTTGCTATTTAACAGTAAGTACACAGCATTGACAACAAAGTAACCACTTCACAACAAGAATGTTAATTTATTATTCCATCTTATAATGTCCACAAGTATACGTTTGAAAGTTTTGCTTTCAATAAACAGCGAACCATCCTCTGTGATGTATTGCTACGAATGGATAGTGTCACAATATCGCACATTAACGCAAATAGCACCATGTATCTTTTGAATTCTTTCATCTCATTAGATTTTTCCAATATATCAAAGTGTAGTTATTATAAAACAAAGAGACCATTTTGAACATGTCCCTGTTTCGTGATGTGACATTCTCAATTGCTCAATTACTAAAATAATAGCCATCACGGTACTAAACACATTTTAACATTCCAGTAGTTTTTTATTGTGAATTATTTCATTTTATTAAACTTAATATTTATTTTCAGATGGAAGGCGAAAGTAATATTCTTCAAGACGGCACACTAATAGATCTTTGCGGTGCAACGTTGCTTTGGAGGTCTGCAGAAGGATTGGCTAAATCGCCTGTAAGTGTAAAATTTCAAGATTAAATTGGTCGAATCTCTTTGAAGTTTTACCAAAATTTTGTTGATGTTGGATATTTAGGCGTTTTATTACGAATGATACATTATACATATTTTTTCCTTGGTAGAGTAAACGAGATCTAGAACGCGAGATCGATGAAATCAATGCTGGCAGGCCTCAATGCCCAGTTGGCTTAAATACTTTAGTGATACCACGAAAAGTGACGCCTAACGAGAGTCAGCAACAGCCTTATGTTTATCTCAATTGCGGTCACGTTCAAGGACATCACGATTGGGGTCAAGATAAGGATTCGGGGGATAGAAAATGCCCTATTTGCTTAGAGGTGATTCTCAATCAGTGCTCTCAATTAGTTTATGCAAAGGAATTTTAATTAGTTAAAACTAATCTCAACATTTCTTTTACAGCTCGGTCCTGTCGTCAAAGTTTGTATGGGACTAGAACCTGCATTTTACGTAGATTCTGGTCCACCAACCTATGCTTTTAATCCATGTGGGCATATGGCTACAGAAAAAACAGTCAAGTAAGATACACCAAAACCATTGTTGTTATGATTAATCTAATACTGTACTAATAGAGAACGCAATTCTTACTTACAGTACATGAGCGTCGGGTTTAGTAGCGTGTGCCGATTTATGACTCAGAGTAAATAAGTTTCTGCAATTCGGGACGAACGGATCTTTGAATTAGTAAATATATAATATATATCGTAATAATCCATATGGCATAAGAACTGAAATATATATATATATATATATAATGGCTAAACGCCCATTGTGGGGTTGCGCCGCTTAAAGCTATCTAAAGCCGCTTAATCGAGGTGGATTAATCCCCACTCTCGTCTACACCTTCTCGCTTATGTTCTTCCATAGTTTTCTGTTACTTGCTTTTTCTTTCTATCTTGTTACACCTGCCCCTCTTAAATCATCTTCCACCTCCTGCAGCCATCTCAGTCTTGGTCTGCCACGCCTTCTTCTGCAAGTTGGTTTCCACATCATTATTGCATGTATTGTAGCCGCTGTTCCTGATCTCCAGACTTGGCCCAACCACTTCGCCCTTTGCTTCTTTATTTTGGTTACTATATCTTCCTCTAACTCTTGCTTTATTTCATAGTTCATTTTTGGTCTGAAGTCGTTATCACCGATCCTTACCAATCCTAAAATTACTCTCTTCTTTCCAGAATTCTCAGCTCTTCTTCTTTCTTTTTGTTAAAGTCATCGTTTCGGCTGCATATATCATCACTGATCTTATCATCGTTTTTTATATATTTAGTTTTATTGTTTTTGTAAGTACCTTGCTTTTTAATAGTTGTTTGTTTACGTAATATGCTCTATTCATCGATATTATCTTTTCTTCGAATTCTGTTCTTCTTTCACCGCTGCTGTTTATCGTTATTCCAAGATATTTAAACTTGTCGACTTCCTCAAATTCATACTGCCCTATCTTTATTGTTTTGGGTACAAATTCTCTCCTGTATCTTATTATTTTTGTTTTATCTTGGTTAATCATCAATCCCATTTCTTTTCCCTCGTTCACTATTTCTTTTCTGCACATTTTCTGCATTATCATCCTTCTTTTTGTCACTAGGACTATATCGTCAGCATAGGCGATTATTTGCCCCCCACTTGTTCTGAGGTTTCCTTTGTGCAATTTTCTCATTACAAAATCTAACGCTAAGTTGAACAGCGTTGCCGATAACGAATCACCCTGCCTTACACCTTTGTTGACTGTTACTAAATTCCTCAGTTTCTCCCTTTTGTGTTATGATGCTAGACTTGGTTTGCTTCAAGGTCATCTTGATTAGCCTTCTGATCTTAGCTTCTACCCCTTGTTCTTTCACTGCTAGCATAAGTTTATTTCTGTTTATTGAACCGAAGGCCCGTTCAAAGTCAATGAAAAGCATTTCTATATCTATTCGGTACTCATGTGCCTTTCCATTATTTGTTTTAGCGTGTGTATAGCGTCGACTGTCAATCTGCCTTGTGTAAATCCACACTGGTACTGTTCAATCACATTCTTCGTGCAGCCTGCTAGTCGTCTCTGGATTATTGCCGACAATGCTTTATATATGACGTTCAACAACGTAATACCTACGTAGTTTTTACATTCTTACTGATCACCTTTTTTATGTATGGTAATAATTTGTTCGGTTTCCCATTCCTTAAGCATCCTTTCTTCTCTCCAGATTTTCTTAATGAGGTGGTATATTCGCTCCTGAAGTTCGTCTCCTCCATGCTTTATTAGTTTCATGTTTATACTATCTTTTCCTGGGGTTTTTCCATTGCGACATTTATTCATTATTTCTTTTATTACTTCCTTTGTCGGTTCCGTTGTTTCATCTTCATCACTATTTCCTTCTACAATGTCTTCTTCTTCTTGAGTTTTGTATGTTTTCTTTAAAAGTTCCTCGAAATAATCTACCCAAATCTGTTTATATTGATTCTCTTCTTGGATTACTTTTCCTTCTTTGTTTTTTATTCCTACTATTTTACCCTCATATGTTCTGTTCATTTCATTAACATTTTTGTAGAAACTTTTTGTATATCCGCTGCTTCTCTCTTTTTCGATTACCTTTATCTTACTTTCCATCCACTCTCTTTTGCTTTTTCTTATCAACTTATTACCAGCCTTCTTTATTCTTGCATAGTCTTCTCTGTCTTCTATTTTATTTGTGCTTATCTACTGTAACTTGGCTTTTACTTTTTCCGCCATCGTAGGGTGGCAATTCACATTGTACCACTCCTTTTTAGTTTCTTTTTGCTTCTTAACAAGTCGTTGCTTTGCTGATATCTGTATACTTTTCTGTATATTATGCTACTGTGCTTCCACGTCCCCCTTCTGATGATCTTCATTTTCTAATAATAATAAGCGTTTTTCCACTCCCTCGATGTGTTCTCTTCTTGTTTTCTCGTTATTAAGCTTACCTATGCTCCATTTAACACGTTTCCTTTTACTATTGGTTACTTTTCGTATTTTTTGTTTTACTGTAGCTGTTACCATAAAATGATCAGTGCCCGCACACGCACCTCTGTAGGATCTCGCGTCTTTTACTGAGGACTGCTTCCTCTTGTTAATTAGTATATGATCTATTTGTGTACTATTTTTTTTTTGATTTAGAGATATCCACGTTATTTTGTGATGTAGTGAGTGTGGGAATTTAGTGCTACTTATAATCATATTAGTGCTAGCTGCCAGGTTACATAATCGTCGCCTGTTATCATTTGTTCTTTCGTATATTGTGTATCTTCCAGCTACCTGCTTAACATAATCTTCTTTGCCTATTTGAACATTGAGATCTCCTAACAATAGCAATGTATCTTCTTTTGGTATCTTTTCTGAAACTGAAATACAGTTATTTATTTATCAAGTCGATGCCTATAATATATAACCCAACGTGCGTTCTCTATACTGTACCGTATACGTTTCTTTTTCGTATTGTGCAAGTTCGTATTTGTCAATTTCGGAGATGAAAAATTAAAACCACTTTTGATTCGTTCTTTTTAATTTGACAGATACTGGGCAAGTGTCGCCATTCCACATGGAACAAACGACTTCTACGCTGTTTGCCCTTTTTGCGCATCGCCTCTGTCCGGTAACCCTGGTTACGTCAAATTAATTTTCCAAGATAACGTTGATTAAACTTGAAATTATTTCAAAAAGAAAAAGAAGAAAAAGAAAGATAAAATGTGAAAAAAAGTTAAACCTTATATAGTGTGAGAATCTGTATTTCAATAACGATAACAGTGATAGAAAATTCACCGATTCTTTACGAGAGAGGTTAACATTTATTAATCTTATGTTTCTCCAATCGTGACGAAATTTTATTACATTTTTGCTTTTTCCTCAAATTGTACATAGGTTAATGTTTTACTATCTACCAAACTAATTTTCTTACAAAGTTGAAAAATTAAAGGGTAATAAATATATTATATTATTATATAAATAAATATAATATTATGTTATACTATATAAATAATTTGTTTTGATTTTTTTTAACTCAGTAAATTAATAATAATCTGTTTTTAAATTGAAATATAGAACACAATTTTTTTCTCTTTTAAAAGATAATGATTTTTTTATATTGGACTTCTAATTGCTTGTTTCCAAAAACAAAGAAAACATCTTTTTTATTGTAATATAATGGAATTAAACATCGATAATAAAAATCTCATCTTAACTGAGAACATTCAATCTCAATATTCAGCCTTTCTGAATTTTTACTAAAGCCAAGAACGCAACAATAACTACTGACTTTTGCTCAACCGTTTTGACATTTATTCTTTTGTTAAACTTTAGCATTACTTTTTCACTTTCTTAATTTGATCTAAGATCTCACCATGCTGATTGTTAAACAAATAACAATTGTAAAAATTTGAATGTATTAATGTAAAATATACAGATTTTTCTTAGCCTACCACTGTTGACAATAATTTTTAAATATCACCAGCATGAAATAGTGCCTATCGTTCCGTTACTAGTATTATTTGGTTATTATTAACGATTTTCTTTACTGGTACAGAATCTTTAGTAACTTGAACAAAAATGTAGGAGAAGGTACTGCATACGGAGTAGATTGTAAATATACGCTATTCGAATATAGATTCTCACATTTTACATTTAAAATAATCTGTGTTATCATGTGAATGTGCGTCGAAGTAGCATGACGTTTTTCTATTTTAATTTTTATATTTCGAAAGAGGGTAGATGTAGAAGTACCAAAGCTTTATTTATGTTGCTTAGATATAATACATTTTTTGTATTCTTTATATTGATTTTATTCATTGTACGATTCTCACTTTTTTACTTTATTTTTTTTCGCTTATTGTATGTATGTAAGTGTGACGGTCTTGCGTTATTTGGTGATAAACTTCTTATGTTAGTAATTCATGATCAAGATAATATTAAAATAATATACTGATTATATTGAAAACGAAGGAAATTAATTAATTGTATAAAATGAAACGATTAAGTAAATGTAATTATTGTAAATATATAAGAATAGATGCACTATTATGCAGTTTTAAAAGGTAAAGGGTAAGAAATGAATAGGTTTTGTCGATATTATGCATGATTTCAAAAAGGTTTATTACATATGAACGAAAACAAAACTCTCCTATTTTTTAATAACGATTGTTTTACACATAAACTGTACTAATTATTGCATTATTAAATTAAGACAACTGGAATGTTCTACTTCGTAAAATTCGTGTGCGATAAATAGTTTTTGATTCTTAAAAACACTAATTGAAAATCCTGCAAACAAATTGTTAATATCACATCAAAAAAAAAGTGCTTAAAAACAATAACCAAAATGACGCTAATGTAGCTCATGGTATTGATGGAATCGCTCACGGCAAACGCAATGTGAGGAGAGAAAGCACTAACCAACGGACAGGTTTCTACCTACCCGGTATCTTATTTAGTTGCCGTGTATGAATAGAATCGTCATACTATAAGAAGCGATTTTGTGGGAACTGTTTGGACTTTTGGACGTCCTCTACTTAAACTCGTCTCTCACCTGGCATACTCACACTTAGATAATGATCTAAGTGTGAGTATGTCATACATTTATTTATTGGTGGAATTGAATTGAAAAGATTCAACAAGTAATAGTTGGTATCGGACACGAATTTATTTCAGTTTTACGAAGAATTTTGACGTGAACCTTCCTTAGGTGCTACAGGTGTATCTCTAGGTTTCGAAATCAAATACGGCCTAAGAATCGCAGTATTTTATTCAATGAAAGAGACCGACAATATGCCAAATGACTTAAACGAATAACTAAATCTTGTAATTCTAAGCGTTATTTTGTGGTATACTGAAATAATTGAAGGGGTTAACATAAAATGGGTATAAGTGCATAAGTAACTATTGTGATGGTGGTCGATCATTACCCAAGAAAGAGCATTTGCACGTATAAAAAGGAAAATCATCGTCAAGGATGAATGTGAATTAGAAAGAATATACTTCTGATTTTTTTATACATTTAATGTGGTAAATTTTTATTAGACAATAGAACTAGCTTTTGCGGCAATTCCAGGCCACTTATCTGCGACTTCTTGGGCCACCGGCCCAGTTGTAGTAGAGCCTTTCATTTCACTTTTCTTATTGACGAAGACTGAAGCATTGTCTTCAAATGCAATCCGAGAACCGTCATTTCTATGGATTGGTGTTGTTTGTCGTATGGACACTTTCGTAAGTTGGCTATAGAGGTTGGGGCAAAAAAAAGTAAGATGTTTTTGAAGTTCAATGTTTTTTCTCGACATCTTTTTTTCGATCTTCTATTGTGGCATTTAAGTGCGTAAATTGATAAGTTTTTCTTACTCATAACATAGAGCAGAAAGCGTTTAGAAGCTGATTTTATTACGTCAATCCAATGATCTGGAACAAATACTTGTAGGAATTTTCTCTTTCGTTTCTCTATGAGCCCAAACGACCATGTATGTGTGACCGGGCTCCAAAAATGTATGCTGTATTTCTTCAACTTGGATACTTTTGACCAGAAACATATGAACAGCTTGCTTATATTTTTATTTTTTGTTCTGACCACCGCAGGAATCACTATAGGCAACTATTCTTGTTATATTGGGGGACCAGAGACTTAATAAACTGGAGTAAAGGGGATCCTATTTCATGAGAGCTCCTTAAAGCAACATTCTCTTACCAAACATACATATAAGCCTTATTCTTTATCAAGTCGTGGATGCAAAAATTGTATGTCCGCAGCTGCCTTAAATAAAACACTTTGGACGTGGTTAAAAACGGCGTTGGTAAAACCCGTTGAAGGTCAAAGCATACAACAACAGTATCTGTCGAATGTCTGTATTTTGTCATGTCACTTTTTTTCATGTTTATTGCTTTTTCGGATCGACGTTGATGAATAGTTAGCAGAACTTTGGTCCCTGAAACTTTGGCTTCATCAACTGAATGTTTTAAAATATTCTGATATGAGTCGCGCAGCGTAAGCGGATGCCAGAATGGGAGCGACGAAATCTGTAATAAGATAGCTTGACAAGAATCTTGGCTTCTTCTTCGCAGGCGCTTTTGTATAAATCATATATAAGGTAACTGTCCCAAATTCAGACACATTTAGGTATTCCTGTTCTGTCTTGTTCAACAAAATTTACAGAAATGTAGCAAGATGAAGTTGCTTTTCTATGCATATATAAGTATCAATTTACGAAGAGGTTTTATCATTTATTTATAATACAAAATAAGCTAATATTATCTTTTTTTATTATTTTAAACAAGCCCGCCAATTTCACCTAATTCCGACACAAATACTAATATTTGACCTAAAAACCGACACCTTCAGGACCCCAATTCCGACAGCGAACTTAATTCAGACATTAAGAGAACTTAATTCCGACAAAAACAAACACTAAGGTAAGTTGCTTATAAATTTTATTACAATTTGTAGTATTTATAACAACATTTGTTTCTCCAGCTCCTTAACAAAAAATAATCCCCTATTATTTATTTTTACAGGGGGTGTGATTTTTTGAACAATTTCATAATAGTCATACCAAATTTCGTCTTTAATGACAGGCCACTTCCAATTGTGAAGACCTGCTTTTGCCATGGCTTTCGCCAAGATTTTTCCATTTTCTAAATTTGTAATTAATGCCGGGTAACATTCATTTAAGTATCTCACTATAACATAATCACCAATAACCACATTCTCATCAATTTCATTCTCATTTTGGGACGCGTTTTCTTTACTTGAATCTTTTTTTCTCGATTTTTTGATAGCATTGTTCCGTGTTTCCTTATTTTGATCTCGTTTTCGTTTTCGTTCTTCTTTCTCTTTCTGAATACGATTTTGTTCCTCCTCTTTTTTTAAAAAATATTCTCTCCAAGCGTCTGACGTGCCAACAGAAGGAACTTTAACACGAGCTTTTCTTGCCTTAGGTTTTTGAATTGGATCAGGCCAAAATAAGGAATTTTTAAATGGCGATGGTACTTGCACTCCTGGCAACACCAAAGAATGTTTAGTACTATTGTTTCCGTCAC
Organism: Dynastes maya; assembly: GCA_029619315.2. Classification (NCBI taxonomy): domain Eukaryota; kingdom Metazoa; phylum Arthropoda; class Insecta; order Coleoptera; family Scarabaeidae; genus Dynastes; species Dynastes maya. The sequence continues at coordinate 63,262,551 of JAROYE020000003.1, read as the reverse complement.
TGCCTATTTGTTTTTCTGGCGTCTTTTGTTTCTCTGGCGTCTTTTGTTTCTCTGGTGTCTTTTGTTGTTCTGGTCTCTTCTGTTCTTCTGGGGTTTTTTGTTTTTCTGATATCTCTTGAACATTCTTTAGTGCTACCTCTGAATTAGTCTGATTTACGACAAATTTTTCTACATCCATTTCTATTGTCAAATCATTTACTTCACCTTCGTGATCTTGTAATCTCATTTCACTTTCAACAGTAGATTCCATGACTGTGACACCTTCTTCAAAAGTGTTTTCTGTAATTCCTTGTATAACCTCTGACGATACAGGACGATTTTCCTCATTATTTTCAAATACCACTAACTGTTCCCAACCATCTTCTAAGGTTAAGCCCTCTTCTACTTCTATTGTTACATCCAGAACTCGTCCTGTACTATGTTGCAAACCCGACTTTTTATACATTTGGTACCAGGTGTTGTATAAATCTTTAGCCTCCAGTCTCCCTGTCCACTCTACACCCATTAGTTCATAACATTTATCAAGAATTTCTGGTTCTATATAAGATTCAAGATTTCGCAAATGTAGTACCATTTCAGGGTCTACTGTTTCTTTATCATTTACATTAGTGTGATCTACAGTAAGAAGCTTACTGTAATCAATGTTATTCGCGTTGAAAGGGAAAAAAAGACCGCATACTTTAAAAGAATTACTAAAAATTGTTTCTATGTTTGAAATAGATTTTAAAGCATTATCTAATATGGGAGCAAATGTATCCTTTCCTAAATTCTTATAATTATTCTTAATTTTAAAATTTTGAACTTCATTTTTCCATTTCATTTTTAAACTTTTGAATAATCCCACGTCCAGAGGCTGTAAAATATGCGTCGAATTCGGTAATAAACTGATTAAAATTATTTGTTTTTCTCTGCAGAAGTCTGTTAAAGGCAAAGTAACATGTGATTTGTGTCCATCTAAATATAGAACTATCGGAAACTGGATATTTTCTAATATAAGCCACGGATAAAAAACGTTGGTTAAATACTCAAAAAATGTTTCGGAGGTCATCCATCCACTAGATGACTTACCAATACCCCAACCCTTAGGTACATGTGATACTATTTGCTTTGGTATTCTTTCATAGGGATATAATACCATGGGAGGGGCTAACTGACCAGCAGCACTACCTGTAATGAGTACAGTTAAACATTCCTTATCATCACCGCACCTATTGTGTAACGATTTGCTGCCTTTTTTGGCTAGCGTTTTACGGCCTTTCGGCGATAAAAAAAATGCCGATTCGTCTGTATTAAATATTCTTTTGGGATCTGTAACACAAATTTCCGATGCAGTGAAATAGTCTTGTATTTCTTTGTGCCAGTTTTCAATTTTAAGTTTTGTGACTGCTGCTCGTGACGCACATAAATTTTGTGATATTCTTTCACTAATTTCAGGATGCCTTTTACTAAATAATGCGTACCAATGACGACCCGGTTTTCCATTAGTGAAGTTATTAGGACGTTTTAAGTTTTTTACTAGAAGTGAAACACTATCAATTAGTTGATCCTTTGTTACAGGAAACCCCATGTGTCCCATATTTATTATCCATTGCACCAACAGATTTTCCTCGTCGCTAGTTAAGACAGAAGGTGCTCCACTTTGACATTCTTCGGGATAGATGCCGCGAATTTTGCCAATAAGCGTTGTTCTAGGAACATTGTACTCTTTGGCAGCAGTTAAGAAAGGTGTACCACTTTTCACAGCATCCAGAGCACGTCGCAAATCATCTTTCGTATATTTGCAGTTCTTCTTGGACATTCTATAATAATAAATTGATGCAGCAAGTAGTTTTACTTAAGGTGTGTTCCAACAAAATCACAAACTTCTCAGATCCAATCGCATATCGTAAAATATAATTTTTGTTGGAACATACCTTCAATAACAGTTCAACAAGGGTAAAAAACAACCTCAGTATGGTAAAATATAGTAAAATACACAAAGTTCACTTGTCTTTAATTGTACCTAATTCAGACAGGTGAGGTGCGTAATTCCGACACCCGTGTCGGAATTTGGACAGAGCGCTGTAGGTAAATTCTATTTCAAATGAATATATACAAAATGGTATTTTAATATAAAGGAAAGAAATAGAACTATATCTAATGTTCATTGCTATGTACCTTATTCCGACACATGATGTCTGAATATGGAACAACGACTGTTATTTGTACGTAATTCTGACACCAATGAAATTATGAAATATTTCAGTTACATTACATTTTATATCAAATAAAATACAAATTTAAAGTATTTTCTTGCTACTTACATCAATACAACGTTCATTATCGTAATAACAGCCATTTTACAATAATCTAGAAATGCTACTGAATCTACTTACGTTATAAGAAAAACCTCGATGTTTAAATGAATGCACAATTTATGAACATATTCAAATTTATAGGTTATGTATTAGCCGTTACACTACCGATAAAAAAGGAACTGTTTTTGAAATGAATAAAGAATGGATAATATTTGTCAAAAGATGTCCCACCGTACATTTCGATATGGCAGATTTCTTATTTTCACTAAATAATTAAAAACCTGTCTGAATTTGGGACAGTGTCTGAATTTGGGACATTTACCTTAATTTTTATGTTCAAGTCTGACGATAGGTACCTGGTTTGAGCACTTTTTTTTCTCAAATAATAACTTCTGCATCGTGGAAATCTTTTTATGTGCGTGATAACAAAGGCTCGCTGGTCATTTTTCATCCTTCTATGAGTCTGCGTTTTTCCCCCTTTATCGGATTCTGCTGTACCAAGGTTATTCATTTTAGCACACACAGCAATGAATCTTTTATTCGAGATATAGAATGTTTTTAGAAAAAAACTCTACAGACATGCTTGCCTAATCAAAAAAACTAAATTTGCGTTCAATACTGCCATCAGTTTTTTCCTGCTGACGTTTACTTTTTTATATATGATGATAGAAAAGCAGTCTAGTGATCGTAATATGGTAGATCATAGTAGGCTTTCAAAATTTTTTGTCTGTTTTCTTCACTTACATTAATACAGCATTTGTATCGGCAGAATTAGAAGGATTTGTTTCGACATGGCTTGTTAAACACCTCCCTTGTGTTCTGAGGCGCCTTTTTTTGTTAATTTTCCATTCAGATATGTACTTTTGCCTTGTTTTGGTGAAGCGTTGGGTAACATGGGTCATGCATCATCTACTGCAGCGGCTCCAGCTTCGGTTTTGTTTTCATTTTTATTGGTATCTGAAGAGGACAAGCCCAGCGAAGGGCGGTACTCTTTATCTTCATCGGTCTGGTACGGATCTGGAATTGTAGTAACATTTTGTAAGCTGCAAGTCTAAAAAAGTACAAATAACAACATTCTTAATAAACAATAAAATATAGTACAGAGTATTCTATTCCAAAAGATTAAGTAGAATGAAGTAAATAAACTCATTTATTGTCAGCAACAAATTTATTAGACTATCATTAATCAGGTTTTATCTCTAAACCAACCTCACTTTAAAAGTAAAGTTGATTGAAAAGGTTTTATTGTTATTTATAAGTAACTAATAAAGATATTTCTATTCAAATATGTAACTTGGATACTTACCTGTATCACTTTTCATTTTTATTCAGTAAAAACAGCAAAACTTACAAAAAAACCTATTCAGTTGAATATAGCACGTGTCTATTAGATGGTCGCTTTTCTCGTAACAACAAGGGTACAAGTGCACTTGTATTTTTTCTATTCCAACTAAGTAAGCCCTTCTATTTACATACTTTTTCAACAATATGCACTTATCTCGATTTTTTTTAATGGACTATACTCTTTTTATTCTAATCCCTTCAATCGTTATACAGTAGCAAGAGCAGTACAGGAAAAGACAAAAGCTAGGATACGGACATGTGCTTGTATCAATTGGGTTTTGTCTGTATTACTGTATTCTAGACTCAATTTATATTGGTAACTACAGAATAAAAGTTAAGTATGGTAAAATAGATTTGTAGTTTTGGCTATTTCCCAAGTTTTTTTGGAAAACAATGCATGTTAACCCATTACCTCCCACGAACATTTTTTTTCTTTATTCTTATGAGTTTTCTTTAGTTGGCAACTGTTACGTATAAGGTCATTCCACGGTATTAAGGAACGCACCTTTAATAATTTAAAAACATTTAAAGAGCACATGCGTTAACTTTTCAATTAACAAATCACCTTAACTCATGCAAACAGAAAATTCCATTGTAAAATACTTTTCACTTATTTTGTTTTTGAAAAAGAAGCGGTGTACTCAAGTGGGTGCAATGGGAAAATGCATAGGGAAATAATTAAAAATTTTAAATTGAACAAAATTTTTTTTTTTTATGACCCTCGCCGTCTTCTGCAATACTTTTCGAAAAAGAAGCCTTTGTGAAATAGTTGCCCTCCCAAATGATTTTAGATAATGATGAACAACCTAATTTAGTAAGTCCACTGTATCATTATGTGGCAGTAAATATAGCCTCCATGCATTTACAATTCCAACATTTAGCGAATGAGTAAAAAGAGGCTATCGCCATTTTTTTCCGCGAATAGACACTCTGTAATTATTTACTGCTTAATTCGGTAGGTCAACCCCACCCATAGATTAATTGTAGTTGATACGCAAGTGTGGCTGGTGCACATCAATTTTCTTGTATTCTGTCGAAGACCAACATTTTACTTTCCCAGGGGCTCAATAGTGTCGTGATTTATTACCATATTGACAATTTTATTATTTTGCTCTTCATATAGTTGCTGGAAGGTACCACGCTTCATTTTTTGGATATCTTTCACTGATGACAGCGGACATTCTGTAATCCTGTATTCTCAAACAGTCCCAGTTGCTCTAAAGTTAATTTCTCTGAACGTTTTCATTAGTTTGTAACTAGAAAAGTGGTTATCAAAATAAACAGTGTGATCGAAAAGTTGTGAGACACATTGAAGCACATCTAAGACAACTTTAGAGCCTAATGGTAAATTCATATCCATCTCGCCGTCCTATTGTTTTGCTTCACAGCATCATAGCCCACAATTCATACTGATATCTTTATAATTCATTATTCACTTAGGCGCCTCCTTCGTGCTACTACTTTACCTTTTGAAATTCTAATTTTCTTGGGAAATAGCCCTCATAACGGAAGACCGTCGTCTTCGTCGCCATTTTCGCCGGCGCTTTCTACAGCTTCTTTGTTTCTAGCAGGTACTTCAGATAATGGAATCTGAGGAAAATTGAAGTTAATGAAAGGAAATAAAAAACAGGTCCAATTTTCTCACAAATTCTATTAACTATCAGGCGACCGGTTTCGTGTTCAAAAACACATCATCAGGCCAGAATTCATTAATCAGTTGCAAATAGCAACTATTTAAAACTTAAGACTTGCAACGAAACACAATAAGACTCTTAAAAATTGTACAATGGACGTATACAAAACATTTTAAAATGTCTTACTGAATAAATAAATGTGTGACAAGATAACACTGGTGTTATCTTAACCAAATACTCACACTTGAGTGAAGATGGAATATTTAAAATTGAAGTTCTACTTCTCGAAGAATGTCTTGGGGAAAATATGTATCATTATCATCGAATTCTTTTTGATCTGTTTGACTATATCCATACCGTGAGGGAGGAACTTCTTCTAGTGCTTGTTTTGAAAGTTTTGCCGTAAAAACATTTAGGAGCGATTGGCTTAAATTCAGAATCCATTTGAAGAAGCTCCTGAAAAAAATACGAATTTTCTTATACATCTCTCCCAATGTACCCAAATGAGTATATTTTTAAAATCTTATTTTGAGAAATAAGATCTGAAATATCTCCCAATATTACGAACAAACAAATAGATACCTGAAAGCCTAACTCTCATCAAACGCAATGGTTTAACATTCACAGCAAAAGCTTGGTAAGTGTCACAAATTGTTTGCACGATGAGTACAAAGTGTGGACGGTAATGGATTAATTTGAGAAGTAGCATTGGGAGAAAGTCGACGTTGACGATGTCGTGTACAGTAGAACATGTGTCTGTCTCTTAAATTATTGTTTCTCGCCCTATATGTTGATTGATGACAGTTTTACTTAAACGAATTTACCTAATGTCCTATTTTTAAGATACACCTGTACTGACTTATGTGTATCCGAGAAAATGAAAATCAGTGTTTGTATACACAAGAGAAGCTTTAGAATTGAAATGCTTAAAAGTGCAAATGTGTGAAATGTAAGACTGGTTAGATTGTAGCTTAAATAAAATAAGATTATTTATAAACAATACACACGCTATAATGGAATAGGGTGTAATATAATATATTATTAAACACGTGGCATATTTTTTTATATATGTAAAATGAATTTTGAGTGATGAAGAATAACAAAAATGCAAACTGAAGTTCAACTAGCTGAAACTTGTCGATAAGAAATTTGAATAGTTTTGAAATATTTAAAAATGAGGAGGAAATATATGTAGTGCGTTTCGAATGAAGGCTAAAGAGATATAGAAATGGCATTTATGTTTGTTAAAGATAACGGAAATATCATGTATCAAAAACGCAAGTAAAAAAGCTTCTTTTGCACTTTATGACTAAAGGAACAATTTGTAGTATTTATACATTTTATTTTAAAATGTAATGACGATAGTTAAAAGTTACTAATTGAAAAATGGTAACAATTAACACACTAGTCGGCAATGAAAAATAGTAGTAAATAATATATGAATTTTATTCATATTTGGGTATATAACAGTTGCTTTAGATTTGATAATGTTAATTTTGGTTGTGGCTTCCAAATGAGTTTTGAATGACGGTGATCATATCATGAGTAATTTATAAACTACTGAAGTCAGAATGAGTTATTTATGTGCCTTCTGCAAATCAAACTACCAATTTTTATTAAATGCTGGTTCTATGTTTATTTCGAGTACATTTCATCGATATGCACTGTATGTAGAATTCCGTGAGATATTACGAGAACTGTGAATACGGTAAATTTGTACTAAATTACAAGATTTTAAAAAAGTGGAAATAAAGACTATATGTATAATCTTGTGTGAAAAAAAAAGATAATAAGTAAACTGTACAGACAAAAATAGATTATCAATTAAATTTCATGTTTAGAATGTAAGAAAAACATGATTTTTTAGCGTATTATTTTATTTTGTAATAATTTATATACATTGTTTTCTATAAGTTAAAGGTTATCGTAATGCTCTTGTTTTTTTATTACTACACGATACTAAAAAGCTTATATACACACACACATTTTTCGGTTGTCTATATATACATATATACGTGGGGTAAGTGAGGTTTCTTTGTAAAATCGCAAATATTTAATTTTTTACGTAATTATTTAATACTATTATCATTCTCTTAGTGATTCTAAATAATTTTAATGTTTGTGGTGACTGTTTTGTGGTTTTACAAAGGACCAATGTATTTTCTATGTAATTTCTGAGACTTTATGTATATTCGTATATATTTAGGTGAATTACATATTGAATACATCCTTTGAATGAATGGATTTTATGTATATACTGTAGAGTAATTTATCATTATAATCTATAGCTTGTAAGATATTGTTCCACTGAAGAATTTTATCTCTGTGCCTGGAATCACCAATAAAAAAATTGTAAAACTTTCTTGGTTGTTTTTATTTTTTATTTGTTGCTGTAGAAAGATAGAGAAAGACATATAAATCCATAACAATTCTGTTAGAATTTTAGAATATTTTTTGGCGAACGATATAAATTATTGAAATACCAATTTTTGCTTTCTTACATTGCAAATAAAATTATCTTGCACTCAAAAATTAGTGTAATCATATTAACTAGTTGGTTATCAATAGCAAAATAATTGCACTTGTGATTCTGTAGTGTAAGGCGATCGCAAATAATACGCGTAAATTATTATGCACCTCTCCTATAACCGACCACACATCGATACATTTGCTGAACCTATTAGCAAACTATACCATTAGAAGATTTACAAAAGTACAGTCTATTGCATCAACCCAATGGAAAATTTACATTAGGGGAAACACCACCAGGTGGTAAATGTAGGAACCAGCGCTAGAGGTAGGTATACTTCTATTTACTACTTGCTACAGCGTGTAAAACTATTGTTTGCTTGTTTTCTTTTGCTATTTGGCATTCTTGCTGCTGTTTTGTCTTTTAATAGACAATACAAACAATATTTCATAAAGTGAATACGACGCATTAAGCGAAATAATGTATGTTAGATAAACATATTGTCGTTGATGAACCCCTTTAGCTATCTGCAAGCCTTACCCAGTTCAAGACGCACAGTTGAAGGAGAAGCGATTGTAAATACACGTCATATTATTGCCTGCGGTATTTTGAAAAAGACTGACCTATATATAAAGTTTGCACATTGTTTGAAAATCGGTGCTTATCAACAACTTCAATTCCCATCATTTTTTCCGGTCCACCTTCTAGATTCCTAATTTATTTGTAACAATATCAAAACCATTTTTCTCTTTTGGAAGGTGGTGAAAACTTAGTGATTTATATCTGCCTTTTTTCGCATGACAACCGTAGACGCAGCAGTTTATATTAGATTTAAATTCTACTTTTTTTCTCTATTAAGCCGCATACCTTTATTTATAAGCCGCACACTCAAAAGTATCTTTACTATTTCAACTTCATGGAATAAATCGATAGTGGGAAGGCATACGCGGTTAGATTGTCATCGCTTCATTTACGATACGCTTATATTTAAATTTTAGATAATTTATTAATGTGATTAATAGTTATAGAAAAATGAAGTAGGTAGTTTTATGTTTTACAACTTTAAAGATGATACTTATTTTGGTAAGTGTACGCAAATTCTGTAATTATGTATTTAACAAAACACTTTACTAAAATTTTAAAAACAAAAAAATCTGAATGGATTATTTAAAAGTACTTTTTGTGAAAGTCTGTAAGTCGCTCTCTGTTTTAAGCCGCATCCTATTGTAAGCTAAGATTCCTAACTTACCGACCGTGTTAAGTTGGTAGGATTGAATATAACGCACTATAATGAAATGTAACTAGGAAGAGGACAGTATGTAAAATAGATAGGCCGGAAAAAGAGTTTTGGTGTAACGAACGTCGTGAACAGTAATAAATTAGTTTAATAAGAAAAGAGTGTTTTAATGTGTATCTGAGACTCGGCATCCCTACAGATCAGAAGTGGGATCTGGATCTGGGATTTGAGCGTGAAATAAAAGAACGCGATAAGAAAGAAGTAGAGCTTTGTAGAAGGTAACGTAACCTAGAGGGAAAAAGCGCGCGAAATCGTTTTGGAAATGGAAGACGATTTTCAGTTATTTCAAAGTAATTTGCAACCAGCGCAGGACGAAGAGGCAGCAACGCAGGTTAGCAATACGCAAATACTAAACACTATTTCTGGTGTATTAAAGCAGAATGCAGAGTTGGTTCAAATGATGCAACAATTACAAATTAACATGATGAATAAATGCAGCCTGAGCGAAGATGTGCAGAATTATAACATTATGCCTGATTTAAGTAAGAATGTTGAGTACTTTGATGGTGAAGGAGGGCCCGGCCAGGCTAAGGAATGGTTGAACCAATTAGAGACGACTGCGAATCTCCACCGTTGGCCTCCCGCTTTTATTTACGAAACAGCCAGATCGCATTTGAAAGGAGCTGCTAAGTTTTGGTTCACTGGTCACCCAGATGTTCAAGATTGGTTGACATTTCAGACAGCTTTCAAGAAAACGTTCCTTTTTGAAAAAAGTACAACTGATTTGTGGAAAGAAATGAATAGTAGATATCAACAGAATAAAGAAAATGTAAGCCTCTATTACCATGAGAAGGTTAACTTGTGTCGACGATTGAAACTACCGTTTAATGAGATAAAAGAGCAAGTCGTGGTAGGGTTGTGGTCCAGAGACCTAGCAAATTATCTTCTTTCTCGTTCACATGAAAATGCTGACACTCTATACCAGGACATTCTTGCTCACGAGCGTGTCAACACTGCGAGAAGAGGGCGTATGTTGGAAATGAATCCCGCGAATCAACCGAAATATGGAAACACAAAGAAAATGAAGACTGAGCCAATAGATGAAGTAAGAAATGGAGGAATAAAACAAGAACGTAAGGATGGACCCACATGCTACAATTGTCATAGTCAAGGACATATTGCCAGAAATTGTGGCCACCCCAAGAGAGAGATGAAGTGTTACCGTTGTGGAGAAATGGGGCACACTTCCAAACGCTGCTCCCAACCAAGACAAACAGAAGGTGTTCCAGATGAAACTGCACACTCATCTACTAATTTGGTTTATTGTAATAAGATAAGTGATCCCATTACTTTAAAATTCACTTTGTCCATTATTGATCTAAACAATTGTATTTGCAATTATGTTATTGAAGGGCTGATTGACACTGGTTGCCCTATTAATTTATTGAAAGCTAATTACGTTAATTTATCACAAATAGACAGAACCTCAGTTGAAAACCAATACACAGGTATCAATGGGTCAAAGTTAAATATTCTTGGAATTTGTACTCGATCCATTTTTATTGATAATGTTGAATTCACTGTAACATTTCATGTTGTATCTGAGAATACTATGTCATTTGCTTGCATTTTTGGTAGAGATTTTATTCGTGAGAGTAACATTGATATTGATTTCAAATTAAATACTGCAACTATACCAAAAGAAAACGATAATTCTAATACTAGTTTTGACATGTTAGGTGAAATCCTGAGTGTGGAGTATGAAACAACAACAGACGATGTAAGGGACCGACTGAACCTGAATGATAGATTATCTTTGCAAATTAAAGACCATGTTATAGGTATGTATGAAAAGTATTTGGATGAGTTGAAAGAAGTAAATAAACCGTCTCACGATTTTTTCATGTCAATTAAGCTAAAACATGAACAGTCTATTACATTTAGACCACGACGTATTTCTTTTGCCGACAAACAAAAATTGTCTCAAATTCTATCAGATTTGCAACAACGTAACATTATTCGACCTAGTGACTCCCCCTATGCTAGTAACATAGTTTTAGTTCGTAAAAAGAGCAATGAAATTAGGCTATGCATTGACTACCGTGCTTTAAATGAAATTACCGTAAAGGACAACTTCCCCACACCATTGATTGACGATAATTTAGATAGGTTACGATCAAAAAGATACTTTACATCTTTAGATTTGAAAAACGGATTCCATCACGTCAAAATGCATACCGATTCGATAAAGTATACAGCATTCACAACCCCACTAGGACAGTTCGAGCATATGCGAATGCCCTTTGGCTTAACGAATGCTCCTCGTGTCTTCCAAAGATATATACAATCCATTTTAAAGATATGATCGATTCAGGTGAAATACTCGTATATATTGACGATATATTGATTGCAACAGAGACCGTCGAAGATCATTTAAGAATCTTAGACAAAGTTTTCAAAGTAGCTGCTGATTATAAGCTTGAATTTAGACTCGACAAATGCTCATTTTTACAGCCCGAAACTACGTATCTTGGCTACCTAATAAATTCTAGTGGTTTACGACCGTGTCCCACCAATGTTTCAGCTATTGTAAATTATCCAATTCCTCGAACGAACAAAGACGTACATCGATTCTTAGGATTAGCCAGCTTCTTTAGACGTTTCATTCCCAATTTTTGGATAATTGCAAAGCCTTTATATGATTTAATCAAGAAGAACGTCGAATTTAAGTTTTCTGAAGCGGAAGCGAACGCATTTGAACAGTTAAAGTCGAAGTTAGTTTCATCACCCGTTCTAGCTATTTATTCCCCTGAATTAGAAACGGAATTACACTGCGATGCGAGTGCAATAGGTTTTGGTGCGATTCTACTCCAAAAACAGGAATGTGGTAAATTCAGACCAGTTTTCTACTTCAGTAAAAGGACGACTCCCTGCGAAAGCAAATACCACAGCTTTGAGTTGGAATGTTTATCGGTGGTTTATGCCATTAGACGATTTCATGTTTATTTGTTTGGGAAATCGTTCAAAGTGGTGACAGACTGCGACAGTTTTAGAATGACATTGGCTAAGAAAGAGATTAATCCAAGAATTGCAAGATGGGCGATGATGTTGCAAGATTACGACTACACTGTTGTACATAGACCTGGAACGCGGATGGCTCACGTTGATGCGTTAAGTCGCGCACACAACATTTTAATCTTAGAACCGAACACCCTTGAACAGACACTTTCCTACAAGCAGAACGTGGATAGCAACATTAGAGAATTAGCGAAACGATTGGAGAATCAGGAAGATAAGTTTTTTGAACTACGCGATGGTTTGGTATATCGCAAGGATAAAAGATCCGGGAAACTTTTGTTCTATGTTCCAGAATCAATGGAAGAAAGCGTGCTTAGAAGTAGTCATGATGACTTAGGTCATGTGGGCCTAGAGAAAACATGGGAATATATTACGCGAACTTATTGGTTCCCTTCACTTCGATTAAAAATTCGGTCTTACATCGATAATTGCCTTAAATGTTTAACTTTTTCACCAAGTAGTGGCAAAGAGGAAGGATATCTACACCCAATAGAGAAAGGGAAAACTCCATTTCAAACTGTTCATATCGATTTCTATGGTCCATTAGAAAAGACGTCCAAAGGTTATAAACATATATTCGAAATTACAGACGCGTTTTCTAAATTTATTCGTCTTTACCCTTGTAAGAGTACACAGACCGCTGATGTTGTGAAGCACCTAAAAAATTACTTTCAAACGTATAGTACACCACGAAGAATTATTTCTGATAGAGGTTCTAGTTTCACGAGTAATGCATTTACAGAGTTTATCCGAGAAAATTCAATTGAACATGTGCTGATAGCTACCCATACGCCACGGGCAAACGGTCAAATTGAGCGTTGCAATAGAGTAATAGCACCTATGCTTGCAAAAATTTGTGAATCTCCGGATAAATGGGATTTAGTTCTTCATAAAATTGAATTCGCGATGAATAATACTCTTCATAGGTCTATCGGTGAGACGCCGAGTAGAGTTCTCTTTGGTGTGAATCAGTTAGGTGAAGTAAACGATTTATTGAAATTAGCTCTGGAAACTCAAAACGAAAGAACACGTAATCTGGTCGATATTCGTGAAGAAGCCGCGAGAAACATACAAAAGACCCAACAAGAGAATAAATCATATTATGACGGAAAGCGCAAACCAGCACATACATATAATGTCGGGGACTATGTTCTTATTAAAAATTGTGACACTACCCCAGGATGCAATAAGAAACTCATCCCTAAGTTTAGAGGACCCTACGAGGTCAAAGCTGTATTAAATAAAGATAGGTATGAGATAGCAGATGTTGACGGGTTTCAACTTACACAAATACCATTTCAAACAATCTGTTCACCAGATCAGATGAAGTTGTGGACCAGTCAGGATCAGTCGACCCAATAATAATGTATTATTTTTATATACATCAAATGTTTGTTATATTATGTATTTATAGTTATTCAAGCATGTACTTGTATCACTTGTCAACAGACTTGCTGGTGCTCGAGACGATCACCGTCAGGACTGGCCGACTGTGGTAAACAATTTTAAATTAAATTAACCGCGCAAATCTAATGGTAAGATTCCTAACTTACCGACCGTATTAAGTTGGTAGGATTGAATATAACGCACTATAATGAAATGTAACTAGGAAGAGGACAGTTATGTAAAATAGATAGGCGGGAAAAAGAGTTTTGGTGTAACGAACGTCGTGAACAGTAATAAATTAGTTTAATAAGAAAAGAGTGTTTTAATGTGTATCTGAGACTCGGCATCCCTACATAAGTTATAGTTGATTTAATTTTTATTTTAATACCTGAAATTGTTGCTTTTACATAGTTCTCTAATTTTATCATTGTATAAAATATGAATTGACACTATTTAAATGAAAAAAAAATGATTTCTCCCTATATCACGGTTTTGCATAAGTAAGCTCATGAATTTTCCATTTTCTAGTTTGACAACACGGGACGAATATGCGAGTACACATCTAGTAATTCTTACAGTAGATTTTCATATTTATGTAGAAGTTGTTGTTAGTAATATTGTTTTAATGAATAGATGTTGAGCTATTGAATAGGCAACTATATATGCATAGCTAACTAGAGTAAGGTATGCCTTGTATTATATAGTAAAAAGAGTTTTCTGTTATACCGATGTATCTGACTTTAGAGTTCACTGAGTGTATAGTTATTAAATAAAGAAGTAGCGTATGTTAACTTCTAATACGGTTTTTCCTTTTGTTTAAATAAAATAACTAACAGGTTATGGGCCCAGGCCACGTATCTTAAACTGTGTTAAGTATAAAAGAAGAAAATTTAAACAAAATGGCAAATGACGAATTTAGAATTCCGAAATTAGAAGAAGAAAACTATTACGCTTGGTCCGTGCGAATGAAGGCAGCACTGATACAGAAGCAGTGTTGGGAGGCCATTGACCCCGGTTATGAAGGATCGGAATTAAGTGAAATTCAGATGAAATCAGATTTAAAAGCATTGTCATTTTTATTACTATGCGTAAATGATTCATATATTGAAGATATTGGGGATAGCAAAACTGCAAAGGAGGCTTGGGAGACATTAGAAGAAATGCACACAAAGTTTGGGTTGTTACACACAGTAATGTTAATTAAAGAAATGGTAACAATTACAAAAACCGAAGGCATGGCTATGCAAGATTATATTTCAAAAATCCAAAATATAAATAGGAAAGTTAATAAGAATTCCCTGATAATCTACTCGCGTGTTTTTATTTGATGGGTTTACCTATGAATAAATACGAAGGATTAGTAAGAAATTTGGAACAAGAAGAAGTGAAATTAAATACGAAGTTAGTAAAGGCAAAGCTATTATTAGAAGAAAAAGGACTACAAAGAAATGATGAATTGGACAATGACAATAAAGTGCTAATGATGAAAAACTTTAAAGGTAAAAGAAACTATGATAAAAGTAAATATCATAAAAGTAATGAGCAGCCACAAAAGGTAGTATTCTGTTTCTCTTGTGGTGGAAAAGGACATATTGCAAAATTTTGTAGAAGGCGAAATGACAGGAAAGAAAATAAAAAGAAGGAATTAGACGAAGGTAAGGATGATACTGTAGGAAAAGTAGCTAATGTCACAAAAGAATTCAGAGCACTCTGTGTAAACGCAAAATATGAAAGCTTTAAAATAAACAAATGGACATTAGATTCAGGTGCTACTGATCACATGACCCCATATAAAGAAATTTTATCGGATTTTGTAGAAACAAAGTTTGGTCAGGTAACAACAGCTGATGGGAATAAAGTAGAAATTTTAGGTAAAGGAAGAGCATTATTAAATATAAGCAATGAATATGGTGGCTGGAGTATAGAATTACAGAACGTATTATATGTACCAAAATTAGAAGATAACTTGCTATCGTTAAGTAAACTAGAAGAAAGGGGATCAGAGATTATTTTTAATGGAGGAATTGCAAAAATAATCAATAATGGAGATGTTGTCATAAAAGCAAAGAAGAGAAATTCATTGTACGTATTTGAAACAGAAGAAATAACAAGAAAAGTAGCTAAAGTTACAAGTCTAGATACTTGGCATAGAAGATTTGGTGATGTTCATACTGATGCAATCAAAAGAATACCTGAATTAGACATAATAAAGAAAGAAACTTCAAAGGAATGCACCATTTGTATAGAAGGAAAAATGAAAAGGGCAGTTTTTCCTAAAAATCATTTTGAGAAGACAACTGAAAAATTAGAATTAGTGCACACTGACATTGTAGGAAAAATTTCACCTGAATCACTAGGTGAAGCACAGTATTTTATAACGTTTATAGATGATTATTCTAACTATGTAGCAGTCAGGATCATAAAGAGGAAGAGTGATGCTTTAGATGAATTTAAAAAATATCAAAGTAAGATGGAGAATCTACAGGATAGACATATAAAACAGTTACAAAGTGATAATGGTGGAGAGTATTAGTACGCAGTTCAAGGAACATTTAGAAAAGTGTGGCATCTTACATAGAAAAACTGTGCCGTATACGCCACACCAGAATGGATAGTAGAGCAGAGAAATGCATATTTTTAGGATATCAGGAAGGAACAAAGGGTTACAGACTGTGGCATATCAAAGACAGAAAAATTATAATATCCCGGGATGTGATATTTCAAGAAGACTATTTCCCATTTAAAGATAAAATTGGAGAAAATGAAACAATTCAAGAGCAAACTGTAATTCATATAGATAACGAAGATAGGAATGAAGAAGTACTGAACATTAATGAAGACGTAAGAAACAGAGAAAACAGCGAATCCGAAGCAAGTGAAAATGAAGGTGCTATTCCAGGGGAAGTTAATATTTTACCAGAAGCAGAAGAAATACCTGTAAGGAAATCAGAGAGAGAAAGAAAGCCAACGAGTTGCCATTGTTGCAATCTAGTTCATTGTAAGGAAGATGAGATGTACGAACCACAATCACCTGCAGAGGCATTATCCGGTAAATGTTCGGAGAGTTGGTACATGGCAATGAAAGAGGAGATTAATAATATGAAAATAAGCCAAGCATGGACGATAGTAAAAAGACCAGAAAGGAAAAATGTCATTGGAAGCAAATGGGTTTATAAAATAAAGAAAAACCAAGATGGACATTGCGAAAAATTCAAAGCTAGATTAGTTGCTCAAGGATTTAAGCAGATACCAGGAATAGATTTCCAAGATACATATAGTCCAGTGATATATAAAAATACTTTGAAAATGTTGCTAGCACTAGCAGTGGAGAAAGGATGGATGTGTCAACATTTAGACGTTAGATCAGCGTATTTAAACAGCAATTTAGAAGAGATAGTTTTCATGGAACAACCAAAATTCTTTGAAGAAAAAGATCCAGAAAACTTTGTATGCAAATTAAATAAAAGTATTTACGGATTACATCAATCTGGAAGAGACTGGAATAGATTTATCAACGAGAAACTACTAACGATTGGTTTAATGAGATCAAAAGCCGATACTTGTGTTTATTACAACAGAGAGAGAAATTTAATACTAGGAATTTACGTAGACGATTTCATCATAATAGGAGAAGAATATGAAGTACAACGAGTAAAAGAAATCTTGTCTACTGAACTTGATATAAAAGATTTAGGAGATGTATCAAACATTCTCTCAATAGGAATAGACAGAAAAACACTTGATAGAATGGAATTAGATCAGTCAACGTATATATCGAAGATACTTGAAGAATTTAATATGAGCGACTGCAATGGAATTTCAACACCCATGATAATCACCAATAGCTATGAAAATATGGAGAGTTTTGAAGAAAACACCTACCGAAGAGCTATCGGAAGTTTGTTGTATTTATCAAATGGTACTCGCCCTGATATATCGTTTGCAACAAGCTACCTCAGCCAATTTAACAACGCTGTGACTAAAGGACATTGGAGTGAAGTCAAAGGCGTGCTTCGATACTTGAAGAAAACAATGGACACAAAGTTAGTGTTCAAGAAAACAAGTGAGAAATTAAAACTGTATGTGGACGCAGACTGGGCCAGTGATAAAAATGATAGGAAGTCGTGGAGTGGGTTCGTCATAATGTTCGCGGGTGCGGCTATTGTGTGGCGTACTAACAAACAGAGAAGTGTGTCATTGTCGACGGTGGAAGCGGAATATATTGCTATGACTGAAATAACTAAAGAATGGTTGTGGATTAAGAATTTTTTCTTTGAACTTGGTATGGATGAATTTTTACCAAACCCATGTATGATCTACTGCGATAATCAAGGTGCAATTAGTCTAAGTAAGACAAATGTAATTTCAAACAGATCCAAACATATAGACATTAGGTTACATTTTTTACGTGATCTAGTAGAGAATAATGAAATAATGTTC
This sequence comes from Dynastes maya, assembly GCA_029619315.2. NCBI lineage: Eukaryota > Metazoa > Arthropoda > Insecta > Coleoptera > Scarabaeidae > Dynastes > Dynastes maya. The sequence goes on along the minus strand of JAROYE020000003.1, from coordinate 63,244,665 downwards.
AAGAATATATCAACAAGTAAGAATATCGCAGATATTTTAACAAAGCCATTATGTAGTAATAAAACAAAAGAATTTTCATTAGTTTTTGGATTACAGTTTTAATATTATATTGTTAATTGATGAATTTATGTATAGTAGCTATTTTATATTTTTGTGTTGGCGACTATTCAACATCTCAACAAGGGGAAGTGTTAGTAATATTGTTTTAATGAATAGATGTTGAGCTATTGAATAGGCAACTATATATGCATAGCTAACTAGAGTAAGGTATGCCTTGTATTATATAGTAAAGAGTTTTCTGTTATACCGATGTATCTGACTTTAGAGTTCACTGAGTGTATAGTTATTAAATAAAGAAGTAGCGTATGTTAACTTCTAATACGGTTTTTCCTTTTGTTTAAATAAAATAACTAACAGTTGTCTCACCCACTCACCATCAGTTTTTATCTCTAAAACGAGATGTTAATCCAAACATTAAAAGCAATTTGCCTGTCTTCCGTCATTATTCTTGACATTGGTTTGCAAGTTAAAAAAGACCCACAACGAGAGACAAAGATTTTCCTTTGAGGCAGGGTTATTGAAATGTGTCTTGGAAAAATAAAGTTAGGTCAATAAATATGTCAAAAAACGCCTAGAAACAATAATCAAAAAGGATGGGTGTGCACCCCCGCCGTCCGGAAAGCAGCGACAAAAACCGGGTACTGTTCCCTAAACCAATTCTCAAGCAGTTCTTGGATTTACACTTTAGGCCCTCACTGTATTTTGTTAATATTTCTCACACAGTAAGGAAGTAAATATTAATTTGTTGTAAATCTGTTGAAATACTTGTAAATTATAATGATTAAATATGTATGTCTTTCTATATCTTAATCTATAAATAGAAATCTTTCTGCCATAAATTGACATTTAGGTATCAACAAAGTGAAACTTACTATATTCAGAGCGGCAATACTTCTGAATGTGGACTGATCTATAGCCTTTTTAATTGCCAATATTAAAAAAATATATATATCACTGTTGTACATATTTATTAAATGCATATAAAATTACATTTGATTCCAATACAATCATTTCGACAATTAACCAATAATAACATTACTGTTCAGTTCGATCCAATTCAAGAATGATGTTACGCGAGCAAAGGCAGAAGGCCAGCCAATTTCACAACCCAATGCAAGTCCAAATGATACGATACCAACCTGTACATCAAGTAAGCAAAAATATTAGAAATGTTTTATGATGACAAAAACGAAAGAAAAATACTCTTAATTCTTCTCGATTGCGACTATATTACCTGTGTGTTACCAACAACCAATGGTCCACCAGAATCACCGCTGCAAGCACCTCTACCTCCAGCGCCGGATGTGCAAATATTGCTCGGCTGAATTATACCTAAGAATTGGATGTTGCATAGCAAATTGGCGATGACATTTACGGTCACCTCCCTCAGAACCGGGCTAATTGCCGTTGCGCTATCGGAATCTAATCCCCAGCCGCTAATTCTAGCTGTTGAACCAGCGAATGTGTTGCCCGCTTGAGCACTTGTCGGCAAGTTAACAGGGCGAATATTATCTGCAAAATATGAGTTAAGAAGCGAACTACTAATGACTTGGTTTATTACTAAAACATTGAAATATAGCCTACCAGTTCAAAACCTTGAGCAAAGAACCTACTGTCGAATAATGAAGTACGTACAGAGCTATTGGATTAGCACTTCCTGTCAGCAGATCATTATGCGTAAATTAAATCATGGTATATGCCATCTTGATGTCAAAGATACCAAACATTGTATTTTGAGATAATATATTAAAGTTTGTCTGAGCGAACTCTCGAAATAAATAGGTAAATATAAAGTAGCAAATAGAAGAGGATCCAATTGATAACAAACTTAAGAAAGTTGGTCCATTGTCTACAAAGTTGGTGTTGCTACAATAGCACATCAATATAATTTTCGCATCCTTGTACACAATGTAAAGAGTCCTATAATTCGAAGGTTCTAATAAAAGAGGGCCAAGAAGAACATTTTATAAACGTGTTGTTTCCAGATAAAAGTAAATGTAATGTTTTGGGGTCTATTATCATTACATCGGAAACAGTATTATGGTTTCACATTTAATAGGTGAGTGAAAGGTTGGTTATTAAAAAGTAAAAAAAAATCTAATATTTAATTATGATGCACAAATTTGCTGGTACCAATACAATATAGATTTGTATGGTAACAGCAGAAGGTGCAAATAACTGAAAACTATCGAAATATCAAGGGATATTTCGTAATAAAATGGCGATCTATCGAGTAGATATTTTATCGTCAGACTTAGATGCCATTGTATATATTTTGGATAAGAAATGGCAAGTGTTACAAGAATTACCAAGGTCAAAGCTTTGAACATTAAATAAGTTAACCTGGTGTGCTGAATAATTTGATAATGCGGTCACTCGGAACACAGATCTGTAGACTTTTAGTAATGAAATAATTCAAATCAACGTCTTGTACGTTCAAATATAATTATGTTAATATTCAGTAGCGGTTGGTGGTGATGTAAATGGGAGGGCGCGGACAGCGATTCGATCCCCTTGTGTATTTTACTTGAATATTGTGTACGTTATACTATGCAATGGAAATACACGAGGAAATCGAATCGTTGTCCGCATATTTGACTGTTTAAATAAAATTCAAAAGGTACTATCTAATTATTTGTGAAGAAATATAAAATTACTTAATTTTAAAAGAAAGTAAAACTACTGTTATTGAATACCTCACTTACCACTAATTGGTGCTGCTTCAGATAACTCAATTAAAGCAATATCGTTTCTAATCAAACTAGCATCCCAGTCTGGATGTTGAACCCATGTGGCAGCGGCTATTCTGACTTGTGTAGGCTCGGTGATAGAATTGATTTCATGGGCACCGAGACGTACTTGAACTGCATCTGCTCTGTGGAAGAAAAAAGCACGGAAGATAACCGGGAAGTTGAATTTAACTTTTTTAAACGATAGCGTACCCATCCAAACAGTGAGCAGCAGTTAGAACAAAAGTGTCGCTGATCAAACTACCACCGCAGAAAAAGTTGTTATTGCCAGCTGCGATTAGAAGACCAACCTGCATTTGGGTATTTAATAATTTTTTTCTTTTTTGATTACCTTCAGTCAACCTGTTACCTGATATGGAATCGAATTGCGGGGTGCCTCCACTCCACCAACAATCCTCTCGTTAATTTCCATTACTTGCATTCCTGGCTGGGTTACTAGAATTTCTCTACGTCTGACGGTTGACCAGTCGACATCATCGAAAATGCTGGCCTAATGATCCAATGTAAAAATAAGAATTAACACTATTATAGTGACCAAATATCACTACGTACTGCATATTTTTAGAAGATATACATACTTTTGCCAGGGTGATCGCAGCTAATACAACCAATAGACTCCTCATTTTGCCGGTAACTACTATGGTATAACAAAATGTATTGCATGGCAATACCTTTTTATATGCGAGGAAAGCTATTGTCTTCATCATAATCTTTTTTTATCTCTGTTATTAATCTAGAACCTGATCCGTTGACATGAAATAATACCATTCAACTTTAAATGAGCAAGGTATAACGTATACCAAAATATACATAATCCCAAAAAAGTTTAAATACACATCAGGACAATCGTTGTCGTTTTCTTTGTAAGAAACCTATAATGCTGGTCAACAAATTGTCAATTTTTGTAAACTTATAAAATGATCTATGCTGCTTATGAAAAAGAACTAAACAATTTTCATACGGATTTGGGTAACAAAGATTGTTACGTTCATACTAAATTTAATTGTCTTATAAACAGGAATAAATTTAAAACGAATAAATTAATTACTTTCTCTGTACAGTAAAGATGGTTCACTATCCAACAAGAAATTCTAATGAACCGCAGATAACGAAACGAGGCGGATATGCAATTCTGCCTTACATGTATGCGTCACCAACAGAATAGGGAAAATAAAAAAGAGTAACACAGAAGTCAGATTCTGAAAAGTAGCAGAGCTCCAATAAGCCTTATCAGCGGCCAAAGACAGGAAGAGCCATGCAACAGAGGAGGAAGGTACACACAGGAGACACCAGATATAGAAGAAATAACAACACTCAGTTTGCATTACGGCCATAAAATTGATTTTGATGTCTTCGTTCAGACCACACAGGACATTACAATCGAAAATTAATCTGATAAAAAATACGATAATTTCAACAGTGACAATGGATACACCCTAAGCGAGATCTGGGAACAACAACAGAAGAACGAGCGCCATAGAGCAATGGACCGCATTCAGTCTACGCAAAGATCCTGAAGAATCTATCACTACAGACAGTGAAATCTTGATCCAACGAAATGATTTGCGGCAAAACTCCAAAGAAGTTACTATTAGTGATACCGGGCGCGAAAGTTTCAAGTACTTAACAAACCACCTAACACGTATTAAGGGCAATCTTGCAACTGGTTTTCGCAGTTACTAAAGGCGTTGGTGTCGAAGCCCGCAATAGTAATATACAAGTGCGTCTAAACCACGTATTAACCTACATAACTTAATAACTCAAGTTATAAAAGATATTATTTATGAGTAGTTACCATGAATTTCTTGATAGTATTCCATTTTAGAGTAAAGAATGAACTTGCACTTATTTAAAAACAATCTGCATATTAATTGTTGGGAAGTATTCCCAAAATCTGGACAAAGTTATTTCAACAAGAGAATAATGGTGATTTTCATTAACTAGCAAGTTGGAAATTATTTGCTAGATATGAACTAAAAGCCAAGTAACCAACCTATATTGTTTGTTAAATGGTGGTTTCTGTGGATTATCTATAAAATCATTGCCTCAGTGTGCCTACAACATGCTCGTAATCATATTTTGGGTGAGTATCTGTTGTGAATTTAGAAATTAAATACATTAGGGACGGTAATTGAGTAATGTAGCATCTTGATTTAATCATACTATTATGTCTATGTCGAAGATAAGTGACTTTCTGGCCCTCCCTGTATATTTAGATGGATGGTAATTTGATGGAAGAGTTTATACTTCTAATTTTTATATAAGCAGTTTTTTTTTGACTATGGCACGATGGAGCATGTACAAATATTTCTTAAATGTAATAGTCTACTTAATATACATATGTACAGTCCCTGGCCATATTACTTGAAACATGTCATAAATCAACCCTTTTACCTGAAAATTCCCATCGTATTATAGTGATATTCTTTTGCTTTAAATCCGATCGTTTATAGGGGGACTAGATTATTGTATCAATAAATAAAAATACCAGAGAAATTATATTTAGAAAAGTAAAGTACGTATATATAAATATTTCAGTTATCAACTTACATTTAGTGAGTTCACAGTTTAGAGAATGCATCGATATTTTTAAAAATATTTCGTTATAACTGTATAGAAGCTAAATTGTGGAGTATCGTTAAATGTTTTGTGTTGATATATCGTTATCGCAAAGGTAAAATTGTTATTCTATCTCTCTTTTAATAATTAATTATTTGGAATTTGAAAAAAATTGAAATATTTGGGGTTTTTTGTAGAAAATGCCCGGGAAAGATTTAACAAGTAAACAAAAAGCCGTTATACAAGCTCTTCTACAATCAAACAAACATTCACAACGAGAAATTGCAAAATTACAGAAAGTATCTCCTCCTTCTGTATCGCGTTTAGCTAGAAACTTAAACGAAGGAGCTAGCACATCGACACAAAGACGGGCAAAGTGCGGTCGGAAAAGAAAAACTTCGAAGAGATCTGAAATTGTTCATCAGGCTTTGAGCTAGCTAGATTTGCTACAATTAAAATGATTCAAAAAAATTTACAAGAGAGAGGAATAGAGATTTCAAGCAGAACTGTCAGGCGCCGATTGCGCGAAAATCGCCTAATAGGCCGAAGACCTGTAAAAAAGCCGCGTTTGACAGAAAAAATGAAATCTGCTCGTCTCAACTTTACAAGAGAATATCGACATTTCACAGACGAAAATTGAAAAAAGGTGAATAACTCAACAACATGATTTTCACTGAATTAATGTTTGCATTATTTAATAGGTTTTCTTTAGTGACGAGTGCTCGCTCTGTGTGTTAGTGCAGCGAGCACAATTTGTTTGTAGACGACCTGGCGAACGTCTCACAGAGTCCACGGTTCTTCGAACTGTAAAACACCCTCCGTGGGTAATGATTTGGGGAGTGATTAGTGGAGACGGACCCGGCCCTTTGTATTTTGTAGAAGGTACAATGCGTCAAGAGCAGTACATAAATGTGTTAAAAAACACGTTATTACCGAATTTTAAGCCAGGACGTCGCATACCAGGGCGTATATTTATGCAAGATAATGCTCCTTGCCATGTGGCAAAAAAGGTTAAGAAATTCTTTGAAGACAATCACATACCTCTTTTACGTTGGCCCGGAAATTCGCCGGACCTCAATCCCATCGAGAACGTATGGAATCGACTAAAAAGTAAGGTATATGAAAGAGAAAACCCTACAAAGGAAATATTAATGAAGAATATAAAGGATGTATGGGAGAACGATGAAGATATAAAAGAGACAATCATATCTTGCATTGAAAGTATGCCCCGAAGAATTAAGGGTGTTATTAAAAATCATGGGTTATGGACTAAATATTAATTACTTGTTTAATATTTACACATGTTAGATATTTTTACAATATATTTTATAAATAAAAAATATAATACATGTATAGTTTATATTTTATTATGAAGAAACTACAACATATTGGGTGTTTCGAGTAATTTGGCCAGGGACTGTAAATACACTATTTAATTTTAAGCTAGTTTCTTGCTATCACTACGCCTAAGTACTAGTATAAATTAGCATTATATTGTTATTTTGGTAAGTATCAGAATCAGGGTAATCTTGGAATAAAACGTCAATGTAAGTAGATTTAATCTTTTCTGTCTCAAGTTAAGCAAGGTGTAATAACCAGCTCGCTGGAAATAAATTGATAAGAGAAATTCGGAGTGTCTGTTTATGAACAATTTACATTAGTTTGCAGGAATTTTTGTAGATAATGTAAATTTTTATTCTTACAATATCAGAGAAATAATTAAATATTCTTAGGAAAATTAGAAACTATCGCACGATACCAAATAACTGTAATTTAACTTGACAAAATAAGTACCTATGCCTTTTTCATTTGATTTCAGCAAAAACATTTAGAGTTTAGCAAAATCCAAAGAGATTTTGTTTTATCCAATCTAAAGATCCATGAATTGTGTTTATTGTGTCTTCAATTAGATGCCGTTAGTTCTTATTTCCATTATAACATTTTATGAGATCTTTATTATTCTTTATTTATTGACTCGTATACTAGAGCCAGTTTAAAGCTGGTCAGTATGCCTTTAGCTTTCTTGCGAATATTGCTGAACTATTGAACCATTAACTTTTGGGCTTTTGATAACGAGATCGAAAGTTGAGTAATATGAAAAAGTTCCATAATTTGTTAAAATGTCTAATTAGAAACTAATTTCTTCCAAGTGATAGCACAGGGATGAGTACCCAAAAAGGAGAAAGGTAAGCTTGTATCATTATTCTGTTGTGTATTTAGGAACGACTTGGTGACAGTCGTAACTGTTTACAACTGGTTTATAGTTCATTTTCAAATAGCTGGAAATTTTGACAATTTGCTGCGTTTATTAAATATTGTCAAGAAGTAAAACTTGGATAGATGAAAAAAATATAAAAAACATGTTCTCATTACCTAGTTAATTTATTCCCAATACCAAAATATGTATATCATTTGTTGTGAAATTTATGCTAATAATTGAAACTCGTTAACGTTTATATAACAAAAGACAAAAAACATGATTGCTAATGATGCGAGAGAAAGTTTAGTTAGTTAGAAATGCCTTTAATGCTGAAGCAAAATTAGTTCCTTGTGGGATAATTTCATATTTCTACATTTTCAAAATAAATTAATGTTGACCTATAATTATAATAAGCAAATAGATACAAAAAATAAAACAATGTCTGAATTTCGTCTTCGTAGGGCCAAGGGTGAGGGTATCGCGCTTCAATATTTTAATGGCTTGCCTAAAATTGTTATAAGAAAAAACTCGATGGAGTCCAACAGTCAGCATCAAACTTAAACATTTATTACCAAAATGTTAGAGGATTGAATACAAAAACATTTCTCTTTTACAATAATCTTCTGTCTTACGATAATTATGATATTGTCATATTGAGTGAAACATGGGTTACTGACAATTTATTAAATTCTGAACTGTTCAGTGATGATTTTGTGGTGTTTAGATGTGACCGTAGCGTCGGTCGTGGTGGCGGAGTTCTTGTTGGAATTAAATCTTCATTTTCTTGTGATAAAGTAAATATAGAACTGGATGCAGATCTAATAGAATATAATATTGATTTACTCTGTGTTAAATTAATGGTTAATGGAAAAGTTATGCATATTGTTACTACATACATACCTCCATCTACACCCGCATTTGTCTATGAACAATTATTTCATAGGTTGGAGTTATTAGCGTTTTTTTACAAAGGAATTTATTTTCGTGGGTGATTTTAATATTCCTAATTTAGATGATATAAGTTGCAATAAGGCATATTCCATTAATAATTTTATGACAACCAATGATATCGCTCAGTTTAATCAGATCAAAAACCAAAACAATAGACTTCTAGATTTAGTTCTTTCTTCTAAAGATGGCATTTGTAACTGTGTGAAATGCGATTTTGCATTAGTTTCAGAGAATCTTCATCCTCCTGCACTAGTTCTTGATTTTAAATATAACGTAGCTATTCCTAAAAAGTTCATGTTATCAAATACCTCCAAATTTAATTTCAAGCGTGCTGATTACCTACAGTTGTACAATTTGTTTTCTAGAGTAAATTGGGATTCCGTGTTAAACTGCAACAATGTCGATATTGCATGTGACGTATTATATAAGGTAATCAATGATTATTTCACTCGGTGTATTCCTACGTACGTTCCGTCAAATAGTTCCTTTCCAACATGGTTTTCTTTTGAAACGCGACGGCTAGTTAAAATTAAACGTCATTATTTGAAAATGTCTAGATCTAGTGGGCTTAAGGTTTATATGGATAAATTCAAGGAATACAGGAAACTCGTTAGTTCTAGTATTGTACGCGATTTTCAAAATTATATTACGGAAGTGGATTACTCTGTTCAAACTGATCCGAGTAAGTTATGGTCATTTATAAATGAACGCAAGAGTCAGACTCGTATCCCTGGGTGTATGGTGGATGGCGAACAATATATCGACTCTCCTCAACAGGTTTCCAGTGCTTTTGCTACTCACTTTTCATCGGCTTTTGTTGACACTGTTAATGTATGTCAAAATGATAACTTCTTTGGCGTAAACTTATTGACGATCCAAAATTTTACAGAAAATGATGTACTTTGCGCAATAAACTCATTAAAATCGAATATGACAATGGGTCCCGACTCAGTTCCTGCGTTTATTATTAAAGATTGCAAATACGTCTTACAAATTCCACTTTTACACATTTTTAATTTAATATTACGTCAAAAGAAGTTCCCCGATTGCTGGAAACGCTCTAAGATAATCCCTATTTTTAAATCTGGAAACAAAAACGAAATTAAAAATTATAAACCAATATCTCTTATTTGTAATTTTGCGAAAATATTTGAGGTTATGCTCTATAAGCCCATTTATAATCACGTTGCCAATCAGCTTTCCATTCACCAGCATGGCTTCATTAAGGGTCGATCAACAGCTACTAATTTATGCTCCTTTGTGCACTTTGTATCTGATGCGTTGGACGAACAATATCAAGTTGTCACAATATACACGGACTTCACCAAAGCCTTTGACACTGTTCAGCATGACTTAGTCTTACATAAATTAGATAGTTTTGGTGTTTCTTCAAATCTGATTGAAATTTTCCAATCATATTTATCTGACCGTAGGGGAAATGTGCCGAATATCGCACCCATTTTGAAAATCTCTTCTTGCAATGTCAATTTTTACAGAAAATTAAGTTTCTCAGTGCATAAGGATTGACTGTTGAGTTCTCTAAGTGATTATTTAATGGAGCCGTAATTTTCTTAAAAATGTTGGTGTTACAACCAATTAATCCAAACCGTAAAATTTTTACATATTTGAAAACGTGTTCCTAATATCGCCCAGGTGAACAATATTAGAAATAATCGTTTTTATCTTATTAAAAAGGTGAGGATTCAACTAAAAAGAAGATCTATATCAAATGTTTATTGAAACCAAACAGTAATTCATTATAAAAAGAAAATATATAAAACAAAGCATTAAAAAGAAAAATATCATCCATCAGCCTTCTTTACAAAAATCGCAAATAAAAGTTTTGTAATCGTCTGAACCTGAACATAGTTCATGGCACCAGATTCTACATTTAGTGCAGACTATCCATATTTCTCCTGACCGATCGTTTAGATATGTTTCACTACAGTAAGGACATTCACAGTCAATGTCGCTATCTTCTTCATCCGTGGAAATAGTTAAATCTCCAGGAATTTCTTCTTCGCTTGTCTCTGAAGAATAATCAGGTTGTTTTTTTCGTATAATTTTCCTTTTTCCTCTCTTGGTTTTTACTTGTTCTCTCCCAGATTGCCTTTCTTTCTCTGTAAAACACTTTCTAGCGACCTGCTCCTTAGGTGCATTCCCTTTACTCTTTCTGTGGTCTTGCTTGGGATTTGTAGCTTTTTCTAGTTCTTCGGATAAATTGTTTTTATATGGTGAACTAGTCAGTAACGCAGCTGCACTGGCTTTTCGACCTCTTGTGGACACTGAACCTTGCTTGCTTGTTGAAGGCAATGGGCTGATATCAGTTGGCATAACAGAGGAGCTGCTTGAAGTGTTAGATTTACTAGGTGTGCTACTAGAACCAGGTTGTGGCTCATCAGGCTGACTTCTTATTATGTGTGCTCTCTCTTCATTTTCTGGTGGGGAAGTTTCACGATCATATGATGTATTTCCCAGTTCGGAAACAAATTCATGTTGTTCGAAAATGTTGCGATTGCAAGGAAACAATCCACATTTCCTAAAGCCATTGGCAGCTGTTGCAACAGTAGCAGCTCGGCTGTAAGCATCACCTAGGAGCCTTCCTATTTGATAGCAAGTAACAATTCTACCACTGTTTTGTTTTAGCCAAGTTTCTATTGCTTGTATATAAAATGCTTTGAAGGGAAACATAAAAGCCCGATCAAGGGGTTGCATTTTATGGGTGCAGTGTGGCGGCAATGACACTATATGCACTCCATTTTCCCGAGCAATTTCCAACAATTGAAGATTTCTAGTATGGGAATAATGCCCGTCTAAAACTAAGACAACTGGATCATCTTTACTCGATTTTACATGTGCCAGAAATTGCCGCTGGAACCACTGTAAAAAACTTTCCATTTGGATCCAGCCTGATTTGTGACAAACTGCAATTGTTCCATTCGGGGTTCCATCAAGCAGTTCAGCTTTCATGTGTACTCTAGGGAAGACTAAAAGTGGAGGAACGTAATGCCCCGTTGCGCTCATGCACGTTACTACAGTGACCAGTGCACCTCTTTCTGCAGAAGACACAGACCCGACCTGGCGTTTTCCCTTTAAAGATAGGACTTTACTTGTTCTGTGTTGTACAACTGTCAGTCCCGTTTCATCACAATTGTACAATTTATTTGGTGAATGCTTTATAATTTCCATCAATGGTTCAAAAATGTCAAAGAAATTATCAACTTTCTCTTTCGTAAATCCTTTTATTCTGCCCATTGACGTGGCTTGTGGTCTGCGAAGACTTAACTGGGAATTTCTTTTCATAAAACCACGGAGCCACTTCCATCCAGCTGCCCGATCTTTCTTAGCGAATGGATGTGGAAGACCATTTTTGTCCGCCAACTCAAATGCCATTTCCTTCAGGTCTCTCGTTCTCAAACCATAAAACGAGATTCCATGTCTAAACAGTAGGCTACCAAGGCCTTCTCTAATTCATCGCCTAGTGTAGATTTTCGGCCAAGTTTAGTATAAACTAGTTTTTCTATATCTTCCTCTTCACTGTTAACCTTATCTTTAAGGGTTGACTTGGGTACATTGAAATGTTTTGAGGCACGCAGAAGTCCCATTTCTTTAGCTCGCACGCAACGTATTGCTCTGCGCATGTCCTCTGCAGACCACTGTTTCCGTCGTTTTCGTGTTTGTGATGTATTCATCTATAAGAAAGCGAAGTAATGTTGCAATTTTAAATGCTACATCTAAGTGTTCCTAATATCGCACAGTACGGTATTATGACAACATAAGATGGCCGATATTAGGCACACATTGAAATTATGTCATCTTCGCAATTAACTTGAAAATGATAACATGAATATCTGTTTAAACGCTGCTAAACAAACTATGCAAAATATCTAACATTTTAGTGGAAATAAACTTTGATACTACTTACATTTTATGGTGAAATCTTTTGTCAAAATTCTCCTTGCTTAATATTCGCTGGTCCCACCATAACCTATTCTACTACAACAGCTGTAATCTTTAGCCGGCGCTTAAACCTCTTTAGAAGTTGGTTTAGGAGGTGAAGCAACATAAGTTAAATTTGTTACCATTAGATAGCAGCACTTGGTACGGGAAATAATAGAGGGTGCGATATTAGGCGGTGTGCGATATTAGGCACGTTTCCCCTACCAATTATGTTGAGTACCGTGGCTTTACATCCTGCGAGTATACATCACGAACTGACGTACCTCAAGGCTCCGTGTTAGGACCATTACTTTTTTTAATTTTTGTCAATGACATAGCCAACTGTATTTCACCTCGCTGTTTGTTATATGCGGATGACTTTAAAATGTCTGAACTGTTGCAAAGCGACTTAAATGCTTCCGAGAGATGGAGTTTGGATAATTTGCTATTCTTCAATACGAACAAATGTAAATGCATGACCTTTAGTCGAAAACAGCGTACAATAACGTTTCCATATAGAATTTATAATTCTTCTCTTGAAAGGTGCGACTCCTTCAAGCTTCTTCAAGCTTTGACGAAAAATTAAATTTCAATTTACATGTCTATGACATATGTACTTACTCTTTAAAAATGCTTGGATTCCTTACTAGAAATACAAAAGGCTTGGGAAATAATGCGCTTATAAGTTTTTTTAATGCATTTATCAGATCTAAGCTTGAATATTGCTCTGTAGTATGGAACCCGGGTTATGTTAAATATAATGAAATGATAGAAAAAGTTCAAAGAAAGTTTCTAAAAACACTGTACTATCGCGTACAGCCAATTGCTATTAGAGTTCGATTATAATTCATTGGCCCATCGCAGAGTTGTTTCACAGATTTCTTTTATTTACAAATTGATCAACAACATGCTTCTTGCTCCGGAATTATTGGAGCTTTTGAGATTTTACGTTCCTCGTTTAAGTATTCGGCACCAGAAACTTTTTTATCTTCCCCCATTTGCTACTAGACGTCACTCTTTCTCACCTATTCTTTGTATGTGTCAAACTGTAAATACATATTGTGCTGATATTGATATGTTTCATGTTTCGTTGAATTCATTAAAAACACTTTTGTACAAGTCTGAAAAAATCCTTAGTTAATTTACTTCTTTACTGTTATTGTATAATTGAATAGACTCTTTTCTTTTTTGATACATTTTGCAATGTAATTCATATGTTTTTTTTTCTTGTTTCTTTGTTTCCATATTTTGTAATGTAATGTTATGTATTTATGTATGTTATCCTGTAATTAGCAGTTTGGCTGCTGTTGGATAATAAATAAATATTATTATTATTATTATAATTGTTTCCTTTTGCAAATACAATTGAACGATTTTATTTACATTTTTTGTATTTCGAACACGTTTACGTTACCTACCCTCTTTAATCAAAGTATTAATACGCCTTTAAAAACTTCAATTGGGTGGAATTTTTGAGGATGACAATTTTCATATGGTAGCGGTATAGACAATCATTTTAGATCGCTCGAATGAATGGCTGAATGGCTTGAAACGCGGAAGGAAATTCATTCCTTCATAAAAGAAACAAATAATTTTAGACAATCTTCACGGTTTTCAATTTTATTAGCATATTGTCAGACAAAGCAAATTGCCAGGGTCGTTATTTTGTAATGATCAGGATGGCAGAAATATTCGAAATATGCTCGATATCTCTGTAAGTGACGTCACAGAACGTATATTCAGCTATTGGGTAAAGTTCTCATAGAATTTACACATGTACAAAACGTAATTTGTTGGGAAATAAAAATAAACTGTCGGGCAAACTTGTACTTAATGAACGCCTCAGTTAATACATGTAGCTAAGTTAGTGAAAGAGTTATAATAAAAGGCAATAGTGATGCTTGAATGTTTGGTGCATTCACTGAAAATTAAACCTATTGGAGAACTCTCCCACTGTATTTAAAATTTATGAAAATAGAAATAAGTATAAAAATAACTGTAGGCTCTCGCGGCCGGTGTCTGAATTTGTACCACTACGTGACTCATTAGACGGCCAGTGAAAACTAATCATCGTCCTGAAGATGCCGACCGCAGTGTTTGGCGAAACGTCGACTTCGACACATTAAAGATTACGGCCCATCAGCCTGGAAATATGTACTGCTAGTACAAATTTAGAAATAAGTATACTGGTAATTTAAAATTCAAAAAATCCTATCAAAAACAAAAAGAATCTGGGCTGCCACACAAGCTTTTAACCCCTTCATACGGGAAGACACTTGTGTAGGTGCAGTTGATGGTAGATTACATGTTTGTAATACTGTTTTTAGAAACAGTGAGTAGTAACAGAGAAACAATTGCATTTAAGTTTTAGCATTACACAGTAGTAAGTCCTGCTTAAGTAGGAACTTGAGCAAAAACAAAGAAAAAATATATACGTTTTACGCAATAACCTTCAAACCTTAATATTACGCATAAAAATTCTCAACATAGATAAGATGGGGTGAACAAATATTAATTATACATAAGTGTTTTTTACAGATTAGATTAACCATTCTGATTTTTTAATGCAATCATAAATATTTTTCCTTGATAATGTGAAAAGAAAGAAATACGCCCATGATATTCTATACCGTATGCTAATGAGTACCTTGTGGTTATACAAATTTTGAAACTAAAAACATTTAGAAAAAATGAATCAAGTTTTGTAACCATAAGGTTATAATTAGGTAACAAATTTGTTTAGCTAATCTAAAAATGTTATGTAATTACCGAGAAATTCTGCAATTATTACGAACATAATATCAAAAATCACTTCTGAATAGTTATTAATAAATTCTTTTTTATTTTATAATGAATTTTCGCTTTTTTCAAAGTTAAATTTGGTTGTTATTCTATATACACATTTGTTGGAAAGCTAGAGCTCTAGCTTCGAGTCGAATTATTTTCCTTCGGGATTACACCGTAAATGACAACTCTTAAAATTATGATCAATAAGTTGTATTTATCTTTCTATAGAGACAACAAGTAAATTATGGCCGAATATTAACATTTGTGTTCCTTTCGATCCAATTCAAATATGAAGTAACTCTCGTAAAAGCCGATGGCCAACCAAATTCGCATCCTAAACCGATTCCAAAAGACACAATTCCAACCTAAAACGATTACATTTTAAGAAATTCTAAAAAATTAAGACATTATTAAAAATACAATATTCATTTGGTTTCTAAACCGTTAAAGTTAAATTTAACAATTTCAGCCGGACTAGGTTCGGACAGGAAAACTATGGTTGTGAAAGCCCACAACCACTGTTACCTGAGTATTGTTTATCATCAGTGGACCACCAGAATCACCGCTACAAGAACCTCTTCCACCTAATCCAGAGGTACAAATATTTGTTCTTCTAATAGCGCCCAAATACTGTATGTTGCAGATAAAATTTCCGATTACCCCTACATCCACCTGTCTTAATACCGGACTGATTCTTTCTGCAAAATCTGAATCCATTCCCCATCCGCTAATTCTACCTCGTCTTCTGACGAAACTGTCAGAAGCTTGCGATCTTCTAGGAAGGTTGACAATTTGAATATTATCTGGAAGAAAAATGAATAAATTTCATTGAAAAAATCCTTAAATTTTCTATCACCATTAGTGATTACTTCTTGCGACAGTTCAATAATTGCTATATCGTTCGTCAAAAGATCGCGATTCCATCTTCCATGTTGTCTCCAACGTGATGCGTTAATTCTAACTTGCGTAGGTTCGTCTTCTTCGATTATATGTGCTCCCAAACGAACTTGTACTGCCTCCGCGCTGTAAATCATAAGATGAGTCGGAGATTGTCAACAATCATTGGAATCGTACCGATCTAAGCAATGTGCAGCAGTCAAAACGTAGAGGATGCTTACTAGCGTTCCACCGCAGAAAAAAGTACCTCTATCGGTTTGGATAATTATACCAGCCTGCAATACGAGATTCCAGTTTACGTAATAATTAAAATGTAAGCAGTATAGACCATATGTGTCAAAATTAATTCCGAATATTTAAAGGCATTCAACGAATAGAGTAAATTAGGGTAAATAGTACCCTTGGCCAAGTTGTATCGCCACACTATTTTGTTTCCGCCCAACATGGATATTTCACTAAAAGATTTACAAGAAATAGGTATAATGGTATCTGGGTTTACGGAATTAATTGGTTCCAAAAAGCATTTCGTAATTCGAAATTTCGTAACTGGAATCAAATTTTCCCATCCGTTCCGATAACCAAAAAAAAAATTATGCATTTTAAATGTTAAAATAATCTTAAATAGAGAAATAAATAAAAAGTTATATGATTGAAATTAACAAGAAATAAAACTTATGCATATGGTACCTTTAATGACTTTTTTTGGCGTATGGGAAGCGACGAGGATGAGTTGGCTTTTTCATTTAGATTACACTATGAATTCAGGACAGATGCGAAGCGGTGGAACAGTGGGAGACTATCCACACAAACGGTCACATTCCGTTGTATACAACAATCTCTTTCTAGCATGCACACGACTCGCGCGAAAATTCTGCCGGATCTGTAAAAGTCGTAACCGGTTGTAACCCGAATTTCGTATCCGGGAGCACCTTTCGGTTTTGGAAAAAATCCTTCAAAATTTTCTTTTGTAACCCGAAAATTCCGTAACAAGATACTATCCGTAAACCGAGGTACCATTATATTTATTGTATGTATTACAGATCCTTTGACACTTTTGGCAATGTGATTATAATTATTTGATTCTTTTCTTAAGAAGCTTTTGAAGCTGTTTGAAACGATAACAATTTTGGTATCACTTCTTTTTTATTTAGCGCTTATTCTAAATATGTTGTCGAGTATTTTTGGTGAGCCATTTGGTAACAATTTTGTGTAGATTCATGTTTGCAATGTATCCAAATGTTTATTGTACTATAAATTTTACCAAATTTGTTATTCTGTCAAACGGGTTTGAGGTAAATAAATATGTATATAAGTAAGAACAAAAAAAGAATACAACTATTATTATTTTCGAGATTTCCTACACGTAGGCATCCTTATAGTAAGTTTATACTTTGAATACGTAGTGGATCAAAAAGTTCTACTTCCACACAAAATTTCAGATGTTCATTTAAATTTTCAAGGCATACTATGATTATTTACGAGTTAGAAAATAGCAACATTTTATTAGCGATTTTTTTTATTAAAAATGTGGCTACATCACTGAATTCAGAAAGTCCTAAAATGGCTTTAGCTAAAATTTGGTGCGAGATATTGCACGAAAGAATAATACGTCCCTTCTTTTTTGACGAGAATATCAATGCAGAAAAATTCTTAGAATTTTCAAGAAATGATGTACGAGACAATAAATGAACTCCCTATTGAAAAAAGAAGAAATTTACATTTTGAATCAGACGGTTGTCCTGTCCGTAACACTAGAATTCTGTAACGATGACTAATTGAAAAGGTTTCAAATTGTTGGTCGAGGAAGCGAATTACCTGAATGGCCACCTAGGTCGCCTGATCTGAGGAGATTCTTTTATGTGTGGTCTCCTAGTTCAAAAAGTCTAGAAAACACGTGCAAGGAATCGGAAGGAAGCTACAAAAATTTGTTTTGATTTAAATATCGGAATAATTTTAACTACTACGTTTCATTTAATTTACGTTTATTAGTTTTTACGACAATTCAATAAATAATGTTGTTTTCCTTTGTTATTTTGTGGTACTTAATAAGAAGTTTAGTTCACTTTTAATTGTTTTTTCTTATAAATTTTGATCTACCTTGGTCAGTAGATGTAAGTTTGAAAAATGATTCTCTTTTTTTATTCATGAACATATTTGAATGAAATTTTGGTTAAAATCATTTTAAGTCCTGTTTTGGAATAAAATGCGGACTGTAGCTTCTAATGTATTGTAAGTTGCTATATTTTACATTATATATTTTTATGTCGGTAATGTAGGTAATAGATACATACGTATATATACTTTAGAATTCAGTGGTGCAGTCAAATTTTTAATAAAGAAATCGCTAATAAATTTTTACTATTTTCGAAATTTTAAATGAATTTCTGAAATTTTGTGTGGAAATTGACTTTTTGAATACCCATGGTCTCATTTTAGTGTAAAATATAGATTCTGCATGGGTGCTTCCATATATACAAAATGTGTTTGTGATAAAAAGGTTTGTAGTACCTTTTCCATATATTATAGGAGTAGTAAATTAAACCTTGAAAATACCTTGTACAAATTGTAAAATATAAACTCCAAGTTGGATAAATCATACCACCAAATGGGGATCATTCACCCAAAATTCGACAAATCCACTTTTGCGTCCTATACCCATGATGCTGATTTCTCTCAAGATCCCTTTCTTATGCAGACAAAAAACAACGACAGAAGAAAACTCGATTCTTGTAAAATTACATGAAGTGGATGTATTGACTTTTGTATGAATGCTCATCATATTATGATATTTATATACGTATTCTTCTGGTTTAATCTTGTGTTAAAAATTATGTGACCTTGTTATTACATAGAAATACAACTAAACTGCTGGGTGGTAGAATATACAAAACCGGTCGAACAATTCGTACGGCAACAGAAATATTTAAGTTTTCATACAATAAACAACTATGTATTCTTATTGCTCTTAGTATTTGCACTTATTTCTAATTTTCCGGTTTTATAAGATATTAACAGAAATTTTTTAAAAACCGTCATGATTTATTTAATCTCCCCCTACTTTTTGAATATCGAATTAATATTATAAAGAAATTTTTAAGATCAAATATATGTAGATAATTTATATGATCCAGCGGTTCCACAATATCCATTTATTCTCCAAATAAAAATGAAATACAAATTTGGTATACATGAGTGTACTGACTGACAGTCAGTGTACAGTAACAGCCCTGAAGATGTCTAATAAGAGTGTGGACGAAACGTCGGCCAAAGCTACGACAACGACGCGGTTCCAACCCGGAAACTAAGAGTATAAATCGAGTATCATTTTTATATTTCAATACATCCAAGGAAAGGTACCCAACCCAGCAATTCAGAATTTAATGAGTGTTTGTGTTAGTTAACAATGTTATATTGTTCAATCAAACAAAAAACAAACAAAGAACCGTATTACTTAAGACAATGTATTTGACTTGTTACAGTTGTGAACACGTATTTCTGAAAAAGACAATAAAGATTATCGAAACGTTAAAATTATAAGTTTTAATTAACGATAAAGCCGTTAAAATCAAGAAATAAAATCTTTTAAATTATTAAACAAGGAACGGCTAAGAAAAACGAAATATACTTATACAGTAAGAAATCTATGATATACTCTAGCGGTTCCCTAAGTGTGCGCCGCGGCGCTCCGAGGCGCCGTTGGGAGTAAACAGGGGCGCCGCGAGGTACTCCTGCGAACGCGGACAGACGAAGCGGCCTGGAACATTCTAAAATGAACATTTCGAAACTAATGAAACTTTGTAGAACACCTAGGCTAGATCGTCCCCATAGCTTGTAGAACTTTCCAGAAAGATATGGAACATTCTCGAAGCACATATGATAAAGTTTGGGAACCCCTGATATGCTCTGTTACCGAAACAAGGTTCTTTTTTTAATTTCCTACTACATTCCTTGCCCTGCTATTTTCCCTGGATTCACAATTCATGTCAAATCAAGTACATTTTCAAGTTTATCAAATTCCAGCAAATCTAGCACTTAACTACTACTAATAGTAATTTCTGTACTAATTATTAAATACATGTCCGTTCTGGGGAAGTTTTTTGCAGTATACAGCATTTTCTATTATTTTATTTTAATAAAATTGATCTATGTAGGTTGCCATGCTTTGAAACTTAATTCAGTTGCTTTAAATAAACATTCAAATGTCAAAATAGTTCCGTCTGTGCTTTTTAAGCAACTTTCTTTGAATGAAGACATAATGAGGCAAAGATAGGATTGTGTTAATGACAGTGACAATTTTTGTTATATTTGAGGGCAATTTACAACTGCTGCTCAGAAAAGACCATTGTCAGAACTTGTGAAAAGAGCTTACCAGTTATATTTTGGGTTTCCAGCAGGAAATTAAGAAAAATCATTCATCAATCAGGTCCTCATATCTGTTGCATAAGATGTGTTGTCAAACTGGTACAGTGGTTAGGAGGAAAGAAGGAATATCTGCCCTTTGGAATGTCGATGAAATGGTGTGAGTCCAGTCCAATCATAATAATGATTACTAGTTTTGTCAAATAAATATTAGAAGGTTTACATTAACAAATAAACGCATAAATTCAATATCCAAATGTTTACAAATTTAAGTGACGTTAAACTGAAAGAAGGTATTTTTATTGGTCCACAGTTTAATTGATAATGCACATTTGAGGATGTGAGTGATAAACAGTGGGAGAGATTCATCAATATGAGGAAGACAGTTGTTGATTTCTAGTCTGACAATCTAGTGGTGAACATAAATCTATTTTAAAACCAAAGAATTGTTTTGATAGTTTTGAATTACGTTTCATGTCTTTGTTGTTACCTTGAGTAATTTTAATTTTGTTATTAATTAAACTTTGACTGTTTTTTGAGCTGAATTTTTATTATATATCTTTATCTATAATTTTTTTAGAAAGGATCTGAGAACAGGCACCTGGTAGGTGATGAAAATCAATACAACCGTTCCTTAAAAAAATTTGAAATTGTTATCCGGTGTAATTACTATGTACTATCACTTTCATGAAAATCTGGGACAACTTTTATGAGCTCATTTGGACATGTTTTGAGTGTTGTGACAATGACTTAAAAAATGACAATATTTTGTATTTAATCCGAAAGTTATACGTTACATTCGTTAAATTTAAAAAGTGTTTGCTTTTAGCAAAAAATATATCAAAGATTATTTCTAAATATAAATATTTTTATTGAAAACCATATTACATTGATGGGGCATTATTATTATACTCCAATAATTAAGTACATACTGCACAACACATCGATTTACGATTGACGCTAACAGACAATTTGTCATTAAATTATTTAATTGTCACATTTTACAAGACATGTTTAAAATTGATAATGTCAGAACAGTATCGCTTGTCCCAGATTTTTATGAAAGCGATGGTACATCTTATATATGTCGAATTTCAATTTTATTTTTGTTTGAAGGGTAAATGGTCTTTGTTAAACCGTTGACTCACCTCGCGCAATTATATTTTGACAGATGTTGGATACCAAACAAGTTTGACGAATGAACATTTAAGAATGAGACATGCATCAAATACTACAAAGAATTTGACAGATAACACGTTTAAATAAATAGTACACAAAAAATGTCAGATGGCACGTATGAACTCATTGTCAAGTTTTTAAGGTTTTGAGATAACCTGATATGGAATTGAGTTTCGCTCTGCTTCTTGACCGCCCACGATTCTTTGAAACATTGGTTCCCCAAAATCGAAAGGTGCAGGTAGCCTAATATGCCTCGCTCGTACAGTAGAAAAATCTACGTCAAAATCACGATCGGCGGCCTGAAAATATCTCATTAATATTTAGAACTAAAAATTATATATACACATGTTTTTATTGAAATCTGATTACGTACGCGCGAGAATGCACAAAATATAAGAATTAATACGAAAACATTCATTTTATTTAAGAAGAATCGATTGCTTTGCAAATAGAATCTTTTATATGGTTCCAACTGCATTTTTCGACAATTTTGAAGATTTTTTCCATTTTATGTCTAACTATAAAATCGTCCAAACATTATTTCTAAAATAGTCAAATTTGAATACACTATTACACACTTTGATATTATTCACTTTTTACACATCGTAAACAGCCAGTAAAATTGAGAAAGCTTATTAGAACACGGATCACTCAAAAATATATCCGCAAAACCTTTGCAAACGTTCTTTACTCTCAGCGAAATGCATTAGGTTTACTTTGATATTGCAATATTTCGAAAACCAGGGTAAAATACGTTCTAACAAAAATGTTAAGGTCTTAAAACTTTCGACAATTTTTTACATTAGACTGGCTTATCCTTTTTTTTCCGGTTTACTACTAGTTTTCGAAATACTCTTAATAAGATTGGCGACTCTTTAATATACAGTACCGGCTATTGGTACGATAACTTTTTACCAAATTGGTCATTTGCCGAAGAATTGACATGGTTACATAGATATAATTTCATATTTTTCTTTTGATGTTAGGTCTGCATTTCGTAAAGTATTTCCTTTTAATATTGGCTTGTAATGTAACAATTGTAACGTCTTCTAACAAAAATTCGTTGAGAGATTTTCACCAAATCCGACTCTGTGTAAAGAAATAATTGATTTTACGCTATTAGAAAATACGTAAAAAGTGATTCCAGTTTTACGGTGCATTGTAAACCTGTAATTGGTAACGACATTGATTTTCGTTGTTTCATAGACAACTTAAATTATTTTTATTTTATTATCCGATAATCATGCAATAAATACATCATATTAGTACTATCGAATTCGAAATTCGAATATTCGAATTTCTGTAACGAAGTTGATTTCAAATTTTAAATTCTAATTTGAAGTTCGCAGATGCATTTTTTATCTCTGAATATGCGCCTCCAATGCACTAATGCGTTTTCTTTTAATTGAACGTTGAATTTTGAATCTGTTAAATTTGACAGAAAATTTCATTTTTGTGTATCATTAGCATAATAATATTATGATATATAGCGTCAAATTTGAAATATTGAGTATGTTTACATCGTATCTATGTACATAAGTAAGTCGGGAGTTATAACTACCGTAGTTACTAATCGGGTTTAAGCATCTGTTTACATCGTAAAGTATTTGACAGGAGATAGCACATTTGATTCACATTAAGCATATTCTATTACCAACATACTACTTTAAAAAATAAAGCACCTATACTTCATTCACGTTAAGAGTGCAGTAGATAGCGCTACGATCGGTGTCCATATTACACCGAGGAAATATACCGGATAAGAAAACAGCGGTGAATTCGAATTGTTGATTGACAGCGTCGTAAGCGTTAAAAGTTTGGTTATCAACATTTTGTAGTAAATAGTAAAGTGTAATATCGCATGAAATTATAGTTCTTCGTATTTTATGTGCGATATGTTATGGTTACATTATGATGTGATAAAATAAAGCAAGTGAACACATCTCTGAAATCAATTTCAATATAAATATATCTTTCGGTTGTTTGATTTGTTGGAATAGTTGGAGCTTGTTTAATGGTATTAGTAAATAAATGGGATTACATTTGGCGTTAATTGGAAACACAAATATCATACAATAAACCTTTGCAAGTATTACAAATTTATATAGTTTTCTCCCCTTAATATTAAAAAAAAAAAAAAAAAATTGTTTAGTTTCAGCATTTTATTTATAAAATAACTAATGTATACATAAAATAAATATATAAATGTGATAGTATGAACAAGATGAACAGATAATTTCAATTTATTATGCAAATGTGATTAACTTAATACACATACGAATGATTATTCAGATTCTGATGACAGGTCTGA
This sequence comes from Dynastes maya, assembly GCA_029619315.2. Taxonomy (NCBI): domain Eukaryota; kingdom Metazoa; phylum Arthropoda; class Insecta; order Coleoptera; family Scarabaeidae; genus Dynastes; species Dynastes maya. The sequence continues at coordinate 63,220,673 of JAROYE020000003.1, read as the reverse complement.
CGATGATGATGTATTTGCTGTTATGATAAATTCTTCAATCATGTCTTCAATGATATTATCCAGTTGATACATCTTATTCTCTTCTTCGATAACATGTTTGATACAATTTCTCCATGCATCATTACCTACAATGTTTAGCCCCTCAATTAGCAACGTTTTGACCTCGGATAATTTAAAAGTTTTGTTATTAGCAGGGACATGATGTTTCACTTGTGCCCATATAAGTTCAATGGGGTTTAGGTTGCAGTGATATGGAGGCAATCTTAAAATTGTATGACCACTGTCTAATATCATTTGATCGATAACATATGTAATAGGATTATCAACAATATATTTTTTTGCAAGTTCAAGTAACTCAACCTTTAATAAAGTATTGTCAGCACCAATTTCATTCAATCAATTCTTGCTTTTTCCAGGCAGAGGTAGGCAATTTTTCGGTTCTGACTGAGTGGTAAGGAGCACTGTCCATGACAATAAGAGTTTGGTTCAAGAAAAGGTAGTATATTTCTCATCCACTCAGTGAACACTTCGCTGTTCATGTTATCATGGTAATCTTCTGTTTTCTTCGATTCGGAAAAGAGGAGACCATTTTCAACGAAACCATCATCGCTACCAATATGCAATATAATTAAACATTTCCCTTTTCCTGCAGGATTCCTCCATCCCGTGGTAACCCCTTCCACAAATGCTTGTCTTGCCGTAAGTACTGTGATGTCTTCCCATATTTTTCGTTTTGTATGACCTGCGTTGATCCAAGTTTCGTCTAAGAAATATATCTTTCTACCATCTGCATGAAATTTCCCGATGTTGCTTAAATATTGACGTCTCCATAATACAATATCTTGCCGTTCCATTAAAACATTGTTTCAGCTTTGCTTCATCCACTTAAACCCCAACTTCAAAATCTTCCATAATGTTGTTCTTTTCAATATAGGCAAAGTTTCGTCTGCATTAACAACCTATAAGATTTAGTAAGGTGATATAAATGTAAGATAAATGTATATATTATATTTACACTCAATATGTTTATGCATATTGGTAATTCGTTCTTCAAGAAAAAGGAATCCACAGGTCTTCTAATTATTGACTTTTGCGTTTCGTCCAAAGAATCATATATTGTATGACGAAGTCGTTTTTTAGGGGGTGAACTAACAAGTCCCGTGATATCCATTTCTTTTACAATATCCCACATTGTTCTTTCACCTAGCCCAAGCTGCTTTGCTGCCGACTTAGAATTGTCCTGCTTATGGTCCAGATACAAATGATAAGCCATAAACCTTTGCTTACTGCTAACATGCTTTCCCAGAGGATTTTTTGATGGCCCTGCTGGTGGTTTAAATACCTCTTTATCAGCCATATCAAAATTGTTGTAACAAATACAGTGAGATCCAGAAAGATTGTCATAGCCGCTCTCTAGTGTTAGGGGTAATTTGGACGTGTTGCCGCTTGCTGTATTTGAGGATACGCAGTAGTACAGTATCGCATCGTAATGAGATATAGTTGGGTACATTATAAATGCAATGGTTGTCAAATCGCGTAACCTCAATTGGGAAAAATATAGTTATTAATATAAATGCAAAATTAATTAAGTACGATACAATTAAATATATCATTAGAATGATAAATCCGTGCAAAACATGTTCCGCGTTCAAATACACATCTTTAATTCTACATACTACTAATTTATTGAAACAAGTAGCGGGCGACTGTGGACGAATTTGTACAAATCTGTCATAATAAAACAAGCATTTCAGTAAGTTCCCTATAAGGCTAACTTCACTTCACTAATTAGAATCTAATTTTGTGCTAAACATCGCGGAACAAAGTTTTGTACCATGACAATCTTTCTGGATCTCTCTGTACTATATTATCAGTATCATTTTATATAGTTATTACAAGAATACCTTCAAATGTTCAACAGTAGCAAGTAGAGCTTTAAAAAGAACTATTTTGCGACAATTTGCTTATAAAAACACACCGAACGACAATAAAAAGCAATGAATACAAAACCAAAGAAAACAAAGATGTTTGACAAATGACATTAAATATCGGTGATATTTCGTTTTATCCAACTTAATTTCATTTACTGAATACCACTGAATAAAATGTTTTTTGTGTATGTGAATTTGCTTCGTCTATTAGCCAATCACTTGCCAGGAATTTTTCGCCTATCTATTTTATCGCTGCAGTCTTACAATGAATGAAGTATAACTTGTCGCTATACAATAGGTAAGTTGAAAAGTCTGTGCTGGGAATGAGACATTGGTGACAAAACATCAATGTCGATTATCGATGTAAATTTCGAACACCAACATCGATATTTGTAAATTATCGACTAGAATTATCGATGGTTTTCTAACATCGACATTTTTTGTGTAATTAATTTTTTTTTTAATTTCCCAAAAGCAAAAAGAACTTATTTGTAACAATAAGTATTGTTTTATTATTAAAAATAAACTCCAGTAATAAATAACAATATAAAGAAAAATAAAGTCTATCAATAATTAACAATAAATTTCACTAAATCTTTTAGCGGTCGTCACATTTAACATTGACTGGCCTATAAGAGCGAGATTTATTATCGATTCTGATCTCCCTGAGCAATCTTTTAAAATCATTCCTGTGCAGTGCCTTCACTTGGAGTAGCTTCTTTTTAGTGCTTGAGTTCATTGAGTAGTCACAACTAAACTATTGAAATATATACAGCATAATTGAATAATTTTTCAATAACAATAATAATAATCGAAATTATAATCATAATTTGTTATTAATCCAAAAAATTTTTGCGTTGATAAGGACTTCTGACACAATAGTATGCAAATACAAAATACTAAAATTTTGATTTGCGCCCAACAATGTATTCCAACAGCTCAGTGTACGCTGGATTCAAATTACCCATTTAAACCATTAAAACCTGATGATCAGGTTTTAGGGGTTTAAAAAACTTGCTGAAAAATTCTTCTTTAAATTGAATATGTCAAGTTGACAAATTACAAATAACGCATAATATACTTTTAATAATGTAATAATAAACTTTTCGTGTAGTCCGTGTAAAGACGCAGAATAGCCTGATGTTAGTTGCACTGACTAAAGTCGGTATAGTTACTAATTCGGATGTACGGTAGTTGATCGTAAGGGCGCACTTGAACTGCACAATTTTTAATCTCAGGAAGATAACCCTACACTTGAACTGCACAAAGTAATTAGAAGGCTCATTTAATCCGATACATGAACTGCGCAAAGGCAATTTACCTTTACTGGAAGTGCGGTGAATAAAAATTGTTCAAAATATATAGGTACAGATGTTGAGGTATACAAACTAGAAAAATTCTAGTTTAGCAAAAATAGTTTATTATAAAATCTTCACAAAAACTTGCGTTAAACTATTTACGTATACCTATACCGTACGAGCGAACGTGCTATGCTCACCTAGCGTAATCGGCATTTTTCAGAAATGCGGGAGCGAAGTCGAGGCTTGCTACGTTAGTAGCCGATGCCACATATCTAACAATTAAGGTGCAGAATTGAATTTGCATTCACCTAATTTTGACAAGCAAATGACAACACAGTACACACATAAATGTCATTTTATCGTATTGAGTATTAACATAATAACATAAGATTATTTAACAATAATAATAATAATAATATTACAAGTGTTTTCTTTTATATTGATTTGTCTTAACTTGACTAATCGATAAATGAGTAAAGACTTGACAGTAATTGTCACAGGCGGTGTGTACTACATCAGAACGCGAACGTTTACGTATGGTTTACGTGTGGTTTATCTTTTATTGAATTATTATTTTCAAATGCGGTTGGTTTGATTAGTAAAAAGGGGTTGTAGATTAATAATATACCGTACTAGCGAGCATGCAATAATCACCTTGCCTAATCGGCATTCTTGTGAACAAGGTGCTGAATTTGCCTTCACGTCATTTTGACAAGCAAAATGACAGTACACGTTTAGTTGCGCTGAGTTCGGGTAAAATCGGGTGAGCATAGTACGCTCGCTCTTACTGTATGTATGTACATATTAAAGTATATAAACTAGAAAAATTCTAATAATATTATTATGCAGTTATTTTACACCTTACAAAATCTGCCCTTGAACTGTTGACCACACTTTCCTAAAGTCCAATTTTAAAATCCACCACTATGTTTTTCGAATTTAAATGAAAACCTACATCGACACATTTCTCTTTTAGTAGTTGAAAACAGATATCATAGGTCTGCTTCTGTAAATGAATGATTTTCAGTGGCCTCTCACTAAGCTGTTCGAATGCTTTTCTTTTAATGCTGTCATTAATTTTTTGCCGTAATAAAACATTGGATGAAACTGCTTCGTGAGTGTGGATTCCGATACTTTGCCGAAAAACTACGTCAGAGCCCATAGTGTAAATTTTCGCCCTGCATGATTGGATATATGTACCTACAACTTTGGCCAATAAAACAATCTTAAACTTCGCAAAACTGAAACCTTTATTGAAATATATTTACAATAGTGACTATTATAAAATTCTACATGTAACTTAATATCGTGTATGAGCTCCGGACTTTAATGATTGGCTGTCCATTTTTAAGCATTGTACCCACTAATTTCTCGCAATCCACCGGTGGAAAATTTCTCCGCACTTTCTTTATTTTGGCCTCAAGTAATGTCTTTTAAGAGTGTTTATGACCCTTCAGTTGAGTTTTTGCAAAGTACCACAAATTCTCCAATGCATTAAGTCTGGAGATTGAGCGGGCCAATACAGAAGATGAAATCCATTTTCGTGCATCCAATGCTTAGTTTTTTGAGCTGAGTGGCAGGGAGCGTTATCTTATTGGAAAGAAAAATGTTTTCTAAAGGCTCCTTTGAGTTTTGCACACGATGGTGTTAATGTCGCATTTAGAGCTTCTATGTACGTTTGGCTATTCATGGGGCTGTGACATGTAAACATTTTCCCAATGTTCTCCCTTTGTCACCTCCGTACTTAAGAGTAGGAACGACGCAATCCTGATGAAATTCGTCGTTAACTCTACGACGTACAAAGATACTTTCGGGGGTTCAGAAAGCTGAAAAAGGAACTAAGGGTGTGCTATATTTATCAAAAGCAATGTTTGTCTTTTAAAATTAGCGTTATCATAATGATAGCATTCAATTTGAAAGCAATATCTTTATAATATTACCTCTACATTTGTTTCGTAGGACCACAGCAACCCTTTCCAGTTTTCGATTATCCAATGTTGATGTCTTTTTGCGCCTTCTAAATGTTTTTTCTTTCTGTTGATCTCGGACAATAACAGCTTTTTTCTTAATACTAATTATTTCTTACAAACCTTTAATCATCCACTATTTAAGCGCCTTCTAACCGTTCTAACCGAAATTTTTGCTGCAAAGAAGTTTTCTTCCTATCCCGAAGAGAGTCTCTATAATAGACTAACTTATTTTTATTAGATCCAATACTCTTATACCTATTTACGACTAACTGATGAACACCTTAACTTTTAGTTTGCGTAACTCTTGTAGAACTCAAAATCACAATTTGTGCTCTCTTAGTTTAACTTAACTGTCGCTCTTTTGACATAATTGTAAATGTTTATGGAAAATAAACTTTATTACTGCCTGATTTAACAGTCTGTAAGCAACTGAAACCCGAGTACTACTAAACAATGAAGCAATACGTTCCTGTAACCGATTTTGATTTCTTTGCAGGCTATTTTAAAGTAATTCACAGAATAACATTTTTTTATTCTTTCGTTTATACTAAAACAAATACTTTTATACATTTACGAAAATCTACAGGTCCTCCATTTTATTGGCCAGGGCTATGTGTACATACATACAAGTGTCCTAATCTTCTGGAATTGAAGAATGTGTCTGTTGCATAAATGGTAGGAGATTAAAGCTTTCAGATAATATATGTAACAGACAGCATAAGACATCCTTCAAAACTATTTTCGCATATACAGTGATTGATTAATTGCGAACCAGGCACCTACTTTGTTCTGTTAAATAGAACATCCTCTATATTATTACATTTTCAGTTTCTCCGTCTAGAAATACACCAATATAATATGGATTTCATTTGTGTATTTCTAACAGATTTCGAGATATTTATAATTCTGTTCTCAATCGTAAAAATGTAGAGATATCTACTCTCTTCAAAAAAAGATAGCCCTATATATTTTTTCTGTGTCCACCAAATAGGAAATTCATATCTCTCGTTTTTATATAGTAAAACATATATCAAGTATGCAAAATAAAAAAGATGTTTACAATGCAAGTCTCGCATTTGGATGTTGCATCGAGTGATTTTTGGTGTTTGGCCACAACGACAACAGTAGAGAAAACGTATTGACTGGACTTCATCCTATTTAATAAAGACCGTTTAGGAGCTTCGAACGTTTCCTGTAGATGGGGTTTCCAGGTGCATTTTCCCTATCTCTGAACATTTCTTTTTAAAAATCCTGATAAGATCCGGACGCTGTAATATTTTCATATTAATCTTTTCTTCAAAAACTAAACTGTTATTTATATTATTAGATAGGTACCGTAAAATGAAATACTAAAAATGTATACCTTTAAGGCTTTACTTTAAACTTCAGCAAAACCTTCGCTCGATTTAATCTTACTTATTCATGACTTATGGACACCTTGTATGGTACACACATTTTCAAATTGAAACTTATATTTTGAATAAGTGTTTGAAGCTTTTCTTCCACAACCCAAGCAAATTTCTTATGTTTTACAAGCCAGATAGACTTCCCCGGACAGTCGCATCATTTCCGACCAGACGTCCTCGGACATGCTTGAGATTCGAACACGTCAGGGGAAATCAGGACATCTGGTAACCTTACCTGTAGATAGATAAATAGGCTGTTAATCATTGTAATAAAAGTTATTGGATTTACTCAGTGTATATTTAAATGGTATTAATGTTGTTTTCTTTTTAGATTGTTTGTTTTCATTTCAAATCTATGCTGATATATACTGCCGTGCTAAGCAAAAAGGGGGTATCTGCATGCCACTATTCTCGTCTAGTATCTGTAGTTACCATTAAAATACTGATTACAATATAATAAGAGGTGACTGTGAAAACTACGTAACCTCTCTTGCGTCCTCAGTTATAGATCGGTTGTCCGTAGGCGCGGTAGAGATGGGAAAAAGCGCAAATTGTACGGGACTTGCGAAAAAGAGGGATCCAGCTAAAGGGTTGCGATCTAGCTACACAAAAAGAGGGCAAGTTTTCCTATAAAATAGGCGTAATTTCGTTCGAAACGGCCGTCCGTAAGTACATTAACCGGGCCTCTGTATTTTCAATTAATTTATCGTCGTAAGGAAAAAAGAAACGTGAAACGTATTGCGGTTGTCGAGGCGAGACGTTAGATTTATGATACTTTATCGGAGAGTAGATATAGACAAACAAATAACTTTTGATTATCATAAGATTCATAAGCGTAGCTTTCGATTAGTAAGAGTGGGATAGCCTCGTATATGATATAGTATTCGCGGTGTAGAAACGACAAAATTAATCTAGTATAAGGTAGGAGAAAAAAATGTAGATACCCCCTTTCGCTTAGCACGGCAGTATAAGTATCCTAACCTTCTGGAACTGTAAAATTGCACCTCTAGCGTAAATAGTAGGAAGCTAGCATTTCCTGATGCCATAATATACTTCATAGAGTAGCTTTGAAAAATATTTTCATATATACAGGGCGATCGATAAGTAGTGAACCAGGCAGCTACTTTATTTTAAATGACATGTTCTGTATGTGACTATCTTTCTAGTTTCTCCATCTAGAAATAAACCAATATAATATGGGTTTCATATGACTATTTCCAACAGATTTCGAGGTATTTATAATTTTGCTCCCAATCACCTAAATTTAGATATATCACTAAACGGGTACTCTAAAACAGTGGCACTGGAACACCGAAACAGTTCACTAAAACCCTTGCCACAACACTTAATTCGTACTGGACGCACGTTTCGATAGCCAAGCTATCATCATCAGCAGCAAGACTGAACTAACAAGCTAAGTGAAAAACTAACCTTATACAGCAAATAAAATTATGCAATACGTAAATTTAAAATCTTAAAGTAAATCGTAAAATTTAATGAGCCGCTTCATTGCACAGGACTATAATTAGCCTAAAGGTAAATGGTCAAAATGACGTGACTTATTAAATCCTAGTATTACAATGAAGCGGTTCATTGCACATGGTTAAAATTTCAACTATAAATAATTAAACATGATGTAACAAAGGACAAAAGGAAAAAACTAAGGACATTGAGCTTACTGACAAATAAATTTTAGTATCGTTTGACGTAAGTTCATTGTTCCCTAGTGTTCCGGTTGATTTAACTTTGGAATATTTAGAAACACTTTTGTTAGATAACCAAATGGATAGAGAGGAAGTTACTAGCTTCATTTCTTTGACAAAACTTTGCATGAAACAAAACTTTTTCCAAATTAACAACACTTTTTATCAACAAACGGAAGGAACAGCAATGGGTAACAGCTTATCTCCGTTTATGGCTAACCTCTTCATGGGTAAATTTGAAACTGACCTGAAGAATATTTTGGCTTATTTCCCTTGGCTTTGGATCAGATACGTCGATGACATTTTTTGCGTCTTTGACATCAGCAAATGTTCAATAACAGATTTCATAAAACAACTTAACTCAAAATTTCCCTCTATCAAATTTAGCCACGAAGAAGAAAAAGACAACAGTATTCCTTTCCTCAACATGTTAGTAATAAGAAATAAAAATAAGTTAGAAATAGACGTATATAGGAAACCTACTAGTAATAATAGATTCATCTTACAGGATTCTAATCACTCATATGAACACAAACTTTCGTCTATTAACTTTTTGGTGCACCAGTTACTCAATTTTCCTTTAACTAAAGATAGATATCAAAATGAACTAAAAGAAATCATCAATATTTCTAACTTTAACGGATCCTCTGAAGATGTCTATAATACTATTAGGAAACATAAGAATAGATTAAGAATTAGAAATGTAAGCAGATTAGAACGCATTGGCGGCCGTAATAATAAGAAATATGTTAAATTACCCTTTTATCCATATTACCACCAAGGGTCTTCAAAAAATCTTTTCTAGGGTTGACCGCAAGATTGTTTTTTCTTCGAGCAATAACCTTAAAAACCTTTTAGGAAGTTCCAAAGACCCAGTGGATAACATGGATAAATCAGGAATTTACAAAATTTCATGTAAAGATTGTGATCAAGTGTATATTAGGCAGACAAAAAGATCAATCAAAATTAGGTACAAAGAACATTTAGCTCACCTCAAATTCAAAAGGTTTGATAAATCTAGCGTTGCCCTACATATGCTTGAAAATAACCATAATGTTGATAATATTGTCACGGACTACCGTGATAGGGGTAGCTCGGGGTAGATACTCGCACAGAAATTCACCTACCTGTTAGGAAGAGGAACGGGAGAGTTAGGTGTATTCCCAAAAGAAAACAGGCACTTCACTTTTCACTCTTTATTTTCCAAAGAAAACGAGAAGTTACTCCAGAGCTCTTTTCAGAGACGCTGCCCCCCCAATCCCTTATCCTTATCAATTCACCTATATTTATCACCTATCCAATCCCTACTACTAACTATCCTTCCGGTGCTTAATCGGCAGTATCAAAGTTCGATGTCTTCGAATTGACCGAGAGATCATAATCTTACACGGCAATTGTCCAGACGCTCAGTCAGCTCGACGACACCGGTCACCGATCGAAAAATGATTACAATGCAGAAAACAGACAATGAACGCAAAGCAGCGGAAGTCCAGTTAGCGTCTTTTCTAAAAGTGAAAGCAAAGCGTTTATTCGCGACATTCCCCCCCCCCCCCCTTCCAGGAATATGCCCCCGGCATATTTGTCAAAAAAAATGCAAGTTACTTTACAAGAAAAACAGCAAGACCAAATTATATTTAAAAAAATAAATAAAAGGGAAATAGTTAGGGGTAATTCTAAATAAACGCTTGCTGCCCTACAGCTACGTCCTTATTCTAACTTAGCCTATTCCGTATGGTTCATCGTCATTTACTAGCGTCACTTTCACGTTTCACTGACACTGCCTTATCCCACGCTGATTCGGGAAGAGGGATGACCAGTGAACTGCCTGGAGGAGTTGTCACAACGGGTGACGAAGGAATCTTGACGCCGGCAACGGAGGTGTATATGGACGGAGGGACTCGCAAAAACGGCGATGGTGACGTCGCAGGTTTTCCTACCCAAGAAGGATGGCTGGAAGGGAGCTTCTAGGCGACGGAAACTCTCATTACCAATTGTGATTACTTGATCCTCAGAAAGTTACGTCTTCTGCAATAAGCTGGAGCAGCGGCGGTAGCCATTTCTCATTCGAAGTCGAGGACAACGCAGCAGAGTTTCTCCTTGGTATCACGAAAGTTTTCCTTTTCAACCGTGGTTGTGAAGGAATTCGTTTTCTTGACTTCACGTCCCCTGTATCAATTTCATGTATTGCCATGTGTGTTAAACCTAATTTATCATTACTCCATGCCATTAAATCGCCATTTTTCTGCAGCAATTCATTCAATTTTTGTTTTTGGTAGTCATTGAGATTGTGCCCCATATTAAATGAGGGTGTATCAGCGCATGCTAAAAAATGTGATAATGTAGGCTGGGTGTAAGGGAAATTCATTGTATTAACAATGTTTGCCAATTCTTCGTCAAGTTTTCTGTTACATTTTATGTACTCTATAACCGTTCCTTTAAATAATTTTACTGGTTCCCTATTATAACATGAAATAGTAACTAAACCCTTGCGTAATAAATCTAAATTATTAACCAATTCTAACCTATTTTCCTTAAGCATACTTTCTCTAGGTAAAAATATACTATATTTCTTGGCCTCGTTTAAAATATCAGTACTTGATTGGTTATTAATATTTACCGTATTTGGTTGAAATATGTAGTCTGCCATCAAACAAATTTTTGTTATGTCATTTTGTTCGACACTTTCTGCTGAAGGCAATTCATCCCAGCCACTATTGTTATTTTCCGCCTTTTCGTATATCATAAGATGCAGGGCTTCTGTATTGGCATTATTTGTGCGGCTATCTTCATAAGGGTTGTGGTAGCAAATAATTACGTCAAATTTTGGATCATTAAATAGGAAAAAAATCATATTTTTGACAACTTTCCATGGTAACCGATCTTTACCGCAACCAATTGTTGGTAATGCTAATTTACAAATGTTATGTTGCAACATGTGATTTTTTCTTTGTTATTAAGTTATAAATAGTCCTAGTATCTTTTTTTAATACGGCGATATTACCAATTTTACGTTCTTGTTTTAATAGTGTATTTAGGTTGTTAAATTTTTCTTTAAATTGTTTAGCGATTCCTACATTCATTTTCATATCTTCCGAAACACAATGTGCTAAGGAATAAGACGAATGGATAGTGAAGATATCCACATGTTTTTCAGTTATGTTAATTGTTTTTTTAATTTTCCCAGCCCTATGCAATTGAAGAAAGTCATTATAGGTGACTTTATTATTATTAATTTGTACGTAATCATCTATTGTAGGAAAACAAGTTGTATTATTGCTAAAATCCAAAATAAGTTTATGTGTCTTAATGAAATTGTATCCTAAAATAACGGGAACTGGCAAGTTTTTTACTACAAAAGCTTCAACGACTACTTTGAGATTATTTATCTGAATACTGATATTAATTGATCCCATTGTATCTATTTGATTATTTCCTATTGTTGTAATAACTGGAGAATTTTGTGACAGAGTGAAATCATGAATAATTTTGGTGTCAATTAAATTGATACATGCGCCAGTATCTAGCACAATTTCTAAGGGAATATTATTTACTGTACCACCAACCTTTAAAATATCTCTTGGGGGTATTGAGGTCTCTGCAGAGCTGCTGACAACTAGGGCAGGTTTTAGGACCTCCTGTAAGTCTGCCCTCTGGAGTTTACCGAATTATTATTATGTTGCGATTGTCGTGCTTTATTATTGTTATTATAAAAGCCACCATGTGGCGATAATAGGGGAGAAGACTTGCTATAGTTCTGCGCATTATAGCCTCCTCAGTCATATCCGGATTCGCTTCATCGCATAATTCTAGCAATTCATAAAAGTAATCCCGAATACCTTGGTCTGCTAACTGTCTTTTGGAAACTAGCCTAAACTCAATATCCTCATCGTAACTAGGACCTATAAATTTTATCTTAAATTCCCTAAGAGTATCTTCCCAACCCGCATCTGGATTACCTTTAGCAAATGATTGAAACCAGGCACTTGCAGTGCCTCTTAAGTAATTTGAGAAATACCACAGTTTAAAGTAAGGGTCCCAAGCATTTGAAATTGCTGCCACCTTGTAACTACGTAAAAATGTAAGCGGATTATCCGTACTTGGGTCAAATGTAGTTGGCGCTGTATATTTAGGGACTAAGGGGTTCTTATTTCCGAAAATTGAACCGATTGTGCAGTCATTGTTGTTACCTCTTGCTGAAATATTGGGATGCCTATTTGTGTCTAAATTTAGGGTGACTCTACGTCTTGTTGTCAAGGGTGTTTTTGCCATTTTATTTTCTGTATTAACGAAATTGAATGTTCTATTAGGCGATTGCCTATTATCTCTAGCGCTAAATAAACTGCTATCTACGTCTGGATCGAACGGAATTTCGACTGGTAAAATTGGTGTGTTTATAGGTCTAGTATCTGTGGAAATTGAATTGCTACCGTTTATCAATGCAGGTATACTCTCATAATTAACGCTGGCCACGAGCGGTACCGCGCATCGGCGTAGAATCAGTTCGGACCGAGAGGAACGGTAGTATTACTTCGTCTGCGGAGCAGTACGGACATTTTCACTGCCGGTCATTTGCGCAATTGTTTATCTGACCTAGAAAAATTATGATTTCATCAGCAAAACGGCCGCGGTCGGACAAACTTCGAAAATTTATTGCAGAAATTCCGGACTTAATATATGAAGGTGCTAAAATTAAATGTGTAATCTGTAAAATCCCGTTAATGTACTGGTCCAGACAACATTGTCTACGATACGTAAATAGTGAAAAGCATGTCTCAAAAAGAAATTGCGCACGAGACAATGAAAAATTTATATTTAATTTATGCGTTACGTTTATCGCATGTAATATACCGTTTAATTTACTAGACAAGGAACCATTTATCTGCTTTTGGAATAACTATTCGGAGTGCAAATTACCAAGTCGAACATCGTTACGAAGAATTGTGCCATCTGCGCGCGAACATATTGAACAAAAAATAAAATCGGAGTTGAAAGATCGAAAATTGTGGTTATGTGTCGACGAAACAACAGATCGGAAGAAACATTCTGCTCTTAATGTAATGGCACGCAAATTGGAACCTCATCAATCGGCATCTTCAATTCTATTAGTCTCCAAACGAATACAACAGTGTAGTGCCGAAGTAATTTCAAAGTTAGTGTTAAATACATTGGACAAGTTTGAACTTCCAACAAACCAACTCTTGATGTTAGTGAGTGATGGTGCTGCAAACATGCTTTCTGTAGGCTGGTCTCTTAAAAAGCATTTTGCTAATTTGTTCCACATTACGTGTAAAATTCATGCTCTCAATCTTGTGGCGGATAGTATCAGAAAATGTTATCCTGAGGTAGACGCTTTAATAGCGCATACCAAAGCAGTATTTGTCAAATTACCGAAACGTATTCGCGAATTTCACAGACTGTGCCCCCGTATACCAGAGCCACCAGAACCTATTCTAACTCGTTGGGTTTTATTATCATAAATATTTTGACAATATTAAGAACGTGGTTTTACAATTCGATACAAAGGAAGCTGCCGCTATCCAGAAAAGCCAGTCGAAATTTCAAGATAGTCAGGTTAAAATGGATTTAAAAATTATTCACGACAATTACTTCGGGCTAGCAGATGCAATGGAAAAATTACAAAATCCTGCGGTGCCGTTAGAAGAATCTCTACAAATAGTGCAACATGTTCACGCACAGCTATGCGCGATTGAAGACGCAAAAAATGTTTCTGTTCTAGAAAAATTTGAAAGTATTTTTGAGAAAAATTCTGATTTTGGCACATTAAGACACATTTGTGGAGGTGCGTCAACAGAATCGTTAAGTTATTTGAAAGATTATTTTACTTACGCAAATATTACGTCACCAGATGTAGAACGTTCGTTCTCTGCATATAAACGCATTTTTTCCTCATGCCGTACTAGTTTTGCCGAAACAACAGTTGAAACATATCTAATGTTGCAGATATTTAACAGACATTATTCACTTTGTGATTTCACGGAGGACTCTTAAAATGGTAAGTGTTTGAGCACGTGTTATTTAATTTTTATTAAAAGATGAGCGAAATTATTTGTGGCAGCAAACAGCTCTATTAGCAGAATAACTCTAGTGGAACGCGAGGCCTGGTCGACTCTACGCTACTGCGCGGTACCGCTCGTGGCCAGCTTTACTCATAATCATTGACTGTACTACAAAGAGGGGCTAAATATGACATAGATGTTGTAGTAATTATTTTAGATTTGCCGGAATTAATATTTGAGGTCGCAGTAACTTTTGGAATAGCGCCTGTGTTAATTACGGGGGTTGAAATCGATTTAAAAACTTCAATTCGAGAAGGCAATGGAGGCGGACAGGGAGGCAAATTCGGAATACTCTCCTGTATTTTATCTTTATTCAGAATTACTTTAGGGGGATTTCTCAATGTACGATTACTTCTATTAAATGCTCTTTCCTCTACATCAAGTTCGACATCATAATTTTCCTCATTATCTTTAGACCCCGATCTTAAATTGTATTTCCCTGCCTTACCAAACATTTTCTTAAAGCCACATTTTTATACTGAAGATAAACATCTAACTCTTCAATATCAAAGTTAGAATAATTTGCTCTATTCAACACCAAAATCAAATTTCTAAAACACGGAACGAAAAAGGCGCCTCCACCACATGTCACGGACTACCGTGATAGAGGTAGCTCGGGGTAGATACTCGCACAGAAATTCACCTACCTGTTAGGAAGAGGAACGGGAGAGTTACGTGTATTCCCAAAAGAAAACAGGCACTTCACTTTTCACTCTTTATTTTCCAAAGAAAACGAGAAGTTACTCCAGAGCTCTTTTCAGAGACTCTGCCCCCCCAATCCCTTATCCTTATCAATTCACCTATATTTATCACCTATCCAATCCCTACTACTAACTATCCTTCCGGTGCTTAATCGGCAGTATCAAAGTTCGATGTCTTCGAATTGACTGAGAGATCATAATCTTACACGGCAATTGTCCAGACGCTCAGTCAGCTCGACGACACCGGTCACCGATCGAAAAATGATTACAATGCAGAAAACAGACAATGAACGCAAAGCAGCGGAAGTCCAGTTAGCGTCTTTTCTAAAAGTGAAAGCAAAGCGTTTATTCGCGACAATATAAAGTTAATTAAAAACGTAAAGAGTACTGCTCAATTAAATTGTTATGAAGGCATGGAAATTTACAAAAACAAAACTCACTTAATGAATTCAGATTTAGGACCACTAAATTCCAGCCTTTATCCTTTGTTACATCATGTTTAATCATTTATAGTTGTAATTTTAACCATGTGCAATGAACCGTTTCATTGTAATACTAGGATTTAATAACTCACGTCATTCTGACCATTTACCTTTAAGCTAATTATAGTCCTGTGCAATGAAGCGGCTCATTAAATTTTACGATTTACTTTAAGATTTTAAATTTACATATTGCATAATTTTATTTGCTATATAAGGTTAGTTTTTCACTTAGCTTGTTAGTTCAGTCTTGCTGCTGATGATGATAGCTTGGCTATCGAAACGTGCGTCCAGTACGAATTAAGTGTTATGGTAAGGGTTTTAGTGAACTGTTTCAGATATATCAATTTCCTTCAACAAATCTGAAATGCAAATACATTCTAGCTTAAATTTTTATGATATCAAATTGTCACTCTATAGACATTGTATTAGAACGCTCTCAAAATATATAGGATGTTCAGCATTGAACACCAAATTTGGCCAACTTCAAACACCAGAAACGTAATTTTTCTAAATAGCAACAAATTTTTTGTAAGCATTTTGTATTCATCGTATGTAAAAATTTATATCTCTAACGTTTTTGTAAAATGGCGCATACATATAACATTGAAAGTAAAAGGTATTTGCAGTTAAGCGTGAGTTCTGTATTGTTTGGTTATCATAAATAAGTGCTTTAGAAATGAGCAATAAAATTGATGCGTATTTTCTATGTGGTTTTTATTAGTTATGATTACAATCCCTAATACATATATATAAGTACATACATACTTTTAAATAGATTTTATACTGGCATTTATCACTGAAATAGTAGTCTTTATTCATCGGTTCTAGGTCCTTTTTCTGAAGTTGTTGCTACATTTAGTTTACTATAGTTAGTAGCAAATTGTTGGTATAAAATATTAGCAAAATAAGTAAAATCTTGGTTTTGAGTTTTATGAAAATCACATAGACCAGTTTTTAAATGAAAATGAAAGATGTCGTTTTCAAAACTATATAAAAGTTATCCCAGCGGGTGCTTATAGTTCGTGAACAAAATTTAATAAAACATACAGAAAAAGAACCTCAAATTAGGGAAATATGGTGACATCGCTGTTAGCTGCAATCCAATCGAGGAAGTGGGTAACACGAGTTAATACTGAAGGCCATCCAATCTCACAACCTAACGCAAGCCCAAAGGAAACAATACCAATCTAAAAAGCGAGAAAATGAAATTAAATTAACATAAAACATAAAAGATTCGTTAGAAAACCTTATTATCGTTCTAAAACTGAAGAAAGTGCAATACCTGCATATTTCCAGCAACTAATGGGCCACCAGAATCACCGTTACAAGGACCCCTTCCACCACTGCCGGAAGTGCAAATGTGGGTATTTTGAACCATTCCTAAGAATTGAAGACTGCAAAGCCAGTTCGACATAACATCGACGAAAACTTCTCTCAATACGGGACTAATCGTGGTTGCACTATCGGATTCCAAACCCCAACCGCTTAGTCTGGCCGATCTACCCGCGAAACTGTCCGTAACATCCTGGTATCTAGGTAGAGCAACCAACTGAATGGAGACTATCAAAAAAGAATGTTATACATCGTCTATTAAACATTGATTTATTTTCGTCTTACAGCTTAAGGGTGCTGGTTCTGGAAGTTCGACGACAGCGATATCGTTTAGTAAGTTAGCGCTGTTCCAACCGGGATGTCGAGTAAATCTGGTAGTGAATAGTCTAACCTGAGTACTTTCGAACATATCTTGAACTCTATGTGCTCCTAGGACAACTTGAACTTGGACAACTCTAAAATATAGGTACAAGTCGGTGGTAAACCACATATACTGGTGGACAAGTGTTCGTTATAAATAACGAAATGCGCTTTTGTTCTGTGAATTCTATTTGTGCTCACCTAATAATAATCGTTTGCATTGAATTATGACATCAAAGTATTTTTAGTGAAAGGGTCCGGCAACTAATACTTCATATGTTCAATAATCATATTGCGAAAAGATAAAAAGTCAGTGTTTCTCCATTCTGAATGATTATTATTTATAGTTTACAATGTTATAAATAACGTTTGTGAAGACATATGTATCAGTTTGAAAATGGACTTAAGTGTTTTTAATTTTTTGAACATTTCGATAATACAATATGTAAGATCAACATCAATTGTGAACTATGGCTTGTTTAAAAATTAATAATATTGCAGGGCTAGCTCAGTTTATCTGACTTTGGTCTTCATTCGGACTAAACCGGAAACCAACCGGAAACTTTACTCTAATACTAATTTGAAGAATATAAAATAGCTGTATCATCATAGTCTTTTACTAATGAAAACAAAGTAGCAATTTCAATTGAAAAATGTAACCCAGAATACTTCAAACTTAAAAAAATACAAAGTTTACGTATTAATTAAAGCTCTTAATACATCATATTAACTTCGGCTTGAATCATTTACGTTAGTACAACAATAAGCAACTTACCCGTCAAAGCAATGAGCAGCGGTCAACACAAATCTCTGCGAAATAAGAGAGCCACCGCAGAAGAAGGTACCTTGAGCAGCTGTTAAAAGCAATGCAGCCTAAGGATAAACGAATTAAGATAAGAAACAAGACAATTTTATTATTTTTTAAACGAATATCTGGATTTGAGGGAAAGAATGAATTAAAATTAGCTTACTTGAAAAGGGATTGAATTCGGGAAAGCTTCATTTCCACCAACAATCCTTTCCCTAAATGATTCGAATTGATTTTTCGCTTTTTCCCTGAGCGCTTCGGGCAACTCCAATCTTTCATAAGCTGGCCTTACCGTAGACCAATCGATAGCATCGTACGCATTTTCAGCCTAGGATGTGTAGCAAAATTAAATCAAAAGTTTTATTCAAAATTGCGCATGTAAAGCAACGTGAACTTACACCACTAACTAGCGCCACAAGAGCTAAAACCGCCGCTAAGAGCTTCATTATTGCAACAGAAGTATCATATAGATAGAGTATCATTAGTCTCATGCATATATAGGTTCCTAAAAACAGATATTCAAATTTGCGAGAGAGAACAGTATTAGCGGTTACTTTACGGTTAATCATCTCAGATTTGGATTTATGTAAATGCTTTGTGCGAATTATCTGCTTATTTTCTGAAATCACCTTACAAAAAGATTAAATGTAGCTAATAATATTTTTGTATTAATAAAAATATCCGTTCTTGCTTTCAATACAAGCTCTTTTTTAATGTTAGAGGATTTACTTGTATACTGCAAAATTTAGATTATCATTAAAAACACACATTTACTTGGTTTATTGTATAGTGATTTGTAAACGGCATGTCTTAATGGAAACGAATCACTGCAGGATGCAGTTGTTTCTTAAACATAGCACATTAAAAGATATTGTCAATTACCAAATTTTAATGTCCCAAATTATTTTGCTTTAAAGTCAACACATTTCTTCATTGGCTTTTGAAATAAATAATCCCAGAAATCCCGAAATCCCATACGTTTTAATCCACATAATTAAGGACCAGATTACGATTTGAATACCCTGGAGGTACTTCAAAACATATTGCGTCTTATTTCCGGAGCACTATGGTTCGTACGCAACGCGCAGTTGAGAGAGGACTTGGAGATACCATTATAATCAAAATAATCAAAATTAATACGTCGAATCGTGACCAATCGTGACCAACTACAGTAGATCATCTGGCCAATCGGACCGGACAGTGTTGGGAGATCGGTGATTTTGTCGCTAAATTTAATGATTTCTTGAAGCCCTCAACGGCAAATTTTGCCATAATTATTTGGCGTTAAATATTTTTTAATTTTCGCCGGCGAATGTCCCATAGAACGAAAATTTCAAGTAAAATATAGGCTAAATTATCTAATAATTCAGTGGTGTGCTTTATAATTAGAGTAAGATAATCGTTCGTCGCGCCATAGGCGTGCGGTTTCTTCAATATTTATAATACCGAAAATGAAGTAATAAAGCGAATAATAAAAAAACTAATCAAGAATTATAATATCTGTAAGGCTATGAAACACTCACCCTCTTAAGCAGCGTAATCAAATAGGCTGGCGGATTGCATTGGAATTACTGAACATGAGAAGTAGAAGCACCATCATCAGTATTATAAGCCAGTGGATAATAATCGTAAAAAATTGATAGCATTAGATATGTTTCAATTGTTGTCTCGTGGAACCGTGTTCGCAGTGGCGAAAAAATGTGTTTATATTTGGAGAAAGATTGTTCGACATCTACCGATGTAATGCATGGATGATTAAAATAATCTTTGAACTTTTTTAAAAACGCGAATATTTTTTGCATCATCTATAGTGCGTAGCAGAGTATGTACTTCGTCCACTATTTGCAGTGACTTCACTAACGACAACGCTCTATTTTGTAATTGTTCCAGTGTCATGTAAGCATTTATAGTAGCTATGAATACTTTGTAAACCTGTTTCAACAGAAGTATCTTGAAATTTTGACTGGTTCTCCTTAATAGCTGCAGCTTCGGGAGGATTGAATTGTAGAATAACAGCTTTTACTTTTTTGAAATGTTCAGCATAATAAGAAGCTGCCTGCAACCAGGTTCTCCAACATGTAAGAATCGGCTGTGATGGTTCACGAATACCGGAACAGTGTGCGTGAAATGTTTTAGAGATTTGAGAAACACTTTGTTTGTACTTGTTATTAATGCATTTACCTCAGGATAACATTGTCTAATAGCTTGTGCCACTTTACAAGATACATGTAAACAGTCGCAACCGTGTTCAAGAAGAGAACGGCCCTCCGCACGCATTGCCACTGCACCATCGCTCATAAACATCAACGCTTGACGTGTTGAGACTTGAATGAAAGTAACAGTGGAAATGTCGGTTTATGTTGATCCAGTCCACGAACTATAACATGTATAATAGAATTTTTTTTACTATCTGTTGTCTCGTCAACACAAAACAAAAGCAACTGATTTTTTAATGTAGATATGATTTTATTTTCCACCTCTTTGCATATAAATAAAACATGCTTAGCACGTAAGCATGTTTTATGTTGCCGTAGTTGGCAACTTCAATTCCGAGTTGTATTTGTTCCAAAAGTTCTTATTGTTATTTTTATTATTATTTACGATTTACGATTTCTTATCTAGTATGTTAAGTGACAAATTACATGTTATCATCGAAAATAAAGTCATTTCTATTTGATGCGCCGTTTTTTCTATTTCTGTGTTTTGCACTATTTCCATCCTTCCTACAGTAGTTCTTTTGCCAGCACATCAAAGTTTTCTCGTACACTTTACAAACTATTTTAGCACCGTCGTACAACAAATCTGGAAACTCATAGATAAAGTTTTTTACTTTATCAGCAAAGGGTCGTTGTTTAGCCTTGCGCACACTGGACATTTTTGATTAAAAATTCTCTTGAATAACTAGTACTCCGCTCACCTGATTTAATTCACACGCACACGCCACGTTAGTGATGATGAATGTATACGAATTTGAACTGCTTTGCCGCCGGGCAGATGTTTGCGCATTGCATCAAATCTAATTATGTTCAGAAATATCGGCTACAATGGAAGAATACAAACATATACTTTTGCATAAATAAATTCACTTCTTCGTTTTTAACTAGACAAAAATTTAGTAACTTTTTTCAAAAATGTTGCCAATTTAGTGACATCTTCAAACCTATTCAGCGATATTTTACTTGTATCATATCCCAGCACAGAGACCGGGCCGTAGTCGTGCTTACAATTAGACATACTAGAAAGGGCCCATGAATGCCAAAACCACAAATAACTTAAACAGCATAACAGTAGCTGCAACATGGCCGCTGTCAGTGAGGTATAAGAGCTCCAGCTCAACCTCAGAGGGAGAAGACAGCCCTTTATTTATAGTTCGTTCTCTTTGACGTTCTTCAATGGCCCTCAGTGGTACCAACGATAAAGTCACCTTAGCACAGCTACCTGGTCTATTGAAGGCACTAACGCATCTCCACACTAGTTTTGATTTTGTTTATAGGTAGCCTTCAGTGCTGCTCAGCTATTGCAATAGATAACAACGGATCGATGCTCATATATTACTTTTATACAATAGCGTTTTGAGTTAGGCTTGTCTGACTATTCTTGGTCTAATGCCATTAATTCCGGCATCGACTTCAGTCTCTGTTTTTGAGCTGTCCGAATACCAAATAGATTCCTCTTTAATGGAAAGATTTTTTTTGCGTTTCTATCTACATTGTTGTTAAACATAAAGGCACATCTATGTAAATCAGAAAATGGTTCGCGAATTCTAACTAACAAGGGAACGCCAGTAATTGATATATACCGATTTAAATAAAACCTTGTGAGTTAATAGACCAATTTAGTGTAAGAACAGTGGTAATTTTTTTATGTGCCCAATCGCTAGTTTTCGAGGTGTATTGCAACAACTTGCATTAATACAAGGTGCGGTCCACGTATCTTATAAGTATCTAGTAAGAAGGTAATCAAAAACAAACACTACAATTTGATGGATTGATCTTTAGTTAACATTCAAATAATAATTTGGCAGTTTATAGCCAGTGAACAATCAGAAGTTGAGCGGTGCATGGTAACTTTTCAAAATGTCCAAAATTAAACATCGTGCAGTGATACTGATAACATTTCTCACCTTGGAAGGAAAGACACTGTCCGAAACCAACGAGCGAATGGACACGGTTTATCAAGACTCTGCAGTGTCTGTACGTCTGTATCTTCGTATGCCACAGTTAAACGATGGTGAAAGTTGTTTCATTGGGGCCTAGAATCTCTAGATGTGCGAAGGAGGGTCCGTTACTGTAGTGATACAAGAATACAGAAATTAGTCGAGGAAAATGCATTGAGTAATCGAGGGCTGAAGGCTAAGGAGATAGGGGAACAAACAGGGATTTCAACAACTAGTGTTTTGAAGATGAGCATTTGGGCATGATAAAAATTAGTGCAAGATGGGTCTCAAAATTGCTCAGCGCGGTTCAGAAGGAACGTGTCGAATGTAGCCAAAACTTCCTTGAGCTATACGAAGTCGACAACACGTCCAGTAACCAAACACCGATAAAGAGATCCATGAGGTAGCTTCAGAGTATTTTGAGAACAAACAGCCATCGTATGCAACAGTCAACCGTTTCCTAGATACAATAGGTAGACAATTTCTATGAGAATAGAGATACTTTAATCTGGTATACGCCTTACGAATACATACCAATGTGAACTTTAAATCTTAAGTCAGAGTCGTTTAGGGGCCAAGGTTTCTAAGAGACTTAGAAAAAGGCAAAGAAGTGTTGTTGGCTTCGATTATGAGGTTATTAGTAACAAACTCAATATATGTCTACCAAAGAGTATCACAGATGTTTTATTGATGTTTATATTCAAATTGTGCTGCATAGAAAAGTTTACTATTCGATCAAGATCCGAATTGATGTGTAGTAGATGACATCAGTTCGCTCAAATGTAAAATAAATTTAGATGTCATCAGCACAAAGGTGATAGCTACAAGTTTTCAAACATGTAGTTTCCATGTGTAAAGTAAAAAAAGTAAAGGTCCTAAGATCAGGCCCTGTGGTACGCCATTATGTAGAGGCAAGGTATTCGACACCTTATATGCAGAGTGACTTGGCAGCGAAACGAGAGATAATTTTTAATTAAAGAGTAGCGTCGTTATTGAAACCAAGATGCTTTAAGATTAATGATAAAATACTGTGATTGACCGTATCGAAAGCACGAGAGAAATCAAGTATAACAAGACATGTACATTTACCCGAATCAGCAACCATAAGAATATCGTCCACTACTGCTTAAAGAGCGGAGGCGCAGCTGTAGCCCAGCCTGAACCCATATTTGCAATTAGGTAAAATGTTATGGTAATTGCCATACACACTAATTTGTTTTTCCAACTTTTCAAAGATTTTCGATATTGCACACAAAATACTGATGAGTCGCAGGTCCCCGAATTCTTCAGGACATCGTTTCTTTGGAGGAGGAATAACACGGACTTTTTTTTCCAGAGACGAGGAAGGAAGCTATTGGAAATATATGGATTGAAAATATGACTCAAAAACGGTAGAATAGTTGTTCTCAAAGTGTGGGTCGCTACCCCCCGGGGGGTCGCATTAAACAGCTAAGGGGGTCGCGAGAGGATTTCCAAAATAAAAGAAAACGCCTTACTAAGACATTTATTTCCATCTTTCGAAACGTAAATGAAAGCATATAAAAAAATAATGCTTCAACACTTAACTAACCTAAGTTTTATCCTATATTCAGGAACATAAACTTGACTACTCGTGCACCTTGTGGAACATAAACGAAAACATTAACACTGTTATACATAAAAAAATTACAAAGTAAAAGAATCTTAATGCGACGTATGTGCCTGTTTTTCAAAAACTAGTATCTCAAATCTGGGCTCTGTATTTGAGACACACACAATTATATTATTTTCAAGTTCGAGACGATTTCTCACTTTTGTTTTGATGTCATAGACGAGAAACTCAGGTCGCATAAATATGATGTTGCAAATGGAATCAAACACTTTACAGCTTCGTTTGCGAGCTGGGGGTATTCTTGCATTCTTTTGGTCCAAAACTGATCTGGGTTCTGCGAAAAAAATTCTAGTTTAAGCATTCTATCACTTGATATTTCAATAAGTTGTTCTTTCATGTTTGTTGCAATCTCAGCGTGCTGAAAACAATTGTCTAAAAACGGATTCAGTATCCATCTGTAATTATCATAACTGTTTTGAATTTCTTTGGGGAAATAGTCGCAGAGCTGTTGCTTCAAGTTGTGCAAACTGATTTGCATATCTGCAAAAACATGCTCAGAATTTATCGCATTATACTTAGTTAAATCTTCTATGGGTTCTTGAATGCACTTGAATGAATTAAACTTCTTTTCCCCAATTGAAGTCGACCATAAATCAAGTTTTTTTTATAAATCCGTTAATTTTATCCGTGGCTGTTATTATATTAACACCTCAGCCTTGCAAGCTATTTTTCAAAATATTTAAGTGTTCGAAAATATCAGTAAGGAAAGCCAGTCTAAGAAACTAAAGAGGACTGGAAAATAGGTTCTCATATTCCGATGTTTCATCATGCAAGTACATCAAAAGTTCTGATTTTAAATGGAAAATTATTTTCAAGACGTTACCCCTCGAAAGCCATCTTACTTATATGTGATAAAGACACAAATTTTTCTAAAGATACAAGTCTGCAACGCTTTTCCTTTGGTGGAATTCACAACTTTAATAACACCTTTCATAACACAATCCATTTGAGGAGGTAAAGATTTTGATGCAAGAACTTCTCGATGTAAAAAACAGTGTACCCATGTAGCATTTGGCATTACTTCTTGTAATTTGACAATAAGACCAGATCGATGTCCTGTCATAGCCTTGGCGCCATCCGTGCATATAGCAACGCATTTCGACCAGTCAGTATTGTACCTATCAGTACTTTGCATAAAAGTGTCAAATAAGCATCTTCCGGTTGTATTGGTCTCTAATGGCGTACAAAATAAAATATCTTCTGTAATACCATTTTTCGTATCGTATCTTACGAATGCTACAAACTGGGCACAGTTAGAAATATCTGTAGATTCGTCAATCTGTAGGGAGAAGTACGTGCACTTCTTAATATTTTCAACAATCTATGTTCTTCTAGTACTGTTGGCCAGCGGTATTGTTTTTATCTTTTCAGCCTCTTTTTCACCAACCATTATTTGCACCATTTCAACAGCTGCTGGTAAGATCAGATCTTCAGCAATTATATGTAGCTTACTGGATTTTGCAATGCGAAATGTAACTCGATAACTTGCTAGTAATGCTTTTTCGTTATGAGTGATTGTTGATGTAAAAGTGGCTTGCTCCTTGTGCAGAGAATTTAGCTTTCTTTAAAAAAATTCCACGGGCTTCCCTTTTTTGTCTGAATGTTTACTATTTAAATGTCGAAATAGCTTTGATGGCTTCATACTTTCTTTTGACAAGACTTCTCCACATACAACACAGTGTGGTTTATTGGGAATAATGGCAAAACCATATTTAAGATATTCATCGTTTTTCCTTTTTATATTTGTCACTTCCAGACGTGGATGGTTGTAATGATCTTTTTAAAAATGTATTCATATTTAACAAACCAATAAATTTAAAAATAACCGATATTGCCAATCCGAATATATATATAAAGCCAATCCGAAACTTCCAGAAAGCTCGTGCCATCTAGCACTCTCTCGAATATCGTGGAAACTTCCGTAAAACGCGAAGAACAAAGAAGAAATTGTGCTACTTGGTGATAGATGGCGCAGGTAGCAGACAGTCGCTAGAAATATTGATAAACATAAAGTTTAAATCATATATGGGCAACCACCGGCCGGATCCGGCCCTCCACCAGCTTCAATCTGGCCCGCGAGAGAAATTCAAATAACGCGCCAAAAAAATTAAAGATTTAGCACACATAGTTTATTTGTAATTACCGTCAACCAACCTAAAACTGTATTTATTCAAATCATAAAGACTAATTTGCTTTTTATGTTTGATTATGCTATTATAATTCTAATAAATAAAAAAATGTGTGAATTTGTATCACCTTTTTATTCACTACTACCTACTTATTTCTTACTTACGGCCCGCGACCTGATTAACTTCCGAAATTACGCCCTCAGCTAAGCAAAGATTGCCCATACCTGGTTTAAATCTTTCTTTTTTTACATTGGTTGATCTTTTTAACATTGATTTTCAAATATAATTATATATTCAAACATATGTCAAAACATAAAAACAGAAAGATTTTTATATTTTTAAACTTGATGCTTTACGACTAGGAGAAAAATGCCAGTAACAGTGGCGTAATTCCTAACAGTCGCCGTTTTATTATGAGGGGGTCTCGAACAAAATTCTTGCCTTAAGGGAGGCCCTTTGAAAAAAAAGTTTAAGAACCACTGCGGTAGAATATAGTGACAATACAGCTTAATCTGATCAATGCTGATTCCGTCTGTTACACACTGTTGCAGTTTAGTTTAATTAAAACCAGAATTCAAGCAACACATTTATTGTCACTAGAGACGAAAGTCAGTTAGGATCGAGGCGTGACTGAAAGCTTAAACAAAAATACGTCAGCGTTAGACGCTTAGAGAGGTAGTATCGCATATGCATTCTATCCTTATCTAAGGTAACGATAGAATGATGTACGTGACCTAGCAATACATGTGCGATGCCGCCTCTTTACCCCTACTAATGCTACTGACGTATTCCTTTTTCGCACTCTGTCACGCCTCGAACCCAACTGGCTTTCGTCTCTGATTGTCACACACTCACATTAGTCAAAAATAACAAAAACAAAAACAACTATCACATGTAAAATGATTCATGCATTCTCCTTAAACTTATTGTTTAAGGTTGGTAAAATACATTTACTCTAAAGGTGGTCTCAGTTTAAAAATAGCGTGCGCAATGACGTCAATGGTAGTGGAATATAGAACATATGAGATCCATCAATTTGTTGTTACGAACAAGTATATCATATTACTACCAATGACGTCAAAATATGCGTCCTTCACCCCTCCGCCCACAAACTTTCGGTCAAGTATTGCAAAATAGGAACTGAGACAACCTCAGAATGTATTCTACCAACCTTGGGAAATACATACGGGGTCGTTGGTAGGGATTATACCCTACAACTCAAGCCGCTACGTAATATATGAAACGGAGAATACAGATGGGAGAATGAGTGACATACACCGCGCTTATATTCTCCCTTTGTAGAGATGTGAGTAATACTGTATGTATGTGTGTAAGTCCGTATACGATAGGAACAGGTATGACGACAACTTCTAAGATGAAAAATGCATGTAGTATTGTATCGAAAGAATTGATTTAATTTATTCGTAGACATAAGTGTATTCAAAGGAGGACATAATTTTTGTAATATACTCAACGCTATAACGGCAGCATCCGTTTAAAAGAATGTGTTTCTTCTATTGTAACAAATTTATACCATTATGTATACTAGTTTGTTTGGTATTGAAATTGTTAACAATTTTAGTTAATTAAACGTACTATGTCCTGCATAAATTCAAATCCACGACCAATTAATCGGACTCCTGACGGTATGGCATTTTCCTCCAGGATTTTTCGATATTCTTCTTTTTTTCATTATGCCCTCAATTTTGAGCAAGTCCCCTGTTCCGATTAAGGAAAAACATCCCCAAACCATTACAGATCCGCCTCCAGGCTTTACCGTAGGAACTATACATTCCCGTAACATTCTTTCCCCTCTTGATCTGCGTACGAAAACTCTCCGTCTATTTCCAAAAACCTCAAACTTGGATTCGTCAGTCCACAAAACGTTTTTAAAATCGTCCACTGTCCAATCTCTATGAGCTTATGCCCATTTCAGTCGTTTCAGCCTATTTCCTCTTCGGAGTAACGGTTTTCGACAAGCCACTCGCCCATGCAACCCAGCCTCTTTCAGCCGACGTTTCACAGTACTCACAGAAACTTTGGAATCTCGCTCATTATTGAATTATGCAGCAATTTCCGATGCTGTTAGTCTTCTATTGCGCTTATTAAAAATTTTTATTCGTAAATCTTCCGCAGGAGTCTTTTTTCTTGACGGTCCTGGCCGATTACGATCTTGCACGTCACTGGTTGTCTTAAATCGAACTATAGTATCATGTACTGCAGATTTTTTTATTTTTAATTTATCCGCAATCCGTCTTTCTGCGTACCCTTCTTGATGCAAGGAAATAATAGCAGATCGTTTTGAAACAGCTAGAGGCTTTCCACGAGGCATTTTAAGCAGTCAAACCGAAATTATTTTATTTTTCACTTGCACAACCACAGATACTTTCACAATAACAATCGCTTCAGAACTACTGCGTTTACAAATGTTATAATACTTTATAAAGGGTATACGAATATTTCCAGGTAACACGAGTGAATCAGCTAACCCTCCTAGGGATTATTATAAAGCTTTATTGTCACTCTAATTATTGGGGATTTCCAACATAATTATATATTTTATGATAACGGTCTTATAATAGACAAATCCTACCTGGAAATTGGCAAAAGGCTTCCAGAAAAGGTTAGTTTTAATAATTCCTCACAGAAATGTATATTATATAATTTTTAATTTTTTTCCTAAACAGTTAATATAATTTGTCAGCTTGCCCGAACTTCCATGAACGGTACTGTATATAACGTACGTAACCCACCTCAAAATATCACGCGCATAAGTGGTAAATAAATGAAAAATAAAAAACCGAACACAGGTTAATATTATAATTTATATTTTCATTTATTAAAAACATTGTTACATCGTATAACCACATAAAATAAGCATAGAATGTAATCTATATAACAATAAATATATAATAATAAAAGACCAGAACAACATTAGCTGCACTTTGTTTCATAGTTTAGAAGGGCCACAGAATTAACGAAGTTTTAATTTGAAAAATCGAATTTATAGTATTTATGTAACACAGAAGGTTAAAGATATTGAAAACTAAAGTTGTAACGGCATAAAGTGACCTTTGTTTAAATAATAGTTTGACTAAAAACTAGGTAAAAGACGCAACAAATGTAGGAATGGTCATATTGCAATTATTCTTAATTATAAAGCTTGCCAACACCTTATTGTTAATGATCATAATATTAACTTCAGATTTTATAATTTCAATATGAACATTCTAGTATTTATTTTCTCGTTTGTATAATGGACAAAGTCAAGATTGGGTAAAATTATGGTGCGAAATATCAAGAAACCACATATAAATATTAGCTTGATTTACATTGTGAAAACTAAAATGCACCCATAGACACAAATATTAATTTGTCAACCACTATCAGGGACCAAGAGAATTTCTGTCTTGAAAAAGTAAAGCGTTCAATTTTCCCCAATCTTGACTGAATAAAAAAAAATTGTAAAAATGCATTTCAACCTAATTTTATTTTAAAACGACATAATTCCTGTCATACAGTAATCTGAAGATAAAAAAAAATATTGTAATGTAAACTTGAGTTAGCTTGAGTTAAAATCAGGGACGGGCCAGTTCTGTTGCGGTTCGTGGGCTCGGACATAGGGGGTTTCACAGAGTTTATCTTTTGTTTTATTTTATATAATAATAAATTGGACATTCGAACCGACAGAACGTTGTTTTTTTTTTGAGTTCCTATTTTTAATTTTTTTTTAATATCCTTTAAGTAATCATCATTTATTATCAACATCTTAAGAAATCAATACGTTCTTTATCGAGTAACATGTCAACCTCGTGTCTCTTTTTTCAACCTTCCATTTTGATTAATAAGAAACAAACGTTGCTTATTCTTTAAAATTTATAATATAGATATACATTACAATTAATTATTATTATTATTAGGATATTTAGTTACTAATTAATTAACAAAGTAATTTGTCTCTCGTTATATTATCATCGCATCTTGCAGTATTTAAGGAAATTTCTCGCGATATGAAAATAACTTTTCTCTTTTTCTCTTTTGGAGGCCCATTTTTTTCATTTGTTACGTAGTAAGGAAGTTCACAAGTAATTATGAGTACATGAAAATGTGATCATACATTTACACGGGACATATTTAGAAAGTAGATTTTTAGCGAAGCAAGTAAATTCATAAACGAATGTCTAATGACTTATTTTAGATTTCAAACGTTTTCCATTTTGTTGCTTGAAAATCTTAATTTCTAAATATGATTCCGCATGTTATATATATATTAATATAAATTCGTTATCTTTTATACATTTTTTGTTTAAAATGAGTACACATAACGGATCTTACGCTAATTCTCTAACAATTATCGTCATTAATAGTAGTATAAATACATAAATTAATTTTATTCTTTATAAAATATTGTGTAAATATAATATTAATAAACGTATAATACCGCGTGTACTTTTCTCTAAATTGCAATAATATTAATACAATTCGACAGTAAGTGCAATGTTAAAAGTACAAAATAAATAAATTACGTCCATAAAACGGTGTAGTAATTAGCTATTGAAGGTTTTAATAATTAACCTTGTTAATCTGTTAATACACTAAGAAAACGAGTAATAAACGAATTAAACGTCGATTCTACTTTTTTACATTTATAAATGCGTGTCTACATGGATATGAATTTCTTGTTATACATGCTCGATATGTAGACATAAAATGTATTTATTGCACACTAAATAGTAAGATTAACGAAAATATTTAGAAAAATACTACGGAAATATCCAAATATAGTAGTAATGGTAAATATATAAATTGAATAATTGTGTAACAGCAAGAAGTAATAAAGTTAGGGTAAAAAACTAATTAAAGGCTGATGAAGTCGGGTACATAGAAACACGTGCCCATCTAGTACTACTTGTGTTTCTGTACATATAAATTGTTTTCATTCCAATCTTCTCTTTCAAAACACAACACCGTGTTTAATATTTATATAATCGTGCCCACTTGAAAAATGAACTATTGTTAAAAAGTGCTCCAACGCGCAGGGTAATAGTCTGAAGTAAAAAAAGTATCAACATTTCCGGTTCATTATGTTACACTTGCATATAATATTCTCGAATGTGTTTACTTGTTTATCGGTATATTTAAAAATGGGATTGAAATTTCTAGATCTTGTATTTTCCAAATATCCAACAATAAAACCAACATCTGCGGCAATTTTATTTATTGGAAGGAAGTAAAATATTCTTTACGCTGAATATTTTAGTTTCTTCAAAACTTTTGCTGGTAGTTACAAACGGTCATCTCAAGGAAAATTGTGCTCTCTGGTAAAACTCCACACCCCCTCGTCACGTAGACCATTTCTACATGTATCGATTTCATTAATTTTGTGCTCATACCTTAATTTATATCAATTTCAATTGATTTCTTTCTCAACCCAACGTTACGTAATTCCAACAGCAGAATCACTTTATCCTCTTTTACCTTAATTCCAATACAGGTATCAGATAGCCCTTGACCGTAGGTAACTTTTCTCATGTCTTCACGTAAGGTGTCATTGGAAAGCATTTTCTATTTCCCATCCGAATATGGTGCTCTCAATTCAATATTCCGCTATATTAATTAAATATCGTTGTCTTAAAGATTCTTTAATTTTTCGATAATCTTTCCCGCCTCTCACTGATTGGACCCTTACCTAATTGAGGTCAACGTTTAAGGAAATCCCGCGATATTTTTCGAAGAGTCACGTTTCAGTGTTCTTCTGTGACAGTAGCGTGTTTTACCATCGCTTTCGTTACTCGTATCCTCTCCGTATAGTAGTGTTCTCGATCTCGTGCAACCCTTCCATGGTTTCCACACGACAGACCTCGTACTCTAAGTACTTCAAAGCCCGTTCTTCAAGTCCTGGCATCGCACTTTGCAGCTTCACTCACATTGCAGCCAAGTACTCGCAATCAATTTACCATTCACATGAGGTAACCCCCGTAACTACCGTTTCATTTACTTAACCAGCGTTATTGTTTAAATTACTGTTTTTTTTTCTCATTTTTATTTTTTGCTTCGCATAATTTTTTTATTATTATTACTATTAATAAATTAATTTAAGGACACCTATGAGTATTTTATTAATAACTAGCGCATTCTTTTTTAAAGATTTAAATTTAACCATACGATTAATATGTTTTCACACCCAGTCTGACAACAATAATGTATAACTTTTTTCATTATTGCACCCGACGTTCATCAACGAGTAAACGATTCCTGAATAAATTTCAGTTTTCCAACTTTTTTCTTTTGGAACACTTTCAATAAAATCTCATAGTTTTAAGCCTTTTTCACCTTTTTCCATCCTACGATAAATAAAATTAAAACCTACTAATACTATTATTCCTAACTGGCAAAAATATAGTGCATATAGCAAACGTTTTTAAACATTAATAACAAACTTAATTGTAGCTTTAAAAATAAAGTGCGTTTAAAAACTGCATCCAATATTATGATTGACTCCCTTTTGTATCTAATATAATCAATGCTTTTAAAGTTTTTAATGATGTTCAACTTAAAAGCATTACGAGATGAAGTATCCCAAATGAGTTTTTGTTAAGCAAAATTATATAAACTATAAACAAAATACAACTACGTTGAAAAGCTTAATTATAGCAACTATTACATCGAGAAATAATAAAATTTGAGGGTTAACTTTATTCCCACTTAAAATTCAAGTTTTATTCGATTTAGAAATATTACGAGATGTAAATAATACGAGTTGCTGATAATTGTAAATTGCAATTGCACATTGAAACAAGCCAGTGCGATGCAAAACAGTAATTAGATAACTCTTTCTGAATGATAAAAATAGTAAATATGTAGAATTAGCTACAGCGAACTTTCCTTGAATACATATAGGAGAATTTTAGGATTGTATAGCTAGATTTTGGAGTAGGTTTACACTCATTGCCGGATACAGTTTTTTATTTGAAATCAATAACAGCGATATGGGGATGCAGGTCGTTGGGGAAATGTTTACATGTCACGACCGCCAAACGTACATAGAAGTTCCAAATGCGACATATGTTTTTTTTTCGGAGAAGTTTTTAGAAAACATTTATTTCCAACGAGATGGTGTCCCCTACGCAGCTCGAAAAACTAAAGGGTGGATAGATGAAAATGGATTCCATCTTCTGGATTGGCCTGCCCAATCTTCAGGCCTGAATCCAATCCAGTATTTGTGGCACTTTGCGAAAGGGTCACAAACACTAGTTGAATCAAACTAAATAAAAGTGTGCGGCACATTGTGAAAAGATGGTGGGTATAATGCCTAAACATATATAGGTAGTCATTAAAGCTTGAGGAGGACAAACACGATATAGTTCCAAATATATTTCAATAAAGTTTTAAATTTTGCAAAGTTTAAGGTGCTCCCTTTTATTGACCAAGACTGTATAGAAGCTTAATCAGATGTAATGATCATGCGATATAAAACTGATGTAGTGGTACACAAGCTAATGTAATACTTTGGAAAGTGATTTACTGTAAGCGTTATATGTTCTTTGTTTATTTAAAATGTTATTGTGTTTAAAATCTTTTACTGGGATGGAAAATTTGAAAAACCGCGAACAACTAATCCTGGGCTAAATATATCAACTAGCTCTCTTCAGTATTGCAATGAAAGCTCACTGTCAAAGCGTTACTATAAGTTAACCTATCAATCTCACAGTCTTTAAAAAAATAATAACTTACATAACACAAAATGAACCAATACCATTATCTCCTGCCTTTAACGGTCAAACAATCGAACAAATTTATTATCACGTAATCCAAAAAAGTAATTAGCCTGTTTAGTTACATTACACTTTACTTCTTACCACACTACTCCTTGGACAGATAGATTATTTATCAAAACTACTTTGAATAAATCGGATAGCCGAGTGTAGAATAACCAATAGTACCTACAGTTTGAAGAATGTTGTTATAAATGCGATGACATATACCATTGGCCTCGACCTTGGCTAGAACATATCTCGATTCGATCGTCCTGGACGCTGGAAACCGCGTACGTTTGGTCTGCGCGCATTTCTTATCTCCCTATCCACCTCCAGTTCTTCTAAGCGCTGCGTTAAGCTTAGCTTCTGTTGGACGGCGAGCCGCAAGAGTTGGTTAAGAGTCTTCTTTTCGTCTTCGGCCGCCGACAGTTGTTGCTGTAGCTCGTCAACTTGGGTAACATATTCCTCGCATCTTGCTGCAAACATCGCTCTCAAGCCTACAAAGATCAAAAATTAATAAAACATTATTTTCCAAAGTGAAATAAATAATTGAGCATTATGTGAAGTATAGACAAAATAGAAAAGTGCGATGACATGTTAGTAGTAGGAGTTAGCTGATTCTGGACCACCACACTACACACTTGGCCACCATTTTGAAACTACGATGGCGTCATATGCGCCGCCATTTTGAAAATAGGGGTGTCGCCGTTTCGAGTCAGGGATATCGCCATTTTGAAATTCGGGGCGCCGCCATTTTGTAAACAGGGGCCACCATCTTGTTGTTAGGGTGCCGCCATTTTGTAAATATTAAGCCGCTATCTTGTTACGAGGGTGCCGATTCTGGATCACCGCAATCCACCCAATTCGGAGCGCTGGTAGAAGCGGCGATTTACCCCTTCCACTTTTTGCAGTTGGCGGCGCGCTCACCGAGCGAGCTAGATGGCGCTGCAAGTGGCGCGCGTAAACAGCGGGAAATAAAATTGAATTTCGCTAGTAGGAGTTAGTCGATTCTGGACCACCACACTCCACCAAAATTCGGAGCGCTGGTAGAAGCGGCAATTTGCCTACTCACCGAGGAAGTCAGATGGCACTGGAAGTGGCGCGCGTAAACGATCGGAAATAAAATTAAATGTCGCTGTACAGGGTGTTGGTTTTTCAAGTGTTGTGAACGTTTCAAAAATTAATATTTGAACAGGGTGATGAATATCGGTAGACCAATACATCTCGAAGTAAGGAGGGGTGGACGGGAACGGATGGGTCAGAGGAGGGAGATCTAAAATATTTCTGGAAAAATATTTGCCATGTACTGAACATTCTAATTAATCCTGGCAGGAAGATCACATCGATGGAAGAGCGCCAGCCAAGAAAGACTGCTACTATTGCACGTTCGACTTCTTACAGGAAAATCAAATTATAGAGAAGAAAGAATCTCATTCGCATTAAATATAAGTATAAGTATTTACTAAATATCTAATGTAACGTAAATTATATTTTTAAACAATAAAATTAAATTTAGTACATTAACTTAAAAAAAAAGTGCAGATCAGTAAGCACAAGATTTAATCGAATTTTATTTCCCGCCGTTTACGTGCGCCACTTACAGAGCCATCTAGCTCGCTCGGTGAGCGAGGCGCCAACTACAAAAAGTGGAGGGGGTAAATCGTCGCTTCTACCAGTGCTCCGAATTTGGGTGGATTGTGGTGGTCCAGAATCGGCACCTTCGTAACAAGATGGCGGCTTAATAGTTACAAAATCGCGACGCCCTAGCAAGATGGCGGCCCCTATTTTCAAAATGGCGGCACCCTGGGCAGAAAATTGTGGCACCCCTATTTTCAAAATTGCGGCGCAGATGCCGCCACCGTAGTATCAAAATAACGGGCAAGTGTGGAGTGTGGTGGTCCAGAATCGGCTAACTCCTACTACTCATGTTGACATACAAAGTGGTAATACACCTTGTGACTTTTCTATTACTTCAGATAAAAACTTGAACCTTTGGAGGGCTTATATTGAACCAGGTTAAGAATCTTTGAGATAATTTTCAATGTCGAGTTACTTCCGATTTCACCGGAAATGTTACTAACATATGATTTCTAAATGGAATGTTTTTTTTTACATTTTTCGAATCAGCGTATTCTTTCATCCATGGCCCTTTCTAGAATTTTTTTTGAAAGTAAGTATTTTTCATGTAAACCTTAAAAGCAAAACTAGGTGGTTGTGACTCTCATAAAGTGAATTTTTAAGCAAAAACGATGTTTTGTCATTTTGGGGGAAAATAACTGCTAGAGAAAATTTTCACATATGGATTACTTCTCATAATGACAATTCAAAACAAGGCAATTTATGAGAGTTTTTGTGCTAACTCATTATAAGTTTCTCTGTCCACGTCTAGACAAAAAGTGTCACTGTAACATTATGCACAAATTCATTAACAGTTCTCTAACCATTTTGCCTTTAATTGCAACCAGCGATTGGTGTGACGTCATCTGGTCGCCGACAGGCTACTTTTTCTTGGCCGCAAATATCAGGCCGGATTATTTAATTTCGTTTGTTATAGGTATGTTCCTTTTATAAACTTCATTTAGAATGAAATTAAATTATTTAACTCTTACTTTTCTTTCAAACACTATCTCGGCACTAAATAATAGCAATTTCAGCATTACGATTCCATTTACTTACCATAACTATAATAATAGAATATACCAAACACACATTTTACTGATCTGAGCTTTGTACAATGAATGTACTCTTTTGCTCAGCGTTGAATTATCATGTAAATGTCAAATTATTTTTAGTTCCTAACATGTATATCGTTAAATCTTTATATTCACGAGTTTAGCTATCAATTTGAACTCATTTATGACCCTGATGAAGCTTTAAAAATAAAAGCGAAATTTTAGTGAAATTTAAGTGTTACATTTTTTCTAAAACGTTGGTCGCCATGCCGACAGTTTTAACCACGTGTTAGCTCCTAACGACCGCTATACTCCTTGGTGTTTTATCATAAATTACATCATTCACCAGGTACGTAAATTTCTTCAAATTAGCAAGGCGCCCTCCATGGCTAATTACATCAATGTCACGCGCACAAACATAATCTTTATTGAGTTTGTGGATAGAATATGTTTGGATTCTATTTCTTTGATTGAGTCCATTTTTTGGGTTTGCGCATGCGTGAACGTTAATTTCTGTAAAATTAACCCAGAAGTATGAAGTTTGTTAAATTCCAATTGCAATTATAATTGTAAACTACTGATTTTTGCGTTGTAAATTGTGACACTCAAGTATATACAATAAATTTTTTAGTTTAATTTAGCAGCTAATTATAAACACACATTTTGAGGTTGTGAATATAGCTTTAGTCTTGTCGAGAAATAACTTAATGTGCAAGTTACGTAAGTGACAAAATTAACCAGGCTGAATGATCGATAACAAGCTACCGTTCACGGTTTTCGAAGAAAAAACTACAGCAGAGGGAAGCTATCTATAGTCAGTTCGTTATACTTACTAGAGAACGTGGCCGCATCTTCTTTTAAGAGCCTTAATTCATTCCTCAATTTCATCATCGTCTCTGAAACAATGGTCTTCTCGTTCTCATATTTCGACTTGAGATTGGTTAGAGCGACCTCTGCCGTATTCTTATTTGACTTGAGAACGGTTCGCAACGTAGCTATTTGTTCCCGTTTTGTGGACAGTAGACTCTTGAGTCTTATAACTTGTTCTTGCAGTTCGGCTATTTCAGATTCGTTACTATCTTCTTTAGTACCTACAATTTTATCGCAGATTGACGAATTAATAAAACAAAAATTACCTTGAACCTACCTTCAAATATAGAATCGCCCTTAGAACCTTTAACTTTTGATAATTCGATAGTATTTTCGATGGCCGCCCGTAGATGTTTGATTTGATCTACAATCGTGACAACGTTCCTTGCGATCACGGTGGTATCGTTTAAACTTTCAAGATCGTGCAAGGGTATATCAGATTGAAGACGGCTGCGCAAAATTTCTAATTTGGACATTTCGCAAATAGGTGGCGTGCTTTCGGTCACTGCAAATAAAGAGAAAAAAAAAGAACGATAAATAACCAAGTCTGACTTTTTTTGAATTTGATTCTAAAGCAGCTTTATTGCTATAATTTTATAATCATGTAAGCGGTGTGACAATTTAATTCCCACAATGTTATAAACAAGTCTAATGACCTTAATCCTCGTTCACAATGAAAGTAAACGTTAGAAATACGTAAAATCTATCGTAATTCATAAAGTTGAGTTGTAAGTTGGTACAATAGAAATATCAAAAAAAGCGGGAAAATGTGGTGCAATGTATTTGCCATATTTGCTCGCATCTGCATCTTGTACGTTCATCTCGGATTTGTTGAGTCCACATTCGAACATTGGAAACGATTTATATACATAGTACATAAAGGTTTCAAGTTGTTCAAGTTCTCGTTGTTTGGACACATATAGATACATAAATGTAGTAACTAAGCATTTAGTTTATAGTGCACAGTTTATTATTTACTACTTCAATTTTGTTTTGCATTTATTCACTATATTAAAATTTGATGAAATTTAGATTTTCCAAAACTACCCTGATTCAATACTTTACAAAGTGTATTTTTTGATTGTTCAAACCTTTCGATTGAACAGGATCAAATAGTTGTTGGATCAATTTTAAAACACAGCTCTAAATTACTTGACTAATAAAAAATGCATTTGTGCTGCTCAAACTCGTTTTTTCAAAGGTTCGAGCAATTAGAAAAGATACCCATTATAGGGTGTTTTTTGATTGCTCAAAGAGTTGTTTGAATAATTTTAAAATGCAGCTCTATTTTACTCCACATATAAACGCATTTGTGTTGAGTGAATTGTTCGATTAATGGTTCGAGCAATTAAAAAACGAACCTATTGTGTATATTTTAACCTGCTTGCAGGTAATATAATTCAAAATTTTTAATCCTGACGGAAATAACTTGGTATGTTCTACCTGCCTTTCAGCTAGTAATATCAATAGCAACATTTGAATAGCTTCTGTTTCCATTTTAATTATACCTTATTATTAGGTAAGTGTATGCATTCGTACTTTAATTTTGTAATATGTTAACTTGAAAATGACAGGGGGGAAGTGCAATTATGATAAAAATATTTATGCACATTGTGACCACCAAAGTTGGTAGAATACATTTACTCTAAAGGTGGTCTTAGTTTAAAAAAAGGGTGCGCAATGACGACTGTGGAAGTGGAATACAAAACATATGAGATCCATCAATTTAAAGGTTGTTAGGAACAAGGATATCTATATATTACTACCAATGACGTCAAAATATGCATCCTTCACCTCTCCGCCCACAAACTTTCGGTCAAGTATTGCAAGATAGGAACTGAGACAACCTTTAGGGCAAATGTATTCTACCAACCTTGGTGACCACTATAATTTTTTACGTTTCAATGTGGTGGAATCCAACGAGAAAGCTATTTTTGGCCCTATCGTAGAGATACTGCAACTAACCATCATCTATCTCTTTCATTATTGGTTTTTAACCAGGGTTTCAAAGTTTGTAACCAAGTTTGTGGTTGAAAATGTCACTCGTTGCGTTCATGCCATATGCCACCTTCCTGTCCAGAAGGATACACATAATCCATGCACTCTATGAGTACTGTGTCATACCTAGTCTTGAATCCCGCTAATCATTGTATATGCAAATAAAAACTTGTGTCTTGTACTCTAATATTTGTATTAAATACAGAATTTGATAACAATTGAAGAACATTTAAGATAAATAGATCGCGTATTGAGCTGGTAGCGTCCGCCACGCTTATGAGAGGGGCCAAAATACGGGTCCATGGCCAGAGTTGCCCTTTTATTTCGTTATTCTATTTTGAACAATGACTTTAAGGGCGTGACAACAAAAACATAATAGATAGAGACAAATAATCTCAAAAATTCAATTCAAGCCGCATGTTAACATTAATGGAATAATACCTAAAAGTTATTAATAGTAAGTGAATCAGATATTAGGTTTGTTCGCTTGGACTGCACTTTTTACTCGGTGTAATGTGGTGACGACACTGGGGGGTGGTCAACAAAATTTGAAATTAAAAAATTTGCTGCAGAACTGCAGTAATAAATGAGAATGTTGTTTAATTAACTATGTAAATGTGTAAGGGGTTACTGTAATGCCAATTAGTTTCCAGCATGCAGTTCCACATATTTTTTACATGTGCATGCTATTAATTAATTTGCCACACCTAGTAAATCCGCACTTATAATTAGTTTTAATTAATAGTAGTGCATTAAAGATGATTCAATGGTAAACGGACTGCCGTTTACTAAAAATTGATTGTATAAATACATATTAACTACTCCTTGGATTTGTTTCTTAATTGCTATATAGAAAGAGATATATATGTAGATAAAAATGTATTCTTTACATACTTGGTGTCATTCCTCCTAATTTTTCATGCTCCAAAACAACCCTGTTTGGAGTCTGTCCATTCACGGTGCACACATGATGGTAAAGTTGTGCTAATTCTTCCGTAACAACTTGCAAATTATTCTGCGCCTCTTCTAGAGAAGTTCCTGATTGGCTCGCGAATTCTTTCAACAACTTCAGGTCACTTTCTAAGTTCATACCTTTCTGTTCAGAATCCAGAACCTTATTTTTAAGGTTGGTAATTTCAGTACGTAATTGTAAAGTTGCATCGGATAAATTTGTAAGCTTTTCTAAGTCTTTTAGACC
This sequence comes from Dynastes maya, assembly GCA_029619315.2. Classification (NCBI taxonomy): domain Eukaryota; kingdom Metazoa; phylum Arthropoda; class Insecta; order Coleoptera; family Scarabaeidae; genus Dynastes; species Dynastes maya. The sequence continues at coordinate 63,180,171 of JAROYE020000003.1, read as the reverse complement.
CTGTTTAAGCTGATCTATCTCTTTGCAAGATAATTTAAACCATTGCTGATATTGCCCAATCAATTGGCTAGCCTTTTCAGCTGGTATCGAGATTGATTTATCATAGTTATGCGATAAATGTTGTAGGGCATCAACATGGGCTCCTAGTAATGCTAAACGATTTAAGAATACCTGTAATTCACCTTGGCTTCGTTCGACAATTGCTTGGCTGTCACGTAGGTTTTGGGTCAAGGAAGATTTTTCTTTCTCCAATTGTTCCAACTGTTTCTCAAGTTTCCGTAACTCATTTAAATGAACTTCTGAGAATAAATCTACTTGCTTCCCATCAGGAGATGTTAAGTCACTTGCCGATCCATCTGAAAGACTTGCCTCGATTCGCTTCAAACCAGGGATGTCATCTTCACCATCAGATCCTAGTCCTTCTTCATTTGCCATTCCACGAATGCTATATGCTAAATTACTAATATTGTAAAATGATTCACGGTTAATATGTGAATCAAGCTCTTTCTTTAGGGCATATTTAGCTTCACGTTCAGATTGTAAAGACTCTAAAGCTTCTTCCATATGTTTCTCAGCAATTTTTTTCAAATTTGACAATTCTTCAACTTGTGAGTTTAATAATTCCATTTCTTCGTGTAACCTCCGTATTTCATGTTTCAAACTTTCAAATTCAACCTGTGAAGATTTCAAGGCTGATACTTGCTTTTGCAAAGCAATATTTTCCTCCTCCAATTCGGAGTAATCTGTAATTAACCTTGTCTCCCTAAATTTTATCTCGCGTAGTTCTGTTCGTAATTTTTTACATTCCATATTTCGATCTTCTTTATCTTTTCCAATGTCGGTGTTTTCTTGCAACATTCTGTCTCGCTCAGTAGTAACCCTATCCAGTTCATGCCGTAGCTGCTTAACTTCATTTTCCAAGTCAATAATTTGAGAGTTTAGTGATGTTTCTCTAGCTGCTGACTCAGAGAGCAAAGATTCTTCAGTTTCGATACCAGTCTTTGTCGTTTCTCGATGACTAGATTGAAATTTCGTGAGCGCCTAAAAATGGTTTTAAAGCACAGTTAAATTAAAACACTAAAATTACCATAAGCAACTTGCCTCATGCGTAATCTGTAATTCATGCTTTGCATTTTCGTATAACGCTTCCAATTCATCGCATCTATGCTGCAATTTTTCACGTTCCTCCAATAAAACAAGCCCATACTGAGCAGATTGTACCTTTTCGCTGCTTGCTTGGTCCAATTCCCTCGTCAGCCTTTCAACCTCGGCTTTAAGTAGCTCGATTTGTTCGGTCTGCCCATTTCCAGTTGCCATTTTTGCTAATTCAACGTTCAAAACTTAAAATTACTGCCTAATTATTCTAAAAACATTGTTTATAAATGCTGTTTAAAGCTACGAGAAATTGCAACTATTTCCGACGTCAAAATACTATTTGTCATACTGTCACCGCACCAAATCACATCGTTTTAGTGAATTTACATTTATGCAATTAATGGGTTGGCGAAATTTGATTTAGGATAGCGGGAAAACTGATTAAAATCAAATAAGAGAAAAGGGAAGAAAGAAGGACTATGCGAAGATTCGCAACGTATTCCGCGATCTTCCTGAGGATAGTGATGCTAAAATGAGGAAAGATTTTTTTTGTTGCGAACGGTATAATTACGTGAGATACTTTCACATTAATTAATTGGTCATTGAATTAGAATCTAGTTTAAAGCTGTAACGATGAACATAAAAAAGCAAAACGGTAATCAAATAAAGGCCTATTTATGAATATCTGGGGTAATTAATCTGACATTTAATTTTAAGAAATAAGACATCCACAAACTGAATTAAACAAAAACGTGGTCAACAATGTAATGCTATTCATATACAATATCTGTTAAAGTTTACAATAAATACATATTTTAAAACGTAGGTGTTCCGATTTTCTGACATAATAACGAATGCCTAGCAACGATATATTATTAGTAAATAATTTGATTTATTAAATGTCATGTCTTTCCAATTTCTTTAATACGAAGCTTATATGGATTTTCGCAAAGAATGGTTGAAAGAAAAGGTGTGTAGCACGCTCGGTTTAGATGGCGGTCACTATTTTGACGAAATGCTTGCCGCTGGCGAAGACGAGCTCGAAGATCAGTTAACTACCTTTCTAGAAGACGATATAAAGGAGGAAGAAAGTGAGAAGAAACTGTTTTATGTTTACCGGACCATTTACGACAGATTAGTAGATAAGGAGGTACTTGTACCAGAAGTCGGTAATGTCTTGCAGAGTCAAATAAGACAAAGTATCAGAGGAATTTATTTTTTTTAGTCAAAAAGCCTGATATTATAGAAGAATTACCTGAGAGTGTTGTTGATGATAAGAAGAAGAAAAAAAAGAAAGGTAAAGAAGGGAAGAAGAAAGATAAAAAGAAAAAAGGCGCTAAGGCAGAATCTGAGGAGGTAGCTAAAGAATCAGCAGTAGAAGGTGTTGGTAAGCACTATTAGATTACTAGTTTGTTTAATTTAATATGTGTTGGAATTTACTTTATAGAAGGCGACGTGTCAGATGTTAATACACCTGCCACTGAAGATGAACACACGGAGCCGGAAACAACTGTTGCACGACCGGAAACACCCGCTACTTTATCGGAATCAGCAACGGAAGAAGCGAGTACTGCACCATCTTCTGTACCAGAAGGTAGAATTTAAATCATTATAGTTGCATGCGCTCAATGTTTAACCATACATACGGTTCTATATTATACTACCATCTACACATAATTGGATTTGCTTCGTTTCTCTTTTGTATTTGAATGTGATACTTATTTTCTAGTTCGTGCAATTATACATATATATGTATTAATAACAGTGGTATATTAAAAAAAAAACCTGCAGAATTTAAGAAGGTTATTCCACTTTAACGTTTACAAAAAAGTTAAGATTTAATTTTCTACAGGGAAATAGAAAAGTTAAAATACAAATACATAAATTTATTGGGAAAAATCGATAAAAAGATTTCTGTTTTTTACACAAAGTTAAAATATTTCTGATATGTTACACATAATTAGGTAGCTACGGTTGCGGAATTAAAAAACACGTACAACACTTTAGACTACATTTTGCAATTTTTTAATCTTGTAAATCAATCTTTGTCAGTTTTTTTAATGTCATTTTATACAGAGTGATTTATAATAGGTGTAAAAAACTTTAACGTCTTGTTCAGGAAGCCATTTAAAACAAAAAATTTTAAATAAACATAGATCCAATTTTTTTTATTTACGGAACTAAAACAAATTCAAATTTTAATAAAGTAGAGATGATTATTAAAATATAACTTTAAAAATAAATATACAAAAAAAAGGAAACAACTGACTATAAGAAAATATTGCCTGTAATAGTTGTTCAAAATTCCCTCCTTGAACCCGAATACAACCATGATACCTACGAACCATTGACTCGTAAACACGCGCTATTGTTGCACCATTTTGACGAATTTCATTACATCTAATTGTTATTTGGTTAAGTAATTGCTTCAATGCCTGCTGCTTCAAATAGCTCCAAAGAAAAAAATCCAACGGGTTTAGGTCGGAAGATCTTGGGGACCAAGTAATAAAACCTCTACTACCAATCAGGAAAATAAGCATTCAACTATTGAATTGCGCGTCTACCATAGTATGATGGAGCACCATCGTGTTGAAACCACATTTGTTGACGATCAAGAAGCGGAGTACATTTGATCTTCTCAAAGAGCGTTTCATCTAGAAAAGTTAGAGTGTTCTGCATTTAGCCTGTGTGTTGTCCAACACTCTATCAATTACATTTTGTTCGTTGCTGACATTATTTCCTCTAGCGTGATTACCTCGATTATTATGTGGAACAACAAGTAAACCAGTTTCTTTGCGTCGTTGAAAAGTACGTTCGAAAACTCTGTGAAAAAGTCTAGTCTATCAAGAAATCTTTGGCGATACCTGAATACCGTTATCATCACAGTACCCATACACATGAATAATATCTGCTGCATATTCAGCTTTTAAATATAGGCTACTAGATGACCTAATCTATATGCATGCAATAATAATAATAATTTCTAAATCAATAAAATTTAAATCTGTTGTAGCACTGTAAATAGAAAAAATAGTACCTATGTTTATATAATATTTTTTTATTTAAATGACTTCCTGAACAAGGTGTCAAAATCTTTTACACCGTTTATAAATCACCCCGAATATTGATGAGTTTGGTTTAGACTACGTCATTCATATCTAATAAATATTTTATAGCAACTCCATTGACAGTTAATACGTTTTGCAAACGCAATCGCATTGAATTTATGCATAAACGAATATAGTCTGGAGAAAGGTCATTCCAATTTTTTTCAATTTTGTTTGCTAAGTCTTGGGCATTTGCGAGTTTAAAATTAAGTGTACGAGGGTCACGCTATATATTTTGAGATACAAGAAAACTACAAGTCTTTTTACGAAAATGACTTTATTTATGTTCAAAATAATCTCCTCCTGCATCAATGCACTTTTGTAACCGAAGTTTCCACAACGTAAAAGCGTGAAGCCAGTCATCTCTTGGAATGCTCTCAAAAAATAGATGAATTGCTTCATCTATCTGATCCTCCGTCGTGAAACGTCGACCACGTAAATGTTTCTTTAGGTTGAAGAACAACCAGAAATCACACATGGCCAAATCAGGCGAATAGGGTGGATGTTCAATGACTTTTACCTTATTTTCACGTAAAAATTCAACTGTCTGCTGTGCACTGTGTGACGATGCATTGTCGTGATGCAACATTAACCCGCGAATGTTGGCTGACTCAAGAACTGCAGGTAAACATTTTGTGTTGTACCAGTTTGCTGTGACTGTACGTTGATTTTCCAGCTTCATTGCTTTTACTAATCCGGTACTACGGAAGAAAACTACGTACATAACTTTCTTGACAACCCTTTGCCTTTTGGCCATTGTTGGTGTTGGTGCATCTTCGTGGATCCGCACGCGGCTCTCCTGGCGGGTAGGAATATAGTAAAATGGAATGTAAGTTTCATCACCTGTTACTATTTTTGATAGAATGCGATGTCCACCATTATTTAACATTTCCAATGTTTCCCGAGCGATTCTTACTCGCTCTGCTTTTTGGAAATCGGTAAGCGTGTGTGGCACCCAACGAGTAACATTTTTTTTCATCCGAAGATGATCATGTAAAATCGAATTTACTGTTGCGGATCCAACACCAAGAGTTGCCTCAATCACTTGATAGGTGCATCTTGGATCTTCGTCGATCATACGTCTCACACTCTCAATGTTTCCAGCGGTAACTGAAGAACAGGGCCTACCGGTACGTTCCTCATCACCAAGCGATATCCGTCCTCTTTTAAATTCGCTATACCAGCGAAACACAGTTGCACGTGAAGGACTTTCATCACCAAATGCGAGTTGCAATCGTTCAAGACTTTGTTGTTCACTTAAACCGACCTTAAAATCGTAGTAAATCATTGCGGGTACATGTTCTCTTGACAAGTCCATGTTTCGATGACAAATCGTACCTACCACGTTTACTCCATGACAGCAGTGACTCAACTGACAGTCAGAGTTTACTACTTAAGGATGGTGGTATTTAGAAATGCAGTGTTGCCAGCTCTAACTTCTCTACATTTGTGGCATCTCAAAATATATAGAGTGTCCCTCGTATACATTTTCTTCGCTGCACATTCTTTTCCAGGCTCATACAAGAGCATAGCAAACGCGATACATGATTTTTCCGAAATCAGCTTCGCGCTGCTATAGATGTATGGAAGAAACAATTGTCATCTTGATAATAACGTTTCTATCAGAAAATATAATTTCAGCGGACGGCAGAAAAACATTTTGTAAGATTGTAATATATGTATCGCTATTAAATCTGCTCTTAATTCTTCAGCAGACTCCTGGCCCTTGCTCACAAATTTACACAAAAACATTTACAGAGAATTTTCTGCAGTTAGGCATGTCTCTGGTTCCCCTACCATCGAATTTTTATCTTTTTTTCTACGGTAAAGTGCCAAATAGCAGGGACATGCCAGCCACCCCGCAGGCATTATAATCGATTTTCGAGGGCCAAGGACATGCCAACTCATTGGCAAAAATCTTTTGTAGTAGTTTTGTACCATTTTGTACTAAAACTCAAGCATTTTATACCAATCATTAGAGCCCGGTAACAGGAAGCCGTGCCATAGCCGTACCTGCCTAGTATACAAAAACAATAGTAAGAAAATAGACAAAAAATAACAGAACTAATACATAATTATAATATGTGAAAAGTAGTGAAACACTCGCCTTTTTAAGCAGCCTTGGCTACGGAACAGTAAAACTAGAAGCACCATTATCAGTATTAACATCATATGGATAAGAGTGGCAAAAAGTTGACACCATTAGATGCGTTTCCACAGTTGTCTCGGTGAGCGATGTTCGCCGTGGCGAGAAAATGAGTTTATATTTTGAAAAAGAGCGTTCAACATCTACCGATGTTATACATGCATGATTAAAATACTCTTTGTGCTTAGTCAGTGGATTATTCGATACACCACCACAAATTTGTTTTAGTGTGCTAAAATCGAGATCTTTCTGTAGCATACACTCGAACTTTTCTAAAACGCGATTATATTTTGCGTCATGTATAGAGTAGCTGTGTATGCACTCCGTCCATAATTTGCAGAGACTCCAATAATGATAACGATCTATTTTGTAATTGGCTCCGGTGGTTAACGTATACCAGGACACTCTGTGTGAAATGATCGTAGGCGTTTGGGAGATTTCAAAAATACTTTTTTGTGCTTGCTATTAATGCATCTACCTCGGGAGAGCATTGTCGAATGGTTTCTGCCACAAGATGTAAAGCATGCACTTTACACGTAACATGTAAACACTTGCAACCATGTTCAAGAAGAGAACGGCCTACCGAACGCATTATCGCTGCGCCATCGCTTATAAACATCAACACTTTATCTTTTGAAATTTGAAATTTTTCCAACATACTAAGTACAACCTTCGTAATTGCCGCAGGAGTACACTCTTGTAGTCTTCGGATAGCTAGTAAAAGTGGTAATGTAGGTTTACTAGGGTCTAGTATGCGTACCATAATATTTACAATTGATTTTTTTTACAGTCCGTTGTCTCGTCAACACATAACCAAAGAAACTGTTTTTTCAAGATGCGTTTCATTTTCTTTTCCACGTCATCGCGTACAAATGCAACATGCTTACGTGCCGTTTTCTCCGTTGGTAACCGCAACTTGGGATTGTATTTGTCCCAAAAGTCCTTAAACGGTTGTTTATCGAGTAAGCCTAGTGGCAAATTACAGTTTACATTTACAAAAAATGCACTTCTCGGCGGCATGCCCAATTTTCGTTTTCTATGCTGTGCGGAATTTACGTGTCTTGTACAGTTCCACTACTTATTTGACATCAAATGTATTTTGCACACTTTTCAAACTATCTTACTCCCGTTGTAAAACAAATCGGGGAAGTCAGAAATAAACTTATTTACTATGTCTTGAAAGGGTCGTTTTTTAACCTTCGGCATGTTCACCAAAAACTACAATTAATAACTACGTCTGTATCAATAAAATCAAAACGCACTACACTAAATAATAATTACAATTAATAACTACGTCTATATCAATAAAATCAACACGCCCTATCCGCTATCCAATGCTAAACTGAACTGAGTGATGATGATTTGTCGTGTCGTATCATAATCCACCAGCCCTCCCCGCCCACCTAAACACCGTCACACCGCCGCTGCGATTGCTCTCCAGTTACCGGGCTCTACCAATCATGTACATACATGTAAAAATAAAACAAAATACGTACTTATACACACAAATTTCCCGGGACTTGTATTAAAGCGCCGATTTCCATACCATCAATCGCATGTATCTCATAGAGATTAGTGTAAAATGAGTTTTGGTACAAAACTATAATAGTACAAAAGATTTTCACAAAATAAATTAAAAAGTACTTTCTGATACCTAATAATAATTATTATTAAACTACGTAAATTTTTTTTTTTTTTTATTACATTATTAAAGAAATAATTTAATTATACTGTAATCTACAAAAAAAACTTTTTCATTAGCTCATTCACTTACTCCTAATTTTAATTATTAACTTTAGGTTTCTTCCATTATTGTAATTTTTCTTTTATTGGATATCCTTGTAGTTGGCCGGAAGTGTTTTTTGAAGATGAAACTGGTCGCCTAATTTCTCAATAGAACTTTGCGAGATCTAGACAATTTTTTCATTCCTACTTTTAATATGAATATTTTCTTAACCTAAAACTAAATGATTTACTTTCAAGAAACATTTTTCTGTCTTAGATTTTCTTGATTTTCTAACACTAAGAAAATATTTATTTAATTCAAATAAAATGTCAAAGAAATTATTTTCTTATATTGTACATTTGTATTGTCTTGAAATAAAAATATTTTCTTGAATAGAGACTGATTTTTACAAGAAAATCTATTTTCTTGATGCAAGAAACCATTTCTCTGCGTGTAGGAATGAAAAAATGGTCCAGATCTCACAAAGTTCTATTGAGAAACTGGGCGACCAATTTCGTATTAAAAAAACACGGGCCAGCTATAAGGATATCCAATAAACGAAAAATTACAATAATGGAAAAAAATGTAAGGTTAATAATTAAAATTATGAGCAAGTGAATGAGCTAATGAAATTTATAGGTTTTTATAGGTTACAGTATAATTAAATTATTATAATAGTAATGAAAAGAAAAAAATATTACATTAATCGGTATCTTTTGAAAATGTTTATGAAACGTTGTACGTTAATGGTTATATCATGTATGGATAAATATGGTATCTGTATTCTGGTTCCGTCGCTACTATCTAGGACGGTATGACTATAACTACTGGCACTACGTGGCGCCAGGAAATATTTGAGTTGCTGTTTTTGAAGACTAGTGGCATAAACTGAGAGATGTAAGAGCAATGTGGCCAGGAGCAAGAAGCTTTAGTGCTTTTCTCTTTTGTTATTGTTTTTGCCGGTAGTGATTCCATCAATACCAGGAGCTATTTATTAGCATTATTCTGTAGATAACCTTTACTTTAGCCTTTTTAAAATTACAACCAATGTGAATAATTTACTGCATTATGTACGGATATGTCGTACTGTTTTAAACAAGGTAAGCGCAATTAATAATGTGCATATAAATAATATGCGTTTCAAGAATTCTAAGTAAATAAATGCTTTATTATATAAAAAAATGAAACTATTGATTGGTGAACAATACCTAAACGCTTTCTGGAATTAAGAAAACTATTTACTATCCTTAAGGAAATATTATTTTGTGTTAAAATGGCCATTTACTTATACTAAGAATCGCTTTCTTCAAATTTTCTGCAAGATTTTCTTAAATCAACTTAACAAATACCTTAAACAAAGAAATACAATTATTTCATTACAAGTATATACTTCTATTAAGCGGAGAAAGGAACGCTAAGAAAATATTTCTTTTGAATTAAAACAGTTATTGTATTGCGGGTAATTGAAATAGTAATTGTCTTGAATGAAGGCGGACAAGTAAATGTTTCTCCGCGTGCAGGGATACACGCTTCACAATAATGAAGTCCATCGCGTTGATCCATCGCAAGTTTTAACAACACTTATGGGTAACGCTGGCCACGAGCGGTACCGCGCATCGGCGTAGAATCAGTTCGGACCGAGAGGAACGGTAGTATTACTTCGTCTGCGGAGCAGTACGGACATTTTCGCTGCCGGTCATTTGCGCAATTGTTTATCTGTCCTAGAAAAATTATGATTTCGTCAGCAAAACGACCGCGGTCGGACAAACTTCGAAAATTTATTGCAGAAATTCCAGACTTAATATACGAAGGTGCTAAAATTAAATGTGTAATCTGTAAAATCCCGTTAATGTGTTGGTCCAGACAACATCGTCTACGATACGTAAATAGTGAAAAGCATGTCTCAAAAAGAAATTGCGCACGAGACAATGAAAAATGTATTTAATTTATGCGTTACGTTTATCGCATGTAATATACCGTTTAATTTACTAGACAAGGAACCATTTATCTGCTTTTGGAATAACTATTCGGAGTGCAAATTACCAAGTCGAACATCGTTACGACGAATTGTGCCATCTGCGCGCGAACATATTGCACAAAAAATAAAATCGGAGTTGAAAGATCAAAAATTGTGGTTATGTGTCGACGAAACAACAGATCGGAAGAAACATTCTGTTCTTAATGTAATGGCACGCAAATTGAAACCTCATCAATCGGCACCTTCAATTCTATTAGTCTCCAAACGAATACAACAGTGTACTGCCGAAGTAATTTCAAAGTTAGTGTTAAATACATTGGACAAGTTTGAACTTTCAACAAACCAACTCTTGATGTTAGTGAGTGATGGTGCTGCAAACATGCTTTCTGTAGGCCGGTCTCTTAAAAAGCATTCTGCTAATTTGTTACACATTACGTGTAAAATTCATGCTCGCAATCTTGTGGCGGATAGTATCAGAAAATGTTATTCTGAGATAGACGCTTTAATAGCGCATACCAAAGCAGTATTTGTCAAATCACCGAAACGTATTCGCGAATTTCACAGACTGTGCCCCCGTATACCGGAGCCACCAGAACCTATTCTAACTCGTTGGGGAACATGGTTGCGGGCCGCGTTTTATTATCATAAATATTTTGACAATATTAAGAACGTGGTTTTACAATTCGATACAAAGGAAGCTGCCGCTATCCAGAAAAGCCAGTCGAAATTTCAAGATAGTCAGGTTAAAATGGATTTAAAAATCATTCACGACAATTACTTCGGGATAGCGGATGCAATAGAAAAATTACAAAATCCTGCGGTGTCGTTAGAAGAATCTCTACAAATAGTGCAACATGTTCACGCACAGCTATGCGCGATTGAAGGCGCAAAAAATGTTTCTGTTCTAGAAAAATTTGAAAGTGTTTTTGAGAAAAATTCTGATTTTGGCACATTAAGACACATTTGTGAAGGTGCGTCAACGGAATCGTTAAGTTATTTGAAAGATTATTTTACTTACGCAAATATTACGTCACTAGATGTAGAACGTTCGTTCTCTGCATATAAACGCATTTTTTCCTCATGCCGTACTAGTTTTGCCGAAACAACAGTTGAAACATATCTAATGTTGCAGATATTTAACAGACATTATTCACTTTGTGATTTCACGGAGGACTCTTAAAATGGTAAGTGTTTGAGCACGTGTTATTTAATTTTTATTTAAAAGATGAGCGAAATTATTTGCGACAGCAAACATCTCTATTAGCAGAATAACTATAGTGGAACGCGAGGCCTAGTCGACTCTACGCTACTGCGCGGTACCGCTCGTGGCCAGCTTTACTTATGGGGTACCATAACAAAAAATATCAGCAAAGGAAGAATCCTACGTCTTTGATAATTTAAACAACTTCGTAGTATGAATAATAACAAAGTTAAACAATAGTGCGCGAATAGCTTCAAACAGCCTATATAATTTATTTAAAGAAATCATTTGTGATCATTAGATTCTCCAGGGAAGGAGAAAAAGGGAAAAAAGAAGAACAAGAAAGAGAAGAAAAAGGGCAAAAAGAAGAAAGAAAAAGATCCAGGTAACGAATAAAATATTATTTATTTACGCTTCTTTTTTCAAGAAATTCTTACTATAGGAAGACGTTTTTTTCGTTTTAGGTGAAACTACAGAAACAGAAGAGGAAGAAGAAATAATATACGTACCGGTATGCCGCTTTCCGATTTTTTTTCCAATTATATGAACAATGTTAAAACTAAAGAATTTTCGATGTTTTATTTTAGACAATAGTTCAAGAATTACAAAGAGATTATCTTCTTCATGGTTGCATTGGAAAGATGGAGGATTCGCTTGAAAGCAGGGAAAGAAAAATCGTTTGTATACTGCGGCGTACTGAAGAAGGTATACCCAATTTTGAAACAATGGAAGATGCCATAGCTGAGATGCCGCAATATTTTCTTATTACAAGTTGTACAGGAAAATTTTTACAATCATTACTGGAAACTACGAAAGAGGTATGTAATAACTTCCTTTGGATTTTGTTTTCATAAATTTCAGAGCACATTTCTAAAACCTTTATAACTCAGAAAAAATTAAATGACTCCTAAACTATTCGCGATAAGTAGGGGAAATGCTACATTTTTCTAAATCTTTGCATATAATCGATAATATAATTTACGTACTACACAGCTAGACAATATCAACCTTTTTTAGACCCATGTTAGACCCTTGCATCGAGTTATGCTCTGAAGTGATGATATCGATATCCTATAAAATTTCATTCAAACTCGTCCTTAGAAATGTCAAGAGATATGCATGTACTGGGGAGTCTTAATGAAATTAATAAAAATTAATATCCACTATCAGAAAATTATAAAATATACTGGATGTTTTATTTAGAGAAAACAAGTTGGCATTCACGTCCGGCATGATCGGAAGCAAAATGATGACGTAAACGACATGGTTATAATAAGCATTCTTCTAACAGCTTTTCATTTCACTTTTGTTTAATTATCGGATATAAACCAATATTTAAGAGGGTGTTCGGCATGAGCAAAACAGTAATTGAGTGAAGTTATATTTTGTGATGTTATTTGCAGCACTAGGCCTCTGTTAAAACTCGAAGACGAACATTAAGTACACGTGTTAATAAATGATATCAACTACAGATTTGTTCCTTGGCGCTGCACTTATTATTTGGTGTAGCGTAAAATGATATCACTACAGTAGTAAGCCTGAGTAGATGTATGGCCGTCTATCTTACACCAAGCAAATGCAAATGACTTCCCGTCATTTTCCATCATAATATCGAGCGCTTCAAGTCGCTAATTTGGAAGCATTTTGGTAGTTTACACTATAGCAGCTCCATTAGAGAAAACCACCCCCATAAATAGAAACCAAGATTTCACTCCCATTACACTTTTTTTCGAGGCAAACCTAATGAGGCTTTAAATCGACATGAACCAAAGCGTATTCCCGGTGCCGAAACTTCACAAAGAAGTCGAATATAATTTTTTTCTCAATACGCAGGTGTCCATGGATGGGGTTACAAAGAGGAAGAACTCTTATGCCTTTTACTGAAAAAAGTTATTCTTTATAAAAAATTCTGCTTTCCTCATAAAATGTCCAAAAACATATTTAGATTTGACTACAGACATAGATACACTTACTTACAAACTCAATTATTCCAGCTGATACTTTTATTTTTCAATTAAACAATAATCACTCTTTGAAATAAATAAGTAATTAAGTATTCATTCTTAACTTAAAACAGATCTAACAATCACAGCTGCCTCCAACTTGTATACATTTTAAAACTCTTTTAATAAATTATTCGTAAACGTTGTGTAAACGTTGGGTAGCCGACACATTAATCTCATTCACCGCATCCCTTATTGCTCGTTGTAATTGATCTGAATTATGTTCTACACCTTGAGCATATACTTTTTCTTTTAACGCTCCCCACAAAAAGAAATCCATTGGTGTAATATCAGCTGACCTAGCAGTCCATTCAACTGGGCCGTTTCTGCTAATCCATTTCCCAGGAAATTGACGATTTAAAACATTTTTATCAATACAGTTGAATTAGCCATAAGTGTTTCTATTAAATCCAAATAATGTTTAGTTTTTTGTTTTAGAAAATATGGACAAATAATACCGCCATAGAAAATACGACACCATACGTTTACTTTTTTATAACGTTGGCTACTTGATCGAATTTTAAATTGTGGATTCACCGTAGCCCAATATCTTGTGTTCTCTAACCTTCTTGCATCATCTACATCTCCAAGTGTATGGGTTATTGTGGGTTTATGGGTTATTGTGGGTTTATGGGTTGTTGTGGGTTTATAAGGCAAGATTTTATTGTCTTAAATTTTTTGTAACTAACTTTTAAAAACGTTTAGCTTTCGTGAACGTTTCCTCAAAGACAACCTTGGATTTTCCTCTACCGAATTCATTGCTAATAATATCGCAGCGTTATTTTATTACTGATCCAGTTTAAAAGCTTACGTAAAGTACGTGTGATACAGATGTAGTACTTTTTCAGAGTGATTGTTGTTTGATTGAAAAATAAAAGTATCAACTGTAATAATATTGAATTTATAAGTAAGTGTATGTATGTAGTCAAATCTAAATGATATTTTTGGACGTTTTGAGGAAAGCAGATTTTTTAATAAAGAATAACTTCTTTCTGTGAAACGCATATTAAAAAAGTTTTTCCTCTTTGTAACCCCATCCATGGACAACCTGTATCCGCAGTTACTTTTTCATAAAAAAATCAGGTATCTATTAAACTATTGCAAGTAGGTATTGTTGCGTTTGTTGTGAACGTTGTGAATGAAATACTCATGTACGCACATGCGAGAGAGCGCGGAGGGGACTGAGTGAAATCCCATCAATTCGTGCTAGTACACTTGGAACAATGTTGAGATGTAGACCTACTTTGCGAAGAACGCACGTAATAATTTGAAGTCAAGGTCTCCTGAAAATGAGAGTTTCGCATATTTATTTTGTTTTTGCTACGAAGCTTAAATTAAATTAACAAGAAATTGTAATGACGAAAATAAAAACAGATTCTGATGAAGAAAGAAAAGAAAAGTAAATACTCTAGAAATTCTTACTAAGATCGTCCGCACATAAGGCAGTCTACCTCATAACTAACCACATCGGTAACCTTGAGCCATCGACTGCTGCTAACCTCTCCGCTTGAGAGCGACGGGGGGATAGTGATATGGCTAATTTCACATTTTCCTAATCGGTGTATTCAAACGTAGTGCTGTGTTGACTGTATATACCATATGTGGTATATGACGGGTATAAGAGTATGCGTGCAGTGGCATGTGTGTGTAGTTGGTGAGTATTAACCGACACAAATGTGAAAATAAGCCTGATGGTGTAAATTTTTCACCAATTTTATCCACGCTGTTAACAAGTTACGTTTATTTATTATACATATTATGTTATTTATTGAAGTCAAACTTCTTATGTGGCGTATTAAAATCAACATAACCTTAATTTTAAAAAGCAATGAATACAAATACATACCGTACGAGCGAGCGTACTATGATCACCCGATTTTACACGAACTCAGTGCATCTAAACGTGTGCTGTGTTGAATGTCACTGTGGAATGTCATTTGCTTGACAAAATTGCGTAAACGCAAATTCATTTGTGCACCATACTCACGTTATGAATGGCGTATTCGTTCACGCAAGCCACGACTTTGCTCTTGCATTTCCGAAAACACCTTGCTCATGTATAAATGGCATATTCGTTCACGTACACGTGTAAGATACGACTTTGCTCTCGCATTTCCGAAAAATGCCGATTATGCAAGCTGATCATAGTACGCTCGCTCTTACGGTATACTCGTTATTTTTTAAAAGCAAAAGCGCTTTTTACTATATACTTATAGTTACTCATACATTTACGGTATTAAATACAACAAATTTTTGAAGAAACTACTTTGTTACTTAATACATTTTGGCTTCCATCGATGAACTATAAAAATGAATCGAACCTGACACCTCCCGCTTGCCGGACGGGCGTGCTAACTACTATACAATGTGGACCTTGATGGCAGGAACGTTCACTTTTTAATACTTGGTTATTATTTTTATCTGCAAATATATCATAATATTTTGACAGACAGTTTTTAATTCTTACATGCCAAGTACACTAATTAATTAATATATTTTGCTTACCGTCGGTGCATTATGAAAATCTGAAATTTCCTTAGAATTTACCGGGATGAGATTTCTTCAAGTATTTAATTACATCCAAGGAAATTACAGATTTTAATTTAATTTCTATTTGGAGAATAAATTGATTTTACTAAGCCATTCACTCACCATGTATATATTTAATATACAGCGTGTCCCACTAAGAATGGGGATTGGTGATATCTTGGAAACTACAATAGTTATAGTGATGGGTAAAAAGTGTTCATGACTAAAGTGGTAAAAACAAATTTAAGTAAAATATTTTTAAATTCCAAACATGAGCGCTAGGGGGCGCAATTGTTAAGTCCAAAGAAAAAATGTAAATTAGTCGGTAAAAGTTCAAGGATTAACCATGATTTTAAATTTTTGTCATATTGTGAATAATAAGTGTAGTAGGCGTTGCCGAATCATGTAAAACTAAATCTGTTATAACTTCTGCAGTTTTTACCCGAATTAAGGAAACGTGGACTTGTTTGAAAGGGCATTCAGCGCTGTTTTAGACGCCGCAATTTGCGCCACCTGTTAATGTTCAAGAAATGTACCAGATGGCGTTATTCCTAACTGTACAAGGTTTTCTCAATTATGTTGTGTTTGAAGAGTTTTGACAGACTAAAGTAGTGGTCAAACTGCGTAGTGATATCTCTTTCCTTTTTCTAGATAATAATGAAAACAATTCATTATCAGTAATAATTTCCGTATCAGTTACAAATACCTACTTAATAGTATCGAAACTTATCTTAGTTGGCCATGAAACCAAGGAATGATAACTTTTACTCTTTTACACACAAAATTGTATCGGAATTAGTTTAATATTACTGTTTATTTTTGATCACTTTTCAAATAAAGGTAACAAAATCTAGTATGATTTGAATACAACAGCAGAATTTAGCATGCCATGGAAATAATTACACTGGGGAACAGCAATTTCGTTGTCTTAAATCTGTGACTTTCAACTTTTGGCCTCTAGATCCAAAAATAACCGCAGTTTTTGTCAATCACGTCAACTTTTTAAGCTACAGAATACCCTCAAGTCATACAAATTGTGCATATAAAGGAAAATAAACTAAAAACTTACCAAATATACTGTTTATAAAGAATAATTTTATTCATACAAAGGCTATAATTGTTACTACAAGTTAAATTGTGTTCATACAAATAGTTGTTTTTTTATCGAACGGCAATTACATATTAAGGCAAAAATTTTCGCTTATAACTTTTTCTGGAATGTGTAATCTGTGAACATTATCGCTTGATGCTCCAACAATAGTCAGCCATCACATGTACATCCCATCTACCTTGATACCGTGCCTCCATGACCTTCAAATCCTGGTGAAATCGCTCACCCTGCTCATCACTGACTGCACCAAGATTTTCCGGGAAGTTAGCAAGATGGCTGTAAAAAATGTGTAAAAAATGCAATTTGGTGCTCATGTTGCAACCTAGCAGTTTGAAGCTCTCCAAGAGTTGCCGGACAATTTTGGCGTAATTTTGTGCTCGTGTATTTCCAAGATAGTCTTTAACAATGTTTTTGAATGCCAACCAAGCATTCTTTTCAATTTCTGACAGTTCCGATGAAATGTTCATCTTTAACAAGCTGCCGAATCTGTGGACCATGAAATATTTGAAACAGTCTCCTTCAATTGGCAAAGCTTTAACGAATTGCTTCATGAGACCCAATTTTATATGCAGAGGTGGAAATATGTTCTTTCTGTTGACAAGTGGCTGATGTACAATGTTTGGATCACCAGGTTTCAGGTCAGATTGTGGCAGCCAATTCGACTGCACCCAATGATTCTCACGAGCTTTGCTGTCCCACATACACAAAAAGTAGGGATACTTGGTATATCCGCGTTGCTGGCCAAGAAGGAAGCTAACCATTTTAAGGTCAACACAAATGATCCATTGGTGCATGTGGTATTGCAATAAATCAATGACTCTCTTTATGTCTTCATATTCTTCACTCAAACGAACTGAATGGCCTATCGGGACTGAACCAAATAAATTTCCATTGTGGAGGAGAACACACTTCAAGCTTCGCTTTGAGCTATTGATAAACAGTCGCCATTTAGTTGCGTTATAGGCTGAAATTCCCAACTCTTCTATTAAACCATGTACGTTATGGCAATACA
This sequence comes from Dynastes maya, assembly GCA_029619315.2. Lineage (NCBI taxonomy): Eukaryota > Metazoa > Arthropoda > Insecta > Coleoptera > Scarabaeidae > Dynastes > Dynastes maya. The sequence continues at coordinate 63,162,263 of JAROYE020000003.1, read as the reverse complement.
CAAATTCATCATCACTTCGAAAGTATTGTAGAAACGCACTTTCTCTTGATCGAAAATAGGATACCTTAGCTCCCTTTTCAAGCAAGTTTTTCTCGTGCAGTCTTGATGCTGAGAGCTCTGAAGCTTTTTTGGATAGTCCCAAATCTCGTACCAAATCATTCAAGTCATGCTGGTCAAATCCATTACGAACGGAATTATCTTTAATTTCAAAATCTTCATCGTTGGGGTCACTTTGATCTTCACCAGACTCGTATTCTCGTATTTCCAAAGAGGGTAATTCATTGAAAACTGGCACTGGGATTTCGGCTGAATGAGGCACTGGGCGTATAGCTGATGGTAAACTAGGATACTCTATTTTACATTTGTTTTTCTTGTTATATCCTGACGTTTTCACTATACAAAAGTAACAATCACTTGAATGATCTCTGGGCTCTCGCCAAATCATAGGTATACCAAATGGAAGTTTATCACGTGTTCCCTTGGTTCACATCCATAAACCTTCAACACACTGCTTACACACTTTGTGAGGGGCCCATGATTTATCTTCATCACCAATTTTCACTTTAAAATAGGCAAAATAGACTTGCCTGACAAATGTACAGATGTTTGTCCTTTGACTGGGAATGCTAAAACTGCCACATATGAAACAACACGAATCGGGGCTGTTTAAGCACTTACGACGTGAACTAGCAGAGGTAGACATAAGGAAAAGTTTCAGTTCATATATAAATAAACACTAAACACTGCTAACCTTGTATATAAACAAGAACTCAGATTCCACATCGGAATGGGCTGCACCGTTTCAGAGCGACACACAACGTCTCACTACAGTATCTCAGGCGTAACTGAACAAGTCCAGACAAGTATAAACCTCTCGCTGTTCTCCTATGCGTCACTCACCCGGCGCCCATCGGAGAAGGTTTGTGTCAGCCAATAAGAGAGCAATAGTGTTTCCTATGATCCATGCCCGATTTCGCGTAGAGTGGTCACATTCCCATAAGGTGTAGAGATAAAACTTGACGTGATAGAAGAAAACTAACTACAGTTTTGAAACCAGCATGCCTAATTAACTATAAAACAGCTCAAAAACCAAACTCAACAGAAATTGTGTTACAAATTGTTCCCCAGTGTTATTTATGTTGAAATTGATATTCAATAATGATATTCCGCGCCTTGTCCATATGCAACTAGACTGACATTCAACATTGCGCGCTTTGTACGCAACTGTGTTACTTATATAGTTGAGTAGGTGGTATACAGTTGTATACATGTAATCTAACAATTGTTTTGTTTGTATTGAACAACGTTTATTTAATTGTTATTCTTCTATCGTGATATATTGTTGTTTAACATTAAAACCTCTTTTCTTAGTCAGTGTGTCTACTTATTTTCGTGTAATAAAAACCACAACAGGTTATGGGCCCAGTACACGCCGAAATACTGAGCGTAGACAGAAAATAAGGTTAAGAGACACGACGCGAGTGAAAAAGGTGTTACCGGTAGCTTTGTCGTTTTTACGTCCGCAGTTATTTACGTGTGTAACTTGAGACACTTGCGAAAAACAGACAATGACCGACTTCAATGTGACAACAATTAATAAGTTCGACGGCAAAAACTTTCAACAATGGAAGTTTCAAGTAAAATGCGCTCTACGTGCGAAAGGTGTGTATGAGATAGCTACAGGAAGGGAGAGGAAACCTCAAGCGGTAGAAGGTAACGAAGACAAGACCAAGGAAATTCAGACATGGAATAAGAATGATGCAATTGCAATGTGTGTTATAACGGCTGCGATGGATTTGAATCAAATATCATTAGTCGAGAATTGCAATACCTCGAATGAAATATTTAACAAATTAGATTCCATATACGAACAGAAATCAGAAGTTAGCAAGCTGCTCGTACATGAAAGATTCTATCAGTACAAAATGAATTCTACTGATACAATAGCACAACATATCTCGAAAGTAGAATCTTTAGCTCGTCAAATAGAAGAAGCAGGTGAAAAGATTAGTAATGCTGCTGTAATCACAAAGGTATTAAGCTCACTACCATCAAAGTTTTGGTCATTTCGACAAGCATGGCTGTCCATGGATGAATCAAAACAAACATTACAGAACCTCACTGCTCGATTACTGGATGAAGAAGCAAGTTTAACCACAATTGAGATATCTGAAAACGCATTAGCTGCGTCAACCTCCAATCATACTAAAGGTAATGTCTTTAAAAAGAATAAATTAGATAAAACTGGAAAGTCACGTATAACTTGCTTCAACTGTCAAAAGAAAGGCCACATCTCTAAAGATTGTTGGGCACCTCGTAAAAGTCAGGTAAATCGACAAGTCAATAAGTCGAATACTGGGAATAATAACTCCAACACAAAGAATCATGCAGCTTTTCTTATCGACAACAATAAAATAATGGGTGATGAAACAGAATGGATATTAGATAGTGGTGCATCTGCTCATATGACATCAAACGAAAAATTATTTTCCACATATAAAGAAATAGAGGAATTTCCTGTAAAACTAGGAAACGATCAGGAACTGTTTGTCAAAGGTAAAGGCACGATAAAAATACAGTGCAACATAAATGGAACATGGTTCGATAGCATAATAACAGAAGTGTGGCACGTTCCAGGCTTAAATAGAAATCTATTCTCAGAAGGTGAAGTTGCAAAGAAAGGTATGCAGATTGTAAAGGAAAATAATACAGCTGAAATTTACGAAGATGGCGAATTGAAAGCTCAAGCAATCCGTGAGACAAATAATTTATACAAGCTGCTATTTCGCACAACTAGTCCACAGGCAAACGCAGTTTCTACTGGAAGTCTTAAACTCTGGCATGAGCGTTTGGGACATGTAAATACAAACACAATTCGCGACATGGTTGCTAAAGGACAGGTTGAAGGTGTTAACCTAAGAGATGTTGAAAATTTCGTCTGTGAAGGGTGTCAATATGGGAAACAGCATAAATTACCATTTAAGAGAGCGGAGAAACGAAATTCAAAACCTGGCGAGTTTATCCATAGTGACGTTTGTGGTCCAATGACAGTATCTTCAGTGAGTGGGAGCAACTATTTCCTTCTATTCAAGGACTATTTCATGAAACACAAATCTGATACTCTAGATTGTTTCAAGCAATTTGTCCAACTATGCAAAAACAAGTTTGGATATCGCATACAAAGTTTGAGAGCTGACAATGGTACCGAATACATCAATCATGACTTTCGAACATTCTTGTCAACAAAGGGAATTGAGTTTGAAACAAGTGCCCCTTATTGTCATGAACAGAATGGAAAAGCAGAACGAGAAATCCGTACGATAGTTGAAAGTGCACGTTCAATGTTGTACACCAAAGATCTACCGTTATATCTATGGGCTGAAACAGTGAATACAGCTGTCTATATTTTAAATAGAACACCTAACATTCACACTCCGAACACCACCCCTTTTGAAATGTGGACAAAGAGAAAACCCATCTTAAGCCATTTAAAAGTAATTGGTAGCGAAGCTTACATGCACGTTCCCGACGATACACGAAAAAATTAGAACCTAAGAGTAAGAAACTTATCCTGATTGGTTATGAAAACGAATCAACAAATTATCGTCTGTTTGATCCAATAACAAGAAAAATAAAAGTCTCCCGCGACGTGATAGTTAACGAAAACAAAGAAATGTCGTTACCAAGAACGAACACAATATTAATCCCATTAAATGAAGGAATACCACAAGAAAATGAGAACGGAGGACAAGAAGATAATGTTCAAAACAATGAAGATGAAGACAAAAATGAAGATCAGTATCAGTTAAGACCACGAGAAAATATACGAAAACCTCAAAGGTATGAGATTAATATAATTGAAGCAGATGTTCCCGAAACTTATGAAGAAGCCATTGAAAGTACAGAAGCGAACGATTGGAAAGAAGCGATAAAAGAAGAGTTAGAAGCACTAAGGAAGAATGAGACATGGGAACTAACACCACTACCACCAGACAGAAAAACTATTGGTTCGAAATGGGTATTCAAAATCAAACGATTTCCCAACAATGAAGCAAAGAGATATAAAGCAAGATTGTGTGCAAAAGGGTTTGCTCAAACTGAAGGAGTCGATTATACCGAAACATATTCACCAACAACTCGCTATGACACCATTAGAACTCTTCTTGCTGTTGCAGTAAAAAATGACTATCAAATCCTTCAATTTGATATAAAAACCGCATTTCTTCATGGAGAACTAAGTGAAGACATCTATATGGATCCGCCACCTGGTATAACAACACATCCAGATATGGTCTGTAAATTAAAAAAGGCCCTATACGGATTAAAACAAGCTCCCAGATGTTGGAATAACAAGTTTACCGAGTTTTTATGTAAATTTGGTCTTAACGAATGCCAATCTGACAGGTGCATGTTCACAGGAAACATAAATAATAGTATAGTTATACTCGTACTATATGTAGATGATGGACTCATCATGACTAAAAACAGTGACATCTTAAAGAAAATTATAGATAAGATGAAACTTGAATTTGAAGTAAACGTCAGTAAACCTAACTATTTTGTAGGTTTAGAAATTGATATGAATGAAAAAGACAAATCTATATTTATTCATGTCAGTAGTTTCATAAACAAAATTATCCAACGCTTTAATCTTACAGATGCAAAACCATACAGTATACCAGCTGATCCACAAATGATTTTAACGTGTAGTGAACGTAAAGAATCCCCGAAGTGTGACGAAATCATACCATATCGAGAAGCTGTAGGTTCGTTAATGTTTGCAGCTATTACAGCACGTCCAGACATAATGTACGCAACGAGTATAGTCAGCAGGTTTCAGAATAACCCAAGTACATGTCACTGGAATGCTGTAAAGCGCATCATAAAATACCTAAAGTCAACTCCAGAACTCGGAATACGTTATAGACAAAATTACGATACCTTAATCGGTTACTCTGATGCAAACTTTGCAAATGATGTTGACACAAGAAGATCGACAACTGGATATGTATTCAAAATGTGCGACGGCGCTATCACATGGAACAGTAGACGTCAGCAATCCGTGGCATTATCAACCACCGAGGCCGAATTCGTAGCTGCTTCAGAAGCAACCAAGGAAGCAATGTGGCTGAAACAATTGTTAACCGAAGCAAATGAAAATTGTGATGACCTGTGTCTGTGTTGTGATAATCAAAGTGCGATAAAACTAATCAAAAATCCTGTATTTCACAAACGCACAAAACATATCGATGTTCGTTACAATTTTATAAGAGAAAAATACGAAAATAATGATCTAAATGTAAAATTTGTTTCAACTGATGATCAAATTGCTGATGTACTAACGAAGGCATTGCCTTACAGTAAATTTGAAAAATTTAGAAATAGCTTAGGCATGATGCATAGGAAAAGGCTTGGAATACGTGGGAGTGTTGAAATTGATATTCAATAATGATATTCCGCGCCTTGTCCATATGCAACTAGACTGACATTCAACATTGCGCGCTTTGTACGCAACTGTGTTACTTATATAGTTGAGTAGGTGGTATACAGTTGTATACATGTAATCTAACAATTGTTTTGTTTGTATTGAACAACGTTTATTTAATTGTTATTCTTCTATCGTGATATATTGTTGTTTAACATTAAAACCTCTTTTCTTAGTCAGTGTGTCTACTTATTTTCGTGTAATAAAAACCACAACAATTTATTTGACAATTGTGACAAGTACATAGAATTTTAATATGCTTGCAGAGTATTTTCAATGTTTTGAAAACGTGTGTATTGTTAAACGTGAATATGCCGTTAAGTATCCAACAAGATAACATTTCAGCTGTGAAGTATTCTAATGTTTGGCGACACGATTACGTGAAACAGGGTATGTTCAACCTCGTGGAAATCATACTAGAAACCTGTAGCACCTGTAGCTAGAACTGAAGCTAATGTGATAAATGTCCTTGTATATGTGTTTATGTTGAAGTTCATCTTCACGCAGGCACTAGAAGTAAGTCGTCAATCCATCGCGCCCTAATAGACAATACGTCACACCCATACAGATTTTGACAGACTCAATAATTGTAATTGGTTAAAAGATATCTATCATAAAGATGCTGCCTTCCTACACTGCGTATTGTGGACTGATGAAGCTAATTTTGCTAATGATGGGCCGGTAAATTTGAATAATATGCATTACTGGTCCAGAGAAAATCTTCATTGGATGCGAGAGGTTGATCATCTACATAGGTGGAGTATAAATATTTAATGTGGCATTTTAGGCGATAAAGTTGTTGAACCATTTATTTTTGAAGGCAACTTAAACAACGGAAAATACTAAAATATTTTACGTAACGAACTATCAATACTTTTAGAAAATGTTCCCTTAGAAACTCAAAAAGCACGGTGGTTTCAGCATGACGGCTGTCCAGCTCATTGTTTACGAATCGTCCGTAACTATCTTCATAATACGTTTCCATATCAGTAGATTGGAAGGAGTTCTATTTTTCTATGGCCAGCTAGGTCCCTAGATCTGACTGTGTTTGTTTATTTATGGGGAAGGACAAAAGAAGACTGGTTTACCAAACACATCCTACAATGAGAGCTGATTCAAGTGATTCATAATGATATCGCCAGCCTACTAAGAGTAGAAATCGAAGCAGCCGTTATTAGCACTCGTCTGCGTATAAATAATGACGGCAAACAGTTTAAACATTTAAAACAAATTTAAGTTTTTGTTTATTTTCATTTCAAGTGACACTAAATTATGTACTTTTGGTATTGTCTTAGTTTTGCATTGTTGTCATTTATTTGTTTATTTTGTAACTGCTACATTTTGTTATTGTTATCATTCCTTTGTTCCATGGCCAACTAAGATAAGTTTCGATATTATTAAATAGTTATTTGTAACTAATAAGGAAATTGTAACTGATAATGGGCTGTTTTCGTTATTATCTGGAAAAAGGAAAAAGATATCACTATGCGGTTTTCGCCACTACTTTAGTCTAACAAAACTTTTCAAACACAACATAATGGAAGCATATTGTTGCATTTGAATTTCTAGAGATAATTGAGAAAAACTCGTATAATTGGGAATAACGCCATCTGCAGGGGGATTCTGTTTCACAACCCGATATCGAGCGAGTCGAAGTCTCGACTCGAAAGCCAAACTCGCATCGGGTAGAAGTGATTCTAAAATACCTTCGTCTATTTCCCTTTCCCTTCTGTTAAGTCGTAGCACTTCGTAGCAGCATTTGTTCACTATTGTTATTGGATATTTAGAAAGCGCGGGTTGTTTGTGGTTAAATACTTTAAATATAAATATCTTTTTTTGTTTGAGTCGCATTTATTCCGTTTATAAAAGTTAGCTTGATATACATTTGAACTTCATATACATACATGAATTTATATTTTTTAGAACAATGTTACCGATTTATCGGCGTTAACAAAAACGCGAAACAAGAAGAATGCTTGGCCTATAAAAACCTTTCCTTCTTTCATCCTCTGTTGTTAGATAATTTGAAGGTCCTGTTTTAATAGAATCACTTCTGTCTGTCTCGCACATAACAACTGCCAGCTATAAGAGGTAATCATACAATTTTTATTTGAAAATCATGAAAGTGTGTTACACTATATTGTTGTAAATAACATTAGCCCTCGCTCTGGAACACCACAGCCTTGGTAAAAAATCTGTCCAAGGATTCTTAAAAATCTCTCTTCTTGAGATGTTAATTTTTTGTGGTTTCAGGTCTACCTCCTGTTTTATATCGGCAGCTTTTTTTAAGTGCACTTATAATCACTCCATGTCTAAAATAAAATGAATTATTGCACTACTTTCTAGGTGTGTCTAGATATGTCTAGATGTGTTCAAATAATTTGTAATTTACCTTTTGCCACTTTTCAACAGGCCCATGCCCCAATGACTTTAACTCACATGCTAATTCTTCTCATAGCTGCCTATATTTGTCCCTTCCTGTCGAAATAAATTCTATAATAATGTCCCAGTGAACTTCTTTCACTTTAAAATGAGCCCTATTATAGTGTTACATATAATATAAAATAAATTTGAAATTAAGAAAGCACAGGTTGTCACATCATTCGAATTTTAAATTTGTATTTCTGCAAATGATGTTCTAAACAAAGATATTAGTAGCATTAAAAAAAGATAACCTGTATCGTTTTCACAACTCGGTATCTCCGAAGGTATCGAGTGAAACTGACAGTTCTAAACGAAACCACGTGACCTTTCGAGTCAATACGAAACCAACGAGAATCGCTCGAACCCGGAAAAATGGCGTAAACGAAGGTATCGAGTAAAACGATAGCAAACAGAATCCTACCACTGGTACGTTTCTTGAACATTAACGGGTGGCACAAATTACGGCGTCTAAAACAACGCTGAATGCCCTTTCAAACAAGTCCACACTTCATTAATTCGGGTAAAAACTACAGAAGTTATAGCACGTTTAGTTTTAGATGATTCGGCAACGCCTACTACACTAATTATTCACAATATGACAAAACGTCTTTAACCAGAGTGTTGCGTAATTAACCAAGCTTATTAATAAAGCGTTTAAAATCATAGTTAATCCTGGAACTTTTACCTGCTAATTTAAAATTTACTCTTGACCCTAGCAACCGCGGCCCCTAGCGGTCATATTTGGAAATTAAAAATATTTCCATTAAGTTCCCTTTTGTCATTTAAATCATTAAATTTTTTTTTTCCATCACTATAGCTATTGTAGTTTCCAAGATATCACCGGTCCCCATTCTTAGTGGGGCATGCCGTATATTTTATATTTCAACATACTTCTTTCTTTTGATCATACCCTTTGTCTTCTTTTTTATCTATATGAACTAAATTTCAAAATCTTTGTTTTTAATATGTAGCCGTGTTTTTAGCAGTGATAAAAAACAACAAAAATGTGTTTTATTGCAATTTGAAAAGGAGCTTCCTTAATCTAGGTATTAGTTCCACTCGTGGCTAAACAATTCCGTGAACCGACTAAAAGATCCGAGGGAGGCGATAAGGTAAACGGAATTGCCAATTCCCTTTCTGGTGGAGATTTTAAAAGGCCTTCCGATTATCGAAGAATGTCCATTGCAGCCCAAAAAAGTAGAGAATCGAAATCAAAAATGGACGTCCAATCGAATCGGAAATCTAACACCGACTTTGTCGGTGACAAAACAGTTACCAAAGACGATCTGGTATCTGATATGAATACATTAGCGGACATTATCTCATGGTGAGTATTTTTAAAAGTTCAAATTTTCTATCATCGTTATTCTAAATATCTATGTGAATGTAGGACTATTGAACACGTAGCGGATGATTCTCAACAACTTATGGTTGATTGTCCAGATATTTTTGATAAGCCCGACGAAGTTATAATTAAAGATAAGAAGATCTTAGAAGGCCTCGAAGATATAATAATGGGTTGGGAAAGACAAATAACCAGGATAATTGAAATATATCAAGCCAAAGTAAGACCCTTGTGATCATTTATATAGTTCAAAGGTAGTCCGAAAAGTTTCAAGCTTCAACATGAATATAGCGTTACTTGTCAAAAATGTTCTAGTAATATAATTCCGCATGTGTTAAAAATTGCAGCCATGTTGGACGCTCAGTTGTTGCTTAACAGTCGTTTTTTATCAGTCGATAGTGTTTCTGTAAAGATAGAAAAAATCGATTAACGAGCCGTCATTTTCTTGGATTTGAAACGCAATACGCCTTCACAAATTAAAGCCGCGATGGACGCTGTTTATGAGGACCCTCCACCATCATTTGCTACAGTGAAATTATGAGCAGCTGAATTTAGACGTGGTCGTACCAGCTTGGTTCACGATGAACGTTCAAGGCGGTTAAAGACTGCAACCACTACAGATAACATCGAAAAAGTTTACCAAATGGTGCTAGGCGACTGTTGAATTAAGTTTAGAGAGATAGCAGAGACTGTGGGCATCTCAAACGAACGTGTTTGTCACATATTGACATGGCAAAAATTCACGAATTGGGTTCGAATTGATAGACCACCCGCCCTATTTACCAGATCTGGCTCCCATTTTTTTCTGTTTCTTAGGCTCAAAGTTTCGCTCGTAGGAGTGAGATTTTTATCGAATGAAGAGGCCATCATATTCATAAATGCCTATTTTGCAAAACAAGATGCCAACTATTATTTGGACGGATTAAAAAGATGGGAGCATTGCTGGGAAAAGTGCAAAGATTTAAAAGGAGACTATGTTGAGAAATAAAACTGAATTTGACAGAAAAATACTTGTTTCTGTGTTAGGCTGGAAACTTTTCAGACTACCTTGGTATATTTCAACATGTTTCATTTTCGAACGTCATTTGTTTGGTTTAGACACCGCAAGGTAATGGACCGATTCCAGAATACGAGTACTGGCATGAAAGAGAAGCCGGATTGAGTATATTGGTGGAACAATTAAAAAAACCCCGAGCGTTAAGGATTTGCGGTATATTGGAAAAGGCGAAGTCGAATATAATTAGCGGGTTTGAATTCTTTAAAGAAGATTTAAGAAAAGTGTATGTCCAAGCTAGGGATAATGTTAAATTCTTGTCTACAGTACTTAGGCATTTTAAGGTATGCAATTCTTGTTACACTTTGACTTACGTGTTGTTAATTTCACTTTTTTGTCTTTATCTCTTTAAATAGACTATAGCATATTGTGAAGACTTTGTACGAACTAAAGATTGCTTAGCATCTCTAATGGAAGGATTGCAAATGATTTGGGTCCTTTCGCGCTTTTATTGTACCGATGAACAAATGGTTCCTTTATTAGAACGCATCGCTTGGAGTTTATGCGAAAAAGCGAGAAATGCCTTGGATACTAGCAAACTTTTTCGCAAACCTGTTGAGCAGATCACAAGAGACACGCACGACGCTCGCGAAATGCTTATCGATTTCAAGAATTGTTATCTAGAAACCAGAGAAAAAATTGAACAATCCGGTAAATCCCAGCGATGGGAGTTCGATAGGAAGAAATTATTTGGGGAAAGTGATTATATTGCTTTGGTTTGTAAAGATTTAGCGACAGTAGCTGAGGTATCACTATAAAAAAATAAACTGATTTTTTTTTAAATAAAGTATTTTTAGATTATTGATCAGTTTAGCAATATATTTGGGCCTGAACTGAAATCGATTTTAAACGACCCTCAACGAATAGACTCCGTCGTGAGGCGCGTAACTCACCTAGTTAATCCAATAGAAAACGCCGATTTTGATGTATTTAAGGAGAGCCATAAAGAAAATTGGGAAGCCATCATGGGTTATTTTTACAAAGAAGTTAGAATCCTAGAAAAAGAAGCTGTAGTATTTATTGATCAAAGTTTTAAAACCCTAAGGTACAATTTTCATTATAACCAACACAATACGCCAAAAGCTGTAAAAAGTATTAAAGCGTTTGTTCAATTATAATAATTGTTCTATTTAGGTCTTCGCAGGGCGCTTTAGACATGCTTTTGAAGTTTAAGCACATAAAAACCAGAAAGGTTATTTTAGATCAACTCATGACAAAATTCGAGGTGATTATGGATCAATTCATTAAGGAAATTGGTATGGTTGAGCACCTATTCTTGGTAAACTACTTTAGTAAATTTAAGTATTTCACACTTGTAGTGCAATAATTATTTCACACTTGTAGTGCAATAAAAGAGAGCCAATTTTGTGCAGGAATCATCCTCCCCATGGTGGCGCTATATTCTGGGTGAGACTTCTTTTTATGAACTTGAAACGACCAGTGCTGAAATTCCAGCAAGTTGAAGAATTAAAAGGAAGCGGTTTAAAACTGGAAGCTTTCGAAAACTATGTTAAAGTGGCTAAAACTCTGAAAAGTTTTGAGCAGGCTAAGTATGAGGCATGGCTTGCCGAATCTCTTCCAATAGTTGAAAATACGATGCAGCTTGACGTTCTTAAAGTCGCTAGTAACGTATTACCTGATGGTAAAGTATACGTTGGCAAAAATTGAGAGCAGCGTTTTATATATACATGTGTTGGTTTTAGCAAGAAGACCGTCATCCCCACTAACAGGGCAATCTGCTTCTGAATCCATTACTCACAGTGATCCACAGCCTGAAGTTCAGCGAACTACAAAAGGTAAAGAGTAAATTATATTTTTTTAATTCATATCAAAATAATCTGTGAATTTTCATAAAATATGCTAGAGTGCAAATGGTAAATCATTTTTTGCCGTGTTACCTTTTTTAGAATAATTTTAGAATATTTTGATTGCATAAATCAAGAATTTATTGATCTATAAATTTGTTGATTATTTTTATATTTTTAAAGGTATAATTCTTGCATTACAATTCGAGCATTTCCAAACATAATACAATTAATTCATGCATTAATTCTTTTTCATATTAAGGGTTTAGATTGTCTACAGTTGGCAATACCTTAAAATGGTTAGTCAGCAGCAAACCAGCCAACGCTTTTATGGATAAAATTAAATCGAGAAAGAGCTTTACTTGGCATGATATTATGGGAAACAACATTATGTCGGAATTATCTATACATTTTGCTCTAAATTTCAATACCGACATTTTTCATTGCATTGCTGGCGCCGAGTTGATGGAAAATTTAGGTTATGATCTTCCGGAATCAATCACTAATGCTTCCATCCAGAGATTTCGACTAAAAGCAGATGTGGAAGCTGTAGAAACTATGATCGGTAGATACAACGACATTGTGCAAAGTTTACGGCCCGCTCAGGTTTGAAAAATAACCAAAATATTTTCGATATAATATATTTTTTTTATTTTAGTTAACGTTTCTGCGTGATCTAATTCGAGAAATTGAAATCTACATACAACCCGGATTATCTAGGATTAATTGGACTTCTTTGGGAATCAAAGAATATACACTAGATTGTCACAAAAAGATAAAAAGTTTGTGGTCACTCGTCAAACAAATTGAACATATCGAGAAAGATTTAAACAATCGTATCGATACCTTGATCAATTTTAATCTATTCATGTATAAAACTATTGAAGAGCAACTGGTTAGATTAGATTGCAAGCAGTTCTTCAACGAGATGGATAAATATCGTACTGAAAAATTGTGCCAAATGAGTAAAATCTATGAAACCTTTGGACCAATTCTAATAAAATTAGAGCAACTAACATTGAACACCAATTCGGGAAAATCTGTCCATATGAAGCTCTATTATGAATACTGGGAGCAAAAGATTTATACTGCCTTTATTAAGATGACCTTGAATAACTTGGAAAGGTTCAATGAAGACTTTCAAGTGCCACATTTGCTCTTTCAGGTGGATGCTGTCATATCGTCCTCGGAGATCTTCATGCGTCCATCACCGCAAGAAGTGTATAATATAGTTATAAGAAGCATCAAAGATTTTTTGAGCAAATTGAAGCATTTTCCAAGATGGATGAATGAAACGTGCATTCAATGCAAACCCGAAAGAATCGGAACAACAGAAGATTATTTTGTGCATTCCTTTTATGAAGATGTCACCCAAGTACCGGATATCCATGATGCTATAAATAAGCTCCAAAGGAACTGCCATAAGGGTATCTTTGAGGTGAATAGGTACCTACAGACATGGAAAAGGTATAGGAGCATATGGTACTACGATAAAGAAAGGACTTGCGAGGAATTTGTTATCAAGAACCGTTCGTTAGATCAATACGATGACAAATTCATCAACTATTTAAATATTATCAATGATTTAAGAACCAAGCCCAGTTATAATGATATAGGATGTATCAGATTGAATTTACAACCGCTAATGGACGGAATCATTTATCATTGTATTGAATGGAAGACTACATTGGGTAATAAATTAGCTGCCGACACTAAAAGGAAAATGCTAGCCTTTAAGGCAGAGTTAGAAGAACTAAGAATGATAGTTAATCAAAATATTAAAGGATTGGAGAGGTTTAAGATGATTATGCAAGCTATTTCTACGATTTTAAAAAACAACGTAAATTCAGAACTGAAATATATGTATTACCAAGAAAGTTATAGAGTATTAACACAACACGAGATTACTTATGACCCTGAAGAGGAAGCATTAGCCTATCAACTCGAGGAAGAGTGGAAGAAACTTTATACTTCAGCACTATTTAGAACTGAAACACTAGAATCGACGAAAGAGCGTTTTGCGCATATAACCCAGGAAGAAATTAAGAAATTCTGTGATATCATTCAAACATTCATTGAAAGATTCGATAACGAAGGCCCAGGAGCAGTTGACCAAGACCTGGACAGAGGATTGAAACTTATGGAGGAATATGCGAAAGAATTTGAGGACTTAGAAGCTAAACGAGTTGATCTAGTCAATGCTGAAATGCTTTTTGACATACCACTTGCTGATTATTCAGAGTATCTTCGTGCAAAAGATGATTTCCATGCTTTTGAATTGATTTATAAAGTTTATTACGCTCAGCATGGTGCTAGAGACATTTGGGGGCGCACCTTGTGGGTTAATTTGAATCCACAAGCATTGGTAGACGGCATTGATACATTTATGAAAGAATTTAGAAAATTACCAAAGGCCACGCGATCATATCCAATTGGGCAAGTTCTAGATTTAAAAATGAAACAATTTAAAAACGCCGTCCCTTTGATGGTATCTTTGAAAAACGAAGCATTACGAGAAAGACATTGGAAGCAACTTATGGAAAAAACTGGACAGTTCTTCGATATGGCCTTAGATCGCTTTACTTTAGATAATATGTTTTCAATGGAACTTCATAAATATCAAGATATAGCAGAAGAGATTATTAACACCGCTATTAAAGAATTGAGTATCGAAAAAGGTGTTCAAGAAATTGCCGATACGTGGACTAATCTAAACTTTACTGTTCACAAACATATGAAAGGAAACGAAGAAAGAGGCTATATTCTGGGTGTAGTAGATGAAATTCTTTTGATTTTGGAAGATAATTCTATGAATTTGCAAAGCATGGCTGGTTCACAGTATGTGGGTCCATTCCTGTCAGTTGTACAAAAATGGGAAAAAAATCTTTCTAATATCGGTGAGGTAATCGATGAATGGTTCGCTGTTCAAAGGAAATGGTTATACCTTGAAGGGATTTTTATCGGTGGCGATATAAGATCTCAACTTCCGGAAGAAGCAAAAAAATTTGACGATATTGACAGAGTATTTAGAAGGATTATGGTCGAAACTGCAAAAAAATCCAATGTTTTAGAATGCTGTAATTTTCCTGGTCGATTAGCTGAATTCCAAAATTTATCACTTGGACTAGATCGTTGTCAAAAGTCACTCAACGATTATTTGGATTCTAAGAGGCGAAGATTTCCACGATTTTATTTCATTTCAACCGATGAGTTACTGTCGATCTTGGGAAGTAGCGATGCCGCAGTTGTTCAAGATCACATGATTAAGATGTTTGACAATATCAAGAGTCTACGTCTAGGTCCGGATAATCACGATCGTATGACGGCCAGCGCTATGATCTCTTCCGAAGGAGAGATTATGGAATTTCGCAGCATAGTGTACACAGAAGGAAAGGTTGAAGATTGGATGAACGATGTTTTAAATGAGATGCGACGTTCCAACCGTTTTATCACAAAAAAATCGATATATGATTATGGAAAGACTCACAGACCGAGGACCTCCTGGATGATGGATTATCAAGGAATGATTTGCTTAGCAGCTAATCAGGTCTGGTGGACAGCGGAAGTTGAAAATGTTTTCGTTAAAATAAAGAAAGGAAATAAAAGGGCTATGAAGGAATATTTAAACCAGTTAAATAAACAATTGGACGACATAGTTATAACGGTACGAGCGGATCTCAGTTCTAACGATAGATCCAAATTTAAAACAGTAGCGACAATTGAAGTCCATTCACGAGATATTGTAGAAAATTTTGTAAGAGATAGCGTGACGGATATTCAAGAATTCGATTGGGAAAGCCAATTGCGTTTCTATTGGGTTAATCAATTGGATAATCTGTGGGTCACACAGTGTACGGGCAGTTTCGAATACGGTTACGAATACATGGGTTTAAACGGCCGCTTGGTAATTACTCCACTAACAGATAGAATCTATTTAACCATCACACAAGCGCTCATAATGCATATGGGTGGAGCACCCGCAGGTCCCGCCGGAACAGGAAAGACGGAAACCACCAAAGATTTGGCTAAAGCTCTGGGATTGTTGTGCATTGTTACTAATTGCGGCGAGGGCATGGATTACAAAGCCATAGGAATGAATTTAGCTGGATTATGTCAATGTGGTGCGTGGGGTTGTTTCGACGAATTTAATCGTATCGATATATCGGTGTTATCCGTAATATCTACCCAATTACAAACCATTAGGAGCGCGTTAGTATTGAAATTAAAGAAATTCATTTTTGAAGGAGTGGAAATTAATTTGGATCCTAAAGTTGGAATATTCATCACGATGAATCCAGGCTATGCAGGGAGAACCGAATTACCTGAATCTGTAAAAGCGCTATTCAGACCAGTTGTTTGTATTCTTCCGGATTTGGAAATGATCTGCTTAATTTCATTATTTTCGGATGGATTTCTACAAGCTAAAGTTTTAGCTAAGAAAATGACAGTGTTATATAAATTAGCACGTGAGCAATTATCAAAACAGTACCATTACGATTGGGGATTGAGAGCGTTAAACGCAGTTTTGCGAATGGCCGGCGTACTGAAACGTTCGTCCCCTAACATTTCGGAAGCTTTAGTACTGATGAGAGCATTAAGGGACATGAACTATCCCAAATTCGTCTTTGAAGACGTGCCCCTATTCTTAGGTTTGATTCGAGACTTATTCCCCGGAATGGATTGCCCTAGAGTCGGTTACCCAGACTTCAATGACGCCGTCGAAAAAGCATTCGCGACCAATAACTACATTGTTCTACCAGAACAAGTCGACAAAGTGGTTCAATTGTACGAAACCATGATGACCAGGCATTCAACCATGGTCGTTGGACCAACTGGCGGTGGCAAAACTGTTGTCATCCATACTTTAGCAAGAGCTCAAATCCTATTAGGACTACCAACCACTATTAGAACGTTAAATCCAAAAGCTTGTTCGGTTATCGAGTTGTACGGAATTTTGGACCCGTTAACGAGGGACTGGACTGACGGGTTACTATCAAATATATTTCGCGATATCAACAAGCCAACCGAAAAGAATGAAAGAAGATATATTTTATTCGATGGCGACGTTGATGCATTGTGGATAGAAAATATGAATTCGGTCATGGACGATAACAAGTTACTGACTCTAGCTAACGGTGAAAGGATACGTTTAAATCATCCGATTTGCGCCTTGTTATTCGAAGTGGGAGACCTTCAATACGCTTCCCCTGCTACTGTATCGCGAGCTGGAATGGTTTACGTCGACCCTAAGAATTTGGGATATCAACCATATTGGGATCGTTGGATTAAAACCAGGAAACATCCTCCCGAAAGAGAAGCGTTCCAAAAAGTATACGAACAATACGTTCCAGATGCTTTAGCTTATATTATTTCTGGTGTATTGGGCATGCAGCAGTTGACCCCTTTAAAAAACATTATTCCACAGACAGGTTTGAATATGGTGACGCAATTATGTGTAATGATAGATGCCATAGATCCCCAATCAGCGGAAGAAATAAGACATCCCGAAGAACCCGTTGATGAAAATTTATTGGAAAGCATATTCTTGCAATGTTTATATAATTCCTTAGGTGCATCGTTAGTGGCAAGCGCGAGAGAAGATTTTGATACATTCATAAAGAAACAGTGCCCTTTTATGAACGAAGACGATGATATCGAACATATGGCGAAGATTGGAAAAATGCCGAATAAATATCCCACGCTTTACGATTACTTTTTGAATGTTAAAAACTATTGCTGGGTGGCCTGGGAGTGGTTAGTACCTACATATATTCATGATAGAGAACGGAGATTTTCGGAAATTTTAGTGCCAACAATAGACACGGTCAGAACGACATTCTTCTTGAAATTGATGAATTCGATGCATCAACCTATAATACTAGTGGGTGACACGGGTACTTCGAAGACTGCTATTATACAAGATTTCTTACGCTCTCTAGATCAAGATATCTTTATTATCTTGCAGATAAATTTTTCATCGCGCACTTCTTCCTTAGATGTTCAAAGGAATTTAGAATCTTCTGTTGAAAAACGGTCAAAGAATATTTACGGGCCGCCAATGGGAAAAAAACTTATTTGTTTCATTGATGATATGAATATGCCGCAGGTGGATGATTACGGTACGCAACAACCGATAGCCTTACTCAAACTACTATTTGAAAAACAAGGCTTCTACGATCGTGGTAAAGATTTGAATTGGAAAAAATTGATGGATATAAGTTATTTCGCTGCGATGGGCGTTGCCGGTGGTGGCCGAAACGACGTCGATCCTAGGTTTATGTCGAAGTTCACCGTTTTTAATCTAGCTTTTCCATCGGAAAGTACGTTACACCGTATCTATACAAGCATACTGAACGAACACTTTTCGATTTTCAACGAAGAGGTACAGATAGCAGATGTACTCGTCACTATGACCTTAAACCTGTACAAAATCATAATCGTTGAGCTTCCCCCAACCCCTAACAAATTTCATTACATATTCAACATGCGCGATTTATCGAGAGTTTGCGCTGGACTCTGTTGTACTGTGCCGAAATTCTACGAAACTAAGCATCACGTGGTTAGATTATGGCGCAACGAATTTACAAGAATTATGTGTGACAGACTCATCAACCACGAAGACATCGAATTGATGAGAAATCACATAATCAATGAAATAAGCGCTCACTTTACAGGTTCACCTAGCGGAGTTTACGAGGTTAAAGAAGCACTTAGTGTAACAGACCCACGAGCTTCCGGAAGATCGCTTTCAATGAAACCAAGTGGAAATGAAACGAAAACTCTAGCCAAACAACCAAGTAGCACTCTGGAAGGCGAAGCATCCACAGAAGTCGATATCGTAGAATACGCCATGAGGGATCCATTATTGTTTGGAGACTATCGAAACGCTGTAAATGAGGGAGAGCCTAGATTTTACGAGGACCTTTTAGATTATGAAGCAATATATTTCCTTTTCCAAGAGATCATGGATGAATATAACGAAAGAAAGGAAAAAATGAATTTAGTCCTTTTCAACGATGCTTTAGAACATTTAACAAGAATCCATAGGACTATACGCTTGCAGAAAGGACATGTTTTATTGGTCGGTGTCGGAGGAAGCGGCAAAGGTTGTTTAACTCGATTGGCCGCATTTACTGCTGGATGCGAAGTATTCGAAATCCAACTCAGTCGAGGATACAATGAAAACAGCTTCAAAGATGACTTGAAAAAGCTATTCTCCCAACTTGGCATAGACAGAAAACAAACAGTATTCTTATTTTCGGCTGCTCAAATTGCTGAAGAAGGTTTTCTGGAG
Organism: Dynastes maya; assembly: GCA_029619315.2. Lineage (NCBI taxonomy): Eukaryota > Metazoa > Arthropoda > Insecta > Coleoptera > Scarabaeidae > Dynastes > Dynastes maya. The sequence continues at coordinate 63,142,856 of JAROYE020000003.1, read as the reverse complement.
TTCATCAATAATATCCTTATGAATGGAATGATACCGTCGTTGTTTACAGAAGACGATAAAGATCAGATCATAGGACAATGCAGAAACTATGCTAGAGACGCTGGCTATCCCATAACTAAAGACGGTGTTTGGCAATACTTTGGGACAAAATGTTCAGATAATTTACATGTAGTTCTATCGATGTCGCCATCCGGGGATATTTTATCTAAAAGATGCAGAAGCTTCCCAGGTCTGGTAAACAATACAACAATAGATTGGTTATTTCCGTGGCCGCAGCAAGCTTTAGAAGCAGTAGCGTCAGTGTTTTTAAAAGAGAACGCAAAAATTCCAGAAGCATATAGAAATCTTGTGGTATGTAACCATAGTTTAACAAAGGTAGTTTATTATCGCAATTAACAAATGACCGCCCTAAATATGCATATGCAATCTCTAAACACATTAAAAGAAAAATATTTTTTAAATGGAGTAATGAAAATATGATCTTGAGTAACAAATGTTTCCGCTGTAACTCTAGACGTTAATTAGAGCCCATAGAGCACTCTCTAATATCTTTCTGATCTGAGAACTTTCGTTAGTAAAAGTAAACATTATCATCTTGAAAGTAAACTTTTTGTTTTTTGTTTCAACTTATTTGCTCTGTCATTAACCAGTATTTGGAGTACTTCGAATTTTTATATATTTATGAGTAATAAAACTCAGAGAGAGAACGTTGCTATCTTGCAGATTTTGCCATCTTTTATTTCGCTTTCCAAAAAATTCTTTCTTCATATTTAGCCAACCGCCATATGTTGATGTATTTGAAATTCAGCTACAGAATACAAAAAAATAAACTTGTTCTGATGATGGCAAAGTGAATTTAAATATCGTGTGAAATCCTTTTGTACTTCAGAAATGATAAGTTTTTGTATAGGCCGCTACACAACAATTTTGAAAATTACCTCAATATGGAGGTAAATTATTACGACAGTTAAGAAGGGTGTTGTTACTAGAGCAACGCAAACTGCACTGAAAGCCAGTGGCTGACGCATAAAAGTTTACACAAAATAAACACGGCCGGGACAATTCCGTATAAGCGTCAGTATAACTGCGACTCGAAAGCCGATCTGTTGTGTATGCATCTACGCTGTCGTATAACTATATCGTAGTTCTACGTTTGTTTTGAAAATGTTTCCTACGTCGCGAAAACGACCAAAGTTGGACACAATAAGAGAATTTATTGCAGAAATGCCTGATTTAAAGTGTGATGGCGCTAAAATTCAATGTGTAGTGTGTAAAATAGATTTAATGTGTTGGTCGAAAAGTGATTGTCTACGGCACGTAAATAGTGCAGGGCATGTTTCAAAAAAAAATTCCACACGAGATTATGACAAATTTAAATTTAATTTATGTGTTTATTGCATGTAATTTACCATTTCATTCACTAAGGAAGAAAGCATACGTCTCGTTTTGGAATGAATATTCGGACTTTAAGTTACCAAGTGAGAGAACATTACAGAGAGTTGTGCCGTCTGCTCGTGAGCATGTCGAGAAAAGCATTAAATCGGAGTTGCAAGATAAAAAACTGCGGTTATGTGTGGACGAAACAACAGATCGTAAAAAAACATTCTGTGGTTAATGTAATGGTACGCACAATGAAACCACATCGACCGTCACCCTCAATTTTACTAGCTTCCAGACGAATACAACAATGCACTGCCGAAGTAATTTCAATGTTGGTATTAAATACATTGGAAAAGTTTGAACTTTCAACAAATCAACTGTTGATGTTTATGAGTGATGGTGCCGCAAACATGCTTGCTGTAGGTCTATCTCTTAAAAAACATTGTGCTCGTAGCAAATAGTATCAGAAAATGTTATACCGAGGTAGACGCTCTAATAGCACATACAAAAGCTGTGTTTGTAAAATCCCCAAAACGTATTCGGGAATTTCATACACTATGCCCCGGTATTCCTGAGCCACCGCAACCTATTCTTACTCGTTGGGGAACATGGTTAGAGGCTGCATTTTATTATCTTAAATATTTTGAGAATATAAAGAACGTCATTTTAGAATTCGACCCAAAGGAAGCTGTGGCTGTCAAGGTAAGCCGCTTGAAATTTCAGGATAGTCAAGATTTGGAAATTATTCAGAACAATTACGTTGGACTAGCGGATGCGATAGAAAAACTACAAAATTCTTCGGTGTCGTTAGTGGAATCTTTGCAAATAGTGCAACATGTTCACGCACAGCTATGCGCGATAGAAGACGCAAGAAATGTTTGTGTTTTAGAAAGGTTTGAAAGTGTTTTAGATAAATACTCTGATTTTGGCACATTAAGACAAATTTGTGAAGGTGCGTCAACAGAACCGTTAAGTTATTTGAAAGATTATTTTACTTACGCAAATATAACGTCACTAGATGTAGAACGTTCGTTTTCGGCATACAAAAACACTTTTTCTTCACGCCGCACTCACTTTGCCGAAACAACTTTGGAAACATATCTAATGTTACAAATATTAAATAGACATTATCCACTTTGTGATTTCACGGAGGACTCTTAAAACGGTAAGTGTTTGAGCACGTATCACATTTAATTTATTTTGTGTAAACTTTTATGCGTCTGCCACTGGCTTTCAGCGCAGTTGCGTTACTGCAGTAATTTGTCACAGAAAGAATTGGCCCGTTGGGGGCTAGGTACATGGAATTATTTAATATCCTAAATTTTTCTTAACAAAACAAATTTACTTATTGCATCAACAATATAAGTTGAAAACCAATTGTCATTTAACGCCTCACTCTTCTGTATGTGGGCCAAATATGTTTCCACTTTTCTTAAATAGCTTACATACAGTGAGATTCGGTCCTAAAGTATCCTTCTTGCTCCTTATTAATTTTAGTACAAGAGAAGCTAGCGGTATTAGAAAAAATACCTCGATTGTTATTTTCTGTAAATAATAGAGTCTCGATAGTTGGAGTCTCAACTTGTTGACAAAGTTGGAGTTTGATGCAACATAAAAACTGAAAAACAAGCAATATTGTCCATCAAAGTTGATGAAGAGGGAAGTTACATGAAATTTTATTTGCTTTGGAAGTTTTATGTAATGACTATTTAGGAATAAAGATAGATGATTTTATAAAAGTGTTCGTTCAAATGTCACTATTTTAAGACAAAAGGCTCTTAAAGATTCTTGAAACTCGAATTTTAATTGGGTGATTTAAAAGGCACCAGCGATTAGTGTGACGTCATCCTGTCTCATTACTTAATATCGTTTGTTATAGGTATGTTCCTTTTGCAAATATGATTTAGACAAAACGAAATTATTTAACTCTTCCATTCCTTTCAAACATTACTTCGGCACTAAATAATAGCAATTTCAATATTACGATTCCATTTAGTTGCAATAACTATAATAATATCACAGCACATATTTTTTTAGTAGGAGGTTCAGGTTAGCCACTCGTTGGTAATTAAATATCTCTCTTGCGGTAAGAAATGGAAATTTCCTCGTTACCATTTCCCTCCAGCCAACTGGCTGCGGAGCGAGGACATTATATTTATAATATAAGTCCAGATAACGACGATCGCAGGGGAATTTCTCCATTTGTAATTCGTCAAAATTAATAGAAAATTAATCTAAAACAAGCAACAGATATTTTAAACATTATTTCATCAATTAAATCTTTATGTGAACGTTTTAAGTAAATCGTTGGAGATATTTCACGTTTAAAGCTTGACAGTACAAATGTAAGTCATAGAGTCCTCTGAGTATAACCATTTCGTTGCGTCACTGCATTCATTCTCGTATGCTATTTGCATAAATAACATCATATCATCAAAATGATGTTATAAAAGTTTATATTTGGGTTGCTTTATCAAAATTTGCTGTGGAATAAAACAATCGCCGGTCCTTCGCGATTTAAAATAAAATAAAGATGGGCGACGCCATTAATTTCATCAATCTTTATTCAGCCTTCGTTGAATTAAAGTGTATCTTAACTCCGATTCCAATTTAAAGTGTTCGATTGTGAAATCAAAGTATTTATTCGGAGAGAAAAAGGGTTAAATTCCAGAACAGGCAGTTTCCTGTAGAGGTTATTATAAACAGAGGGTTTATATAACATTGGCATCGTTCGAATTTCAAGGTTAGTTACATTTATAATTTTAAAATTCGTTAATTTTGTTTTATTAATTTGGAAATTCGTTAGAAAATTGCCAAAAGGGTATCCAGGAATACTCCCGAACCCACTAAGAATTGAAAAATTTAGTTTAAGTTAACATTTTAACCAATTATCCCCTGAGAAAAACATTTCAATATATTGGCTTTTTGGGTTCATTTTGTCTAAGTATCTCAAAAGTGGTAAATTTTTTACTTGTGTCACTTTTCTTTCAACGGAACGACGTGAATGTGAATATATATACCGTAAGAGCGAGCGTACTATGATCAGCCAGCATAATCGACGTTTTTCGGAAATGCGAGAGCGAAGTCGTGTCTTACACGTGTACGATAACGAATACGCCCTTTGTAGCATGAGCAAGATGTTTTCGGAAATGCAAGAGCGAAGTGATGGCTTGCACATGTGCGTGAACGAAAACGCCGTTTACAACATGAGCAAGGCGCACAAATGAATTTGTGTTTACGCAATTTTGTCAAGCTAATGACATTCCACGGTAACATTCAACACAGCACACGTTTAGATGCGCTGAGTTCGTGCAAAATTGGGTGATCATAGTACGCTCGCTCATACGGTATATTGTTATGTCAAAGATACAAAACGTTATATATTTCAGGTTAAATTAGTCTTTAATGTCAAAAATGACAATACAATAACACTTTTACCAACCTCAAATAATGAAGTGGTTGATTATTTCGGCCGGATGATGTCACAAAAAGGCTGACCAAAAGCGCATGCGTTTCACCTGCGTTCAAAATGACAGATTTGCTTTTCTATCTTTGTGAAGAAAGTAGGATGTTAGTTTATCATACTTCAAAACCTTTAATTTTTATGTATTTTCTGATTATTATGACATTGAAAAACGCGCAAGTTATCTATTTATTGTAATAACTAATTTCTTACAATAAATCTAGTACGTAGGCTTCCGCGGTTATCAATTGTACTATCTTTTTGGTTTCCGATCTGGAACCGCGCTGTTGTGATTGCTTGTACCGACCCTCCGTCCACATTTCTATTTAAATTGTTGGGGTGTTTGAAGATCTCTATAGATTCATGAAGGTTCCTAGTATGAGCCATAACATATATATGTTGGGACAAAATAAAATACGTACATGCGTAGTTCGGGTATTTGACAGTTTATATTTTTAATTATTTTTTATTAATTATAATAATGGTGAATAAGCAATGGTTCAAATGTCAGTTAATCGCAAAACATACTTATTGTTTCTAAATAACAAACTTTATAACGTGTAAAAGTAATGAAAATGTGTGACAACTAAATATTGGGACAGTATGAAGTAACTATTAAAAATGAAACAAAATAAGGCAACTAAGCTGCGAAAACAACGCAGAACGAAACGTCGTATTAATCGGCACTTGCCTTCTTATTGTATTGAGTGAATCGCTGCGTTTATTGAACAAAATGGTGCGCGGTATCTCTACAAATTCAAAAATTCATGAGTTAGTGCTTAAAAATTATTGCCACAATAAAACAATACATGAAGTGGCGGATGAACTTAATATTCGTAAAACCACAGTGTGGAAAATAATTAAGTATTATGGAGAAACTGCAAATCGATAAAAAAGGGAAAAGTCCGGGTCGTCCAAAATTAGTTTCTGATAGGGATAAAAGAATATTAGTAAAACCATGTAAAAAAGGCCGAAGAAATACTCTAAGGCAAATTACGGTTGAATGGAATCACGAAACTAAATTAAATCTGTTAAAGGAATGCTGTTGCCAGTGGATTCATAAATGTGGATTAACGTCTTATACGATTAAATTACAAGTAACAATTTAAAAAAGTATAGAAAAAATGTTTTCTTATAGGCAAAGGAAAAGCCACTGTTGACGGAAAAGCAAAAGAAAGCTAGGCTGTCATGGGTAAAATCTAAACTATCTTGGTCGGCAGAAGATTGGTCAAAAGTAATTTTTAGTGACGAATCGAACTTCGACGTATGTGTTGGTGATTACCTCAAACCCGTGCTTCGCACTAAACATGAGCCTTTCTATAAGGATTGCCTAAAACGCACTGTAAAATTTCCTAAAGAAGTAATAATTTGGGGCTGCGTGACAGCTTCAGGATTATGATGCTTTGAATTTATTGATGGTACCGTGAATGCTGCGAAATATCAACAAACACTGCAAAACAGTCTGCTACCAAGCATCGCAAAGTTAAATGTTGGCAAAAATTACATTTCTCAGCAGGATAGGGCAGCTTGTCATACGACCAAAACCACAAAAAAAGTGATTTGGCAACCATAACGTAATTGTTCTTTCTTGGTCTTCCAACAGTCCTGACAGTATCATTGAAACAGTGTGGCATAAAATGAAACAAACATTGAGGAACAACCCACAATAGACATTACCAGAACTTAGAGCCAAAACAGAGCAAATTTGGAATGGATTTGCTTCTGAAAAGTGCAGCCACACAAAATGAACATTTTTATTGTTAATTAGAGACGATACATAGAATAAGTATTTTCGCTTTTGTGTTGCTGATTGGCCCCAATTGTTGTTAATTAACTAATTACATAAATAAACTGTCAATTTGGATTTGGTTGCCAGTTTCCAGTTTATGATCAGCCAGTGCGGACCCGGCTATACGCAACAACCGCGCACAACGCTCGTGCTCAGTAACACGAGCGCTGACCAATCGCTTGTTTCACTACAACTACAAGAACATGGTATTTGGTAGACACCAGAGGCTTCCAGATGATTGCGGTCTTTGATGAGGAAGTAGTCGCAGAGTTTGGAATGTGGTTTGAAGATGGTTTTTATGTTGTTCCTAAAGATAATCTTGCTGATGTGATCTGTGACACATTGAATGTAAGGTAGACACGCTTGCTTACGAAAATTAAGGTTTGATGAGAGGAGTTGCCGTGGAGAAGAATTGGCGTAGCGGTTAATGGGATATGAATATCTGTTTTCTTCTTGGAAAGAGCCCTTTAGATAAGAGAATTGATAATTCCGTATTTTTGTGCTGGGTGATGGTGTGAGAAGCCATTGAGATATATCTCCGTGCGCGTGTGTGTTTGCTGCTAACAACGTGCTCTTTATACAGTGTACCCCTTTTGAAATGGAAGTATTGCTGTAGAACCTACATTTCACACTAAAATTAAGCCAATTTTTTTCAATATATCTATAGTGGATCAAAAAGTCTACTTCCACACAAAATTTCAGAAGTTCATTTCAATTTTCAAGGCGTACTACATTTTTTAAGGTCGAAAATAGTTGAATTTTATTACGATTTTTTTTATTAAAAATCTGACTACACCATTGAATTCAGAAGGTCCTAAAATGGTGTTAACCAAAATTTCATTCAAATATACATATGTATTAATAAAAAAGCAATGAGAGAATCATTTTTCAAACTTTACAGTACATTGTTTTGTAAATTCGCTTCTTACACCTACTGACCATGGTAGATCAACATTTATTTAAAAAATAACTAAAAATTAAGCAAACAAATGCACTTCCTTATTCAGATCTACTTCAACAATTATCAAACCTAGTTTGCATTAATTCAACTAGCAATGTAGTTGATCAATTATTTAGTAACTGTCAATGTCAAAGCCTGCATTTGACTTCATTTATGAATTATTAATTTCGACGTCAACCTACTGTAGACGTTATTTAAATCACATGCATTTTTTGGATGAAATAACAATTAGGTACTATTAACAATTGAAACATTTTTTTAAGCTACTGCAATATAAAAATGCATTAAATAAAAATAAAGCGAGATTATTTAAAAAACCAATGTAGCTAGTAGGTATTACTTATTTCTTTAAAATTTGCAATTTGATAGACATATTATTATATTCGCTTTTTTAATTGTAGTTACATTAAAAAAAATGGTTGTTTGCAATTTTATTACAATTTTAGTCCATTGTTAATTGTTTTCTTATAAATGTTGATATACCTTGATCAAAAGATATTGTAAGAAGCGGATTTATGAAATAATGCACGGTAAAGTTTAAAAAATGATTCTCTCATAACTTTTTTATTAATGAACATATTTGAATGAAATTTTGGTTAAACCATTTCAGGACCTTCTGAATTCAGGGCTGCGGTCAAATTTTTAATAAAAACATCGCTAATAAAATTTTGCTATTTTCGATCTCGAAAAGTAATCATAGTGTGCTTTGCAAATTTAGATGAACCTCTGCAATTCTGCGTGGAAGTAGAAGACTTCGTGAACCACTATGTATATAAAAAAATTGGTTTCATTTTAGGGTGAAATATAGATTTTGCAGGGGCGCTTCCATTTCAAATGGGTCACACTGCATAAGACTTCCTAACCAACTTTGCATAAAAACAAAAACATTACTATTGGGCATTTTCGATATTTGGAGCGATAGGTATGGACCGGTAGATCCGTTTGACACACGTCCCGATACATTCCTTCGTATGCTCCAATACACTTGATACATGTACCGGGCCGAAATCGAACGCTGTTAATTCATGGCGGTGTGAACCGTTCCAATTATCCAAAATTCCTATTGCTATATGTCGTGTTTTTTTTATCTAACGTATAGCATGGTATTGTTGAATTTGTTTTTCCACAGTAGGTATATATTTTTATTATACAGCTTGTATCGTTCAAAAGTTAACAGGGGAGACCTCACTGAACGAGGATATTTTGATAAATAGTTAGCCTAGATAGTTTAAAATTGTCAAAACGAATTTTCGTTGGCATAGCAATAAACAACTCAGTTGAAATGTCACTGTAAAATTTGAGTAAGAAAAGTAAACGCATTGCTGTGTGATAAAATTAAAAAAAAAGCTATATCCATCGACATTGTGAAAATCGATAAAATGGAATATCGACCAATCATTTCACCTGTTTTTAAAAGGGTTAAAGGGTAAGGAGATTTACGAAGATATGTTTAAAACACTTGGTCATCTTTGCCCTTCCTACGCGACCGTAAAAAATTGGGTTGCCGCATTCAAGAGGGGTAAATTTTCGATTGAAGAAAGACCTGAAAGACATATTTCTGTGTCCACTCCCGAAAATATCGATGCAATTCACGACATGATTTTGTCAGATCGTCGAATTGGGATAAAACATATACATATCTGAGACTTTGAAGATTTCATATGAGCGTGTATGTCATATAGTTCACTTCGATTTAGACATGAACAAAATTTCGGCAAAATGAATTACTAAATGCTAGAATGCTGATCAGAAGCGAGCAAGAGTGGAAGCGTCGGGCTCTTTATGCGCCCGGTTTGACAATGACCCTGATCTTGTAAGTCGTCTTATTACCATGGATGAAACCTGGCTCTATTTTTACGACCCACAGACAAAACAACAGTCGATGGAATGGAGGCATTCTGGTTCGCCAAGGACTAAGAAGTTTCGGGTGCAGAAATCCGCCCGAAAAGTTCTTGCTTCAGTTTTTTGGGATTTTTGTGGAGTCATTATGGTTAATTATTTAGAAAAAGGCAAGTCCATAACTGGAGAATACTACTCAACATTATTAACAACTCTGCGAAAAAAAAATCATTGAAAAAAGACCTAATAAATTGTCCAAAGCTGTTCTGTTTCTGCAGGACAATGCGCTTGCACACAAATCGTGCTATACGATGAACACAATCCAGGATTTGGAGTTCGAAATTCTTGAGCGTCCTCCCTATTCGCCAGACCTGGCTCCGTCCGACTATTGTTTGTTTCCTCAAATGAAAAAATGTTTGCAAGGACGTAAATTTTCTTCGAACGAAGAAATAATAGAAGCTGTCGAGAGTTGGTTTGCGGAGCAAGAAGAAATATTTTATTTAAGGGTTGCAGGATCGCTCTAATAAGTGTATAACTTTGAAAGGAGAATACATCGAATAAAAAAATATTTTCATTTTAAATTTTTTTATTCTATGGTATGGTCATTTTGTATTTGATTAAGATTATTTTATCAATGAATCGCGAAAACGCTTTGATTTATGAACATGTCTATTTTCTTTGTTTCGAAATGGTACTGTGAATCGAACCGTTTAGACAGTTGTGATTATTAGTAATTGTGTAGGATAATTAGTAAAGAACAATTACTATGTAGAATATTTTGTGATTAGGCTCTACTGCACATTAACAGGTAACTATGAAGTTATGATCAAATAAGTGTAGGACGAAATATCAAAATCATTTAATAACGTTGTCCCTCTTTAATAAGAGAGACATGTTAAATTTGCAACTTAGATTTCTTTGATTTAATAACATAACAAAATTATTACAGGTACAGCATGTGGTCTACGTTCACCAAACAGTATCTGACTATACGTTAGATTTCATGTTGAAGTTACGTCGCAAAAACTATGTTACACCTAAGCACTACTTGGATTTTATTCAAACATATTTAAAGTTATTAGACGAAAAGAATAATTACATAGATGCCCAATGCGACCGCCTATTAGGGGGCTTGACAAAAATTGAAGAAGCAAGCTCTGAATTAGAACAGCTAAACGCAAAGTTAGCTATACAAAAGGTAATCGTAACAGAAGCAACGGAGGCTTGTGAAGCAATGTTGAAGGAAATCGAGCAAGGTACCAATGAAGCTACTAGCAAAAAAGAAGCAGCGTCTGAAAGAAGTGTGGAGATTGAGGAAAAGAAGAAAGTTATAACGGTTGAACAGGGTGAAGCAGAAGAAGCGCTAGCCGCAGCAATGCCGGCTTTAGAAATGGCTAGATTGGCCCTTAGTGATTTAGATAAGGCTGATATTACGGAAATTCGTTCTTTTGCAACACCCCCAGAAGCTGTGCAAATCGTTTGCGAGTGCGTTGTTATCATAAGAGGTATTAAAGAGGTATCGTGGAAAAGTGCCAAAGGTATGATGTCCGATCCATATTTTTTAAAGAGTTTGCAGGAATTGAATTGCGATGCAATTACTCAAGCTCAAATCAGAGCAGTTAAAACTCATTTGAAGAAATCGAACAAATTAGACGATATGGCCACAATCAGCAAAGCTGGGTACGGTTTACTGAAATTCGTTCAAGCTGTTCTTGGATACTGTGCTGTATACCGTGAAGTTAAACCCAAAAAAGATAAAGTAGAAGCGCTACAGAGAGAGTACGATACGGCAATCAAAAGCTTGCAAAAGCTGTACACAGAAATTAGCAAATTGGAAGAGGATTTGAGGAAACTAAATGAAAAGTACGAAATAGCTATGCGGCGTAGGCAAGAGCTTCAGGAAGAAACCGATATTATGATGAGGCGTTTGATTGCAGCGGATAAGCTGATTAGCGGCTTAAGTTCCGAGCGCGCGCGGTGGACAGAGGATTTGAAGAATTTGCATTTGGAAAAAGAAAGATTAGTTGGTAATTGCTTACTATGTTCGGAATTTTTAAGTTATACAGGTCCATTTAGTTACGAATATCGAAAAACTATGATTTACGAAGATTGGCAGAACGATGTTATTGAAAGAAAAATACCGTTAACGCAACCGTTTCGACTCGAAAACAGTCTAACTAATGACGTCGAGATAAGTCAATGGACCTCAGAAAATCTGCCTCCAGACGAGCTGTCAGTTCAGAATGGTATTTTGACGGCCAGAGCTTCACGATTTCCTGTGTGTATAGATCCCCAACAGCAAGCATTAACATGGATTAAGAAGCGCGAGGAAAAAAATAACATGAAGATTTTAAGTTTCAATGATTCGGACTTTCTTAAGCATGTTGATATGGCTATTAAGTACGGCTCGCCAATCTTATTTCAAGACGTTGATGATTACATTGATCCAGTCATCGACAATGTATTAGAGAAAAAGATCAAAGTGGTTACTGGAAGAACTTTCGTCATTTTAGGCGATAAAGAAGTAGACTGGGATCCTAATTTTCGAATGTACTTAACAACAAAGCTTCCAAATCCTTTCTTTAATCCCTCCGTGTATGCCAGAGGATTGGTCATCAATTACATGGTAACCATGTCAGGTCTAGAAGATCAACTGTTAAGCGTGGTTGTTAGAAATGAAAGAGCGGACCTTGAAGAGCAACGCGAAAATTTGATTGCCGAAACTAGTGAAAATAAGAATTTATTACAGCAGCTTGAAGACTCGTTGCTGAGAGAATTATCTACATCAACTGGTAATATGTTGGATAACGTGGAGCTGGTTAATACTCTCGAGAATACTAAAACTAAAGCGAGTGAAGTTAGTACGAAATTAGCATTAGCGCAACATACAGCTATCGAGATTGATAAATTAAGAGACGGCTATAGGTCGGTCGCTAGACGAGGCGCCATACTATTTTTCGTTCTTTCGGATATGGCCGGAGTTAACTCTATGTACCAGTACTCTTTGTCATCTTATCTTGAAGTTTTCAGGTATTCTCTAAGGAAAGCTTTACCTCACACACTCTTAGCTAAAAGATTAAAGAATATTATTGATACATTAACGAAGAACGTTTACAATTATGGTTGCACGGGAATCTTTGAAAAGCATAAGCTGTTGTATTCATTCCAAATGACAACTAAATTGGAGCAGCACGAAGGAAATATATCGCAAATGGAATTGGAATTTTTCATTAAAGGAAATGTCTCCTTTGAGAAATCAGTTAGACCGTGTCCAGCGAAATGGATCTCCGTCCAAGGTTGGAACGATATTTTAAAGTTAACTTCGGATTTCGGAGAATTCTTTGAAATGTTACCTTACGAAATCGAGAAGAACTTGGAAGTTTGGCAAGAGTGGTAAGATAATAAAGTGTCAGCTAAAAGTGTCTCCCCGTATCTCCGAAGTGCCTCATGCGAACGCGTTAAAGTTTTACATATAAGTAGCGGTTAACGAGTGAAAGTGGAAAATGAGGTTTGTTGTTTGGTTTAGTACTTCTTAGTACCGAGAACATCCTCCGTGAGCAGTATGTATTGCAGCAACCTGACGTATCATGCAGTTGCTGGATGTTGGATTGAGAGATACCTAATCATTAGAGTAACCTAAACTTGCGGACTCGCATAGGCGTCGGTATTGCGGGTTAATATAAGAATATGAAAAATTCATAAATAAACTAAACCGGTAGAGAAGCAGGCATGTAGGGTCGACCTTGAATATAAATCATGTTAAACCGCGCTGAGAGAGATTTCGTTTTAGTACCGGTTGAGCTGTTGCAGAGATTAGTCGAACGGTCAAGGTTATGTACGTGTCGCTTTTGAAAATATAGCTGGTGTTTTTTGTGTGTTCTAGTATTATACCAAGTACATAATTAGTGTATCGTTTCATATAGAACTAATATTTACATACCTAAGCAAACAATGCCTCGTAATAGATTTGCTACTAATGTACATAAGTATGTGTCACTTTTTCCCCATTTAAAATATGACGGTAGTGCAGTTTTTTGCTTAATACGCAATGTTCGTTTGGCTGCATTGGACAGAACTGATTGCCAGAGGCATGTCAATGGTATTAAGCATATGAGAAATGCAAGAACGGAAATACCTTATACACTATTCCTCATACATTTATTAATTATGTTTACCTCTTGTAATCTTTCGTTGTCGTTGGTGAGAAAAGCAGCTTTTAAAACGTTTTGGCGACAATACGTTCCAAAGTACCCATTACCCTCACAAACACAATTACAGAATCATTTGCCGCGAATGAAAGAGATGCTAGAAAATGTGTGTAAACGTGATTTGTGTTCCAAAAAAATATGGATTACCGCGGATGAGAAGACCGATATAAAGAAAAACAGTATTGTGAATGTAATAGCTCGCGTTTTATCTAGCGAGAACACAGCATCTCGATATTTGTTAGCTTGCAAACGTGTTCAACAATGTACCGCGGAAAATATTCAAAAAGTGATATTGAACGCTTTGAAAAAATGTAAAATTGCCCAAGATCAAGTTGTGATGATTGTGACAGATAGTGCAGCAACGATGTTAAGTGTTGGGCGATCCTTAAAACATATATTTCCTAACTTAATACATATAACCTGCGTGCTGCATGCTTTGCATTTAGTTGGTGAAGTTGCTCGACAACATTACGGAAACGTTAATCGGATGATTGGAAGTACTAAAGCAGTGTTTCGTAAATCTCCTAAACGTTTAAAAGAATTTCGTAAATTTTGTCCAGGTATTCCAGAACCTCCTGAACCAATTTTAACGCGATAAGGTACTTGGCTAACAGCAGCTTCTTACTATTTGATCCATTTTCAACAAATTCAATCAGTTATAATGCGATTTAATCGGAATGAATCCAAAGCAATTAGAGAAAGTCAAAGAGAATTTCAAATTCCTCAACTTTTAGAAGATTTAACAACAATATGTACCAATTATACAGTATTACTAGATGCCATCAGAAAACTACAATGTACTTTGTCATTGCAGGAATCATTAGACATAGTGGAGAGTGTAAAAAAATAAATTACACACATTAAGTGATACGCCAGGATTATGCGCTAGTCAAAAATTGGCAGATGTTTTAAGGAAAAATCCCGATTTTAATACTTTAGAGGCCGTTTATAATAAGTGTAAGAATAGTGAACTTTTAAGTGATTTTGAAAAACAGTTTCTACATGCAAATGTAACTTCCTTAGATGTGGAGAGATCGTTTTCTATGTATAAGAATATTTTTCTTGTCGACGCACAAGGTTTAAAGAAGTAACTGTGGAAACATATGCAATCATGCAAGTTTACAGTAGTTCACATCCTGATGCCTCTAATTTGTTGAATAATTAGCAAGTAAGTTTATTTATGAATTTTTCGTATTCTTATATTAACCCGTAATACCGACGCCTATGTGAGTCCGCAAGTTTTGGTTACTCTACTAATCATGCTTGTTATTCTTCAACTTTCGTAGAAATAGTCGGATGAGATTGAAATCTCCAACCAGTCATACTAGATATGTTCGAAGTGATTCAAATCTGATGGGGTGCGGGGAGATACTTTCGACCAACAGTTTATTACATATTATACGGAAAAAGTTTAAATGTTCCCTTCCAACAAACAGTATTATTTAAAACACCTACTCTCTACATAGTACATACCGTAGGTTTACTTAAAATGACTACTGGACAAGCGAAATTCAAAGAGAATACTTAATGCGGGAGTTATCGTGGAAACTATGGAATTAAGCAAAATCCATAAGGTGAGGAGACTATTCATCATAGTACATCTCTCTATGCTATCTATGCTGAATAATTTTGCAATTGAAGGGCAAGTGGATGAAGAGGTTAAGTGGCATTTTTAAAAAAATCTACTTTTGTTGTAATGAATAAGTTTCATATTCAACTCAAATGTTTGACCGTATATTATTAATCCACAACCCCAGTCAAACAACTGCAGTTAAAAATAATCATTTAATAAAAGATAGTAATTAACCCTATTAAAACCTAATTAATTCAGAATTGTTTTTTGTAACATCTTCCACCATACGCAAGTAAGTATATGGTTGTGTTCTTGTTTATTATATCTTATCTTACTCTGGTGTACCCTGGTGGAATTAGTGCAGGCCGAACGAACAAAGCTATAGTGTAGTTTTAAATGGCCACAAAATTATATTTAAATTAATTTCACTCCTCTTTTAATAACCTTGACTTACAATTAGAATTACTACATTTATAATGTAGGTATTACTGCTTTTGTTTTTTCTTGTATAAAGCTACATATTATTAATTGCATTTATAAATATATAATACATAAAATATATATAATATATAAGATAAATTATATATATATATTGTTGTGATATATTTAGACTTTTATTGAAAGTGAAGTTTGTATCATTCTAGTTTTTTGGTTTGACGAGGTGAAGCAGTGTTGTAGACCTCTTCCCTCAATTTTCCCCTAGTGTGGTATAATTTTATCTCTGTCTTACACAATAAGATGTATGAGACTTTCGTTAAAAAATAAAAAATAAGACCAGAAAACAACGTGTACAGTGAGACACTAATTTTTACTAACAAAATATAAATTATATTTCTTTAAAAATAATGAATTGGAAATGTAATGAAGTTGGATAGGTAATTTGCTAAACACTACAGTTAATGGATTTAAAATCATCGTTTTCATGGTAACCACATTTATATTGCACTACCGTACCTACAACATCAAACTACCGTAACCACGGAAGCGAAGGGAATTTCAATTGGACATACAAGAGGCAAGCTTATTTATGAAAATAAAGTCAACTGAGGCTTCAGAAAACAAAAAGTGAGCAGAGAGAAAATAAACAAGTTTCGACACACAACTCATTTTCAAATTCCTCGATAATTTCTACAAATATTTAAATATAAATAAAATTTTACTCCAGAATAAGCTGCAGTAGGACATGTCAAAATCAGACATAACATGACAACAACTGGCGCTTTACGTAATTCCATAGTTTCTGAAGTAAATCACTATCATTCAGTAGTCATTATTTTAAATGAATCTACGGTGTTAACCAACAAAACTTATTCTAAATTTCTTACCAGGAAAAACATCGCACAATTGCTTTCGAAAATAATTGTTGATCTCTAGGTACGATTTGGATGCTCCCGAATCTGTAGACTTTCCTTGTGATTACAAAGAAAAATTGTCACCGTTCCAAATTCTGATGCTGTTGCGGTGCTTTAGAATCGATCGGGTCTATAGAGCAGTTGGCAATTACATCACCGAAATCATGGGCGAAGAGTATATAATGCCGCCTGTCGTCAGTTTTGATAACATCTTCGATCAGAGCACACCTATGACACCTGTTGTTTTCATTTTAAGTCCCGGATCCGACCCTACAGCTGAATTAATGAAACTGGCGGACAGATTTGGCGGAGGAGTTGAAAACTTAAAGTATTTATCTTTGGGTCAAGGGCAAGAGGCCGCTGCAGTTAGTTTACTAGAGAATGCCATTAACAGAGGACAATGGTTAATGTTACAGAATTGTCATTTGTTATTGAGTTTTGTGAGAGTACTAGAAAAGCATTTGGAGAAGATTAGCAAGCCGCATCCTGATTTCCGTTTATGGCTAACTACCGATCCCACACCAGCATTTCCAATTGGAATTCTGCAACGGTAATGTAACAAACACTTTGGACTATTATTCAATGATCTAGATATTCAATTCTAGATCTTTAAAAGTTGTAACCGAACCGCCTAATGGGCTTAAGCTGAATCTGCGGAATACCTATTTTAAAATGAGGCCGCAGACTTTAGATTCGTGCAGTCATCTAGCTTACAAATCCTTAATTTACGTACTGGCTTTCTTTCATGCCGTGGTTCAGGAACGAAGAAAATATGATAAAATTGGTTGGAATATTTGTTACGATTTCAATGAATCTGATTTTAATGTTTGCGTGCAAATTTTGGATACTTATCTCACAAAATCATTAGAAGCTAAGGATAGTAGAATCCCATGGAACAGTCTAAAATATCTTATAGGTGAGGTTATGTACGGCGGAAGAGTTATTGATGATTTTGATAGAAGAATTGTTAAAGTTTATATGGATGAATACATGGGGGACTTCTTATTTGATACTTTTCAGCCTTTTCATTTCTATCACGATGACACGGTAGATTATGTGATCCCACCTGATGGTACTAAAGATGATTATATCGGTAAAAAACTAATTTAAATTTGAGTAAATGCTTCGAAGTAAATTAATTCTCAATTATCAATAATAATTTTAGCTGCCATCGATGAATTACCATTAGCCAACAGCCCTGAAGTTTTTGGACTCCATCCAAACGCTGAAATAGGGTACTATACGCAAGCGACTAAAGAAATGTGGATGCTACTAATAGAATTACAACCGCAAACAGGTTTTTAAAAGTTTGTTTGACTTTTTTATTATCACTTCGCTTTTGTTTGAATTCAGGTGTTAGTGGTGAAGGTATTAGCAGAGAAGAATTCATTTTAAACGTTTCAAACGACATCCTCAGTAAAGTACCTGAGGAATATGAAATTTGGAAAGTTCGCAGAGATTTTCAGTTAACCATGACACCTACTATAATTGTTCTGCTCCAAGAATTAGAAAGATTTAACAAACTAATCAAGACGATGACACGTACGTTAAAACAACTCAAAAGAGCGTTAGCTGGTGAAATCGGTATGGATGCCACCTTGGATAACGTTGCATATTCTTTATTCAACGGACAGCTACCGGCTGCTTGGAGGAAATTAACTCCGGCAACTTGTAAGAATTTAGGTGGTTGGTTGGTGTTCTTTTTGAAGAGACAAGAACAATATTTCAATTGGGTAACGTAGTATCTATCGAAAAATTGAGGTTTTATTTAACTTAATTTTTTCATAAGACCATTCAAGGAGACCCCATGGTGCTTTGGTTATCGGGATTGCATATACCAGAAACGTACTTAGCTGCTTTGGTTCAGATAGCTTGCAGAAAAAATAATTGGCCTTTGGATAGATCGACTTTATATACCAAGGTAACCAAGTTTAGGGATCCTTTGGATATAGAGGAAAGACCGGAACAGGTGGTTTTAAACAATTTGCGTAGTGTTGAAAATGAAGCAACTTATGTCTTCTTCAATATTGAAGGGTACCTGCTTAGTTCATGGATTGTATCTAGAAGGCGCCCGATGGGATGTCGAAAGCGACAGCTTGAAAAGGTCAAGACCTAAAATTTTAGTAGAAGAACTGCCTGTTATGAGCGTTATACCTATTGAGGCCCACCGATTGAAGTTACAGAATACCTTGAGGACACCGGTGTATACTACATCTCTTAGAAGAAATGCGATGGGAGTAGGTTTGGTTTTCGAAGCTGATCTGGGCACTAGCGAACATTTGAGCCATTGGGTTTTACAGGGTGTTTGTTTAGTATTAAACACAGATGATTAACGTTATTGACTGAATGATCCTGTAGGATTGTAGATTGTCTTTTTATATTATATTATAATAAATACTGATCATTATCCTAACTTGTTTCAGTGAGGAAAATATTAAAACAATACAAAATTCTTATAAATAGGAAAAAATTTATCAAAAATGTATTTAAAGAAAACAAACTTATCTGACACCACCAGCTATGGACAATATCATAAATAAAGAATACAACGAAGCATAAGTAGAAGTACCAAATGTTGCTTTTTTTCGGGAAAATATACTTACAGTTGTACCGAAAACAATATTTGAATATTCGCGGCACGGACGCCAGTGTTGCCAACCTGCTCGTCTCGGCGACTACGAGCAAAAAATAAGGGACAACTTCATGTATGTCACATAGTGTCAACCGTGTCAACGGTAGCGGGTGGTGACGAGTTATATATATATGTTATTTATTTATGTATCTATTTAACATTTTTACAATAAATAAGTGTTAAACAGTGTATTGTGTTTACAGAAAAAAAGGCAATAGTCCATAAGATCCTAATACAAGAATAATCGCGGTAAAACTAAGTTCCGAAAATTTGCGATCACTTAAAGCCGTTTGACATCAAGGTTGGTAAAATACATTTCCTCTAAAAGTGGTCTCGCTTTAAAAATAGCGCGCGCAATGGTGTCAATGGTATATAGCGTTTCACCCTGGCTTCGAAGTATTGGGTCTAATGGAGAATAGCCCTCTTTTGCTAGTTTACAATAATTTGCATAAAACTATCATTGTATGGAACCAGCACTGTTGCTACGCCTTTCGGCGGAATTTCTCCTAGGGAGATCACTGATCAGCTGAGCAGTAATATTTATGTCACCTGTCAGTTTCAGCTCTACATGAGCTGTCCCTTAGTTATATTATGTTCTTCAGTGTTTTATTTTCACATTTTGCTTTCATTTCTATCTATTAATGAGCAAATCAGTTGTTTATAAAAACCACATCAGACATGTTATGAAAGGTATATTTTGTCATATTATGTTTATCACATGTTTTCTGATGCCTTGTTTTAAAATTTAAAAGAAGGTATGTGGAAATTAGACGAAATGCAGGATGACCCAATTTATTATACAATTACCAGGTTCATCTTCATCACCCTCGTTATCAGACATGTTAATTGCTTAAACTGATTCTTATAAAATTATTTGCTTTAATAACTGTAAAGGGACGGATTTCTTGGAATAATAAAGAGTATTTATTTAAGGTTGACGTATGAAAATATATTGTAATTTTGTATGAATATACGTGTTTGAATCATTTCACACTGTATATTTTAAAAATATATTAATCTCCGAAGTAATAAATAACATTTAACTACTCTACTAATTGCCTTTTGATTTTCGTTTTGGCAAATTAACATCGGTCTGGAGGTATTCATCTAACTGATAAAATAATCTATTGAAGTCCTACATATTTGCACTTCATCACAGGTTCATGTAAATTCAAAAATAAGATTGACAGCAGTGATGCCAGATGCGAGGAACTGAAATTCCCTATATTTTAAATAGAAAATCCCTGGACTTCCCTAGTTCAATTGAGAAATCCCTGAAATTCCCTAGGTCGATTAAAAACATTATATTGATATAATATACAAAAAAAATATTAGCATTGATTTTGCTAATATGTAACCAAGATATTTTTATTTGTAGTAATTCACTGGATTTTACAAATAAGAGAAAGCTGCTTATATGAATTCTATATTAGGTACGTTTTATATTTGTATACAATGCAATTGAGTAATATCTTAACCTAAAAATCTTCAAACAAATGTAAAATCATATTAATAGGTATATTTTATGTGAAATTAAATATCATTCTATCTACAATACATTAAAATATTATTCTTAAACAAAAAAACATTTAATAAAACTTAAAACGTATTAAATAAATAAAAATATTAACAAGTACTATTAACTATTACTTATATAAATTATTTGATTGCATTAATTTGTTGTACTCCGCAGTTACATCAAAAGATTGGCAGCAATCTTTGTTTGAAAATCTAATTACCGACACTGCATTCAAAGCCTCACTGCCAATCTTATTACGTTTCTCTGTTTTCACATCTGAAACCACCGAAAATACTCTTTCTGTTTCAGCATTGCTATGTGGTAGAGACATACATAAATTTGCCAATTTCCCTATATTACAAAATTCATAACTATCGTTAAAATTTTATAATTACCTACATCAAACCAAAATTCTTCAACAGTTTTAGTTAAAAGAACATTTTTTTCATCACTGAAGTGTATTGCTATTTTTTTCCATTCCAGATCAATCTGAGGACCATCGATACCATCTATTAAAAGGAATTTGCTCCAAACTGTTTTAAGAGATGTTAAATTGTGTGGCTTGTTTAAGTCCAAAGCAATATTTGGATTTAAAAACTTCAGCGAATCGAAAAAAATGTCTGTTAAAGGAAACCTTGCCTGAATATCAGTTGCCGCAGTAATTAAAAACTCAAGACATGACTTTCGTATTGATGTTTGAATATCTTCTGGCAAATTCAAAAGATATGAGTTGCACTCTGAACCCAAGTCTATTGACGTTAAATCTAGAAAATACCTGGGATTTTTGCAATTAATTTTGAAATCACTGATATATTCCGGTTTTACAAAATGTAATAGTATAAATTTGAATATTTTTTTGCATTCAGTTGCTATCTCATGCACCAACAGTTTTTTCCCTTGAAATAATGCATTAAATGTATTAAAAAAATTTAAAATGTAGTTGAGAAACAATAAAATAGCTTTTGTGCAACAATTATTTAATTCTTCAAAGATAAATGTTGCTACCTTGGAATTCTCTTCTACATGGGCAACCTGAAAATATTCATAAAGAATGTTCCAGTTGTCAAGCACTCTTTTAACTGCATGCTGCATGCTTAACCATCTGGTAGCAGATAATTTAAGCATTTTATTTTGCTGCACATTGAAGAATTCTTGCATCTCGGCAAGTTCTGCTGTCCTTTTCGCAGACACTGAAAAATAATTAGCAACACTTCTAACAAATTCTTCAGGTGTCCTAGGTAATTTAGAACATGCATTACTTGCTACTAATGCTGACGAATGGCAGATACAAGGTATTACAATTAATGCATTAGTTTCTGATTGTAGACGGGTCATGAACGAGTTATGTTTTCCTATCATAACATTAGCATTGTCAGATGCAAATCCTATAATATTTTTAATTGGGATATTTTTTGTTTCCAAACACCTTTTAAAAGAAGCAAATAAATATTCCGCATCTGTGTTAGTAGCACTAACTGTAATTAGTTCTAACAAATTATCACAAACTTTACCACAATTGTCAACAAATTTTACTATTACACAAAGCAATTTATTCACAGAAATATCAGTAGTTTCGTCAATTAATATGCTAAAAATATTTCTTTGAAGATTGTTAGCCAGATCATTTGTGCATTTTGCAGCAATTACGTTTTTTATAATATCTGTTACTTTAGTGCGACCTAATTGCATGTCTTTAGCTACTGATGAATCTGAAAAACAATCTTGCAAAATAGGAACCAGGTGGTCAATTACTTGAAAAGCTACGTTATGATGTGCAAAAAAATTTGATAATTTTATTTCGGCTTTCCTGACATTTAGAATATGAGGAGTCTTGTTACTGAAAAACATATTGACACTTCGCACATTTTTTACTTTTACCACATTCTTCTTGTGTTTTTCTGTTGCTGCATGTTTTTCTAAATCGGACTTCCCACATTTTAAATCAACACCACATGCAATACATCTACATAGATATTTATTTCCTGTGTGTTCCTTAAGCCATCCCTTGAATTTTGCATTTTCTAGCCATTCTACTTTAAATTTTTGTAAGTATGGCTTTTGTTTAGTTAGCTGTGATGTTGACGGTTGTGCCCTGTATAAAAAAATAATTATTTAGAAATAGTAAAATAATTAAATATAAATACTTACATTTTAAACGATGATGTAGCTATCTTTTAAATATATAAATTATTTAAGTATAATAATTCGTATTTAGTTGCATCAACCATCAATCACTATCACCAAATAAAATTAACCCTTTCTGATTTTTCGTATCGTACAAATATCTGATTATCTGTGCGAACTAGGCTTAAGGTATAAGATATTTGTAGCACTAGCAGTCGAAGACAAGCAAGAAACAAATGAAATATGAAGACGTCCAATGGTATCCAAGGGGTTGGTAACAGAAATAATATCCTTGTTATTGCAAAAATATGTGTTTTTAATTGTTTTGGGTTATATTATGAATCTTCCCTTTGTAGGGGTTATAAAACAATAAAAATCATAAAAGTTTTGCTATGTGAAATTTCCGCAATATTTTGCCAGATGTTTTACAGAGACACTAAATATTCTTACATATTTTAGTTTTATTTATCTTTTGTTACAACAAATCTGTATACTATAATAGGTAAACGTTCTGTGCAATATAACAATAACGGAACAAAAAGACATTTTTGAATTTTAAATGTATTGGCGGTAAACAGCTTGACAAATAACGGCCAATCACAGCAAACAATTTAATTTTGCCAATCAAATACGATAAACAGTTCGTTTACAACGTTGTCAGGATTTCTTTCATTATTACGTTAAGTTTAGTAAAATATAAAGATAATAATTTTGTTGTTCTATAGTTTTTTATATAAAGGCGCAATTAGACTTCGAAATTCCCTAGATTATGTACTAAATTCCCTTTTTCCCTAATTGAATAAAAAATCCCCGTAAATAGGGAAAAATCCCTAAATCTGGCATCACTGATTGACAGCTAAAATTTCTAATGTTTTAATAATAACAATGAGGTTAGCGTGAGTATACAATACCAACCCGCTATATCAAAGTATCTAATAGCCTAAATCTGGCAACGTTTGCTACTGCTCCCATATGTGCAATACTTCGAAGCTAGGGTGAAACTTCATTCTTGATTATGTAAGAACATTGACTATTAGCAGTTGGTAGTGTGTCAGTTAGTAACAGTTGGCAATAAATAAAGTGGTATCTGTCAATAATACTGATAACATGTAATAAGTAATCTACATGTAATATATGTCGTTTATGTTCTGTTTAATACAAGTTTAGTAATTACTCAGTATTGTGTTATTAATAAACCACCTATAAAACTGCCCTTGTTTACAGATTACATATACCATTTTATGTACTGTGGCATACAGAAAATGTAGGTACCTACATAAAAATATATGCTTTTTTCATGTATATTTTTAAATAGAATGTGTTCTATTTACATACGGAAAATATGCTTAATATGCGCTGTTGTGATTATTTGCTATTTTGCTTCTTGACGGTACAATTTTAAGCAAAAAAAAGTTGTTTTATGTACTAATAAATGACCTTGAAAACTTGTACATGAACATATATGTACATGAGTGTACAGATCATGAACCGTGTCGAACTGTCCTATGTAGTTATGAATAAGCTTCAATTGAATAATTGTCTATTACTATACGTAGATCGTTATATGTAGATCAAATCTTCTAATTGAGTTTTATTTGTATTAATACTATAGACAGTTGCAGTGATCCGCCGGGAACTGCAACTATCGATATCTGAAAAAGTATAGCATTTGAGACACCTGACAGTTTAGGACATTTATATCAGCGGGATCAATTCATATAAAATTTTTCCTACTGCCGCCAACATGAATCGCTCATTGTTGCCATGATTGCAGAGAAGTAACTGTAATTTACTCCTTATCTAAATTCAACTTCAGAAATGTCGTAAATTCTTTGTTCAGGTCCGAATAAAACACTAGCATAAACAATTTAATAGTTTAATTTCACATAATACATAATTCTCCACGCTTTCACGTAACCTTACTTCTCACTTCTCTTCTTCGGCTACCTCTGTCTTCTCCCCTTCACTTCACTTCTCGCTAACGTACTAAATCCCGGAGTACCAACTATCAGGGAAGCGGGAAATTCAAAATTTCAAATTTACTTACTACAGAAAAGAATTTTCTATTAAATCCTTGATCAACTAAACTATTAACACAAAAAAATAAACCTACGTGTAGCACATTTGATACAACGCCCTTCAAAATGGCTGACTCCTATGCATCCCCATAAAATTGATTCCGTTTACATCGAAGCGCGATCTCCCCACCTCTATTTCTCTGGTTTAACACTAGGCCAATACCAACTACTCATTTGGAATGCAATATTCTGGATGTGCTGGTGTATATTTATTGCACTATTGCATTTTTCAATTCCTTATAAAATTTTCAGTTAACTTCATATATTTATATTCCCTGTATGGTATTGCATTAAACAAACACAATTCTCGTAATAACCGTTTATTACATGCAAGGTCCAACAATACACTATAATAACTACATACATTATATCGATCAATATGACAACCAACAATAATGATATCTTACTATAGGGGGCGCACATACAAGCCGCTGTCAAGTGCGTTCATCTAACACAAACATAGTTATAATATAATACATTCCCTGCTTCTAAGGGAGGCTTTTGAATTAGTTATAGCATACATTACGATGCATCCCATAATAAGCGACAGCCATATCAAAATATTTTAGGCAAGTTGGCCCCACTGATATTAATAAATCACCTAATTTTCATATTTCTTCCATTTACACTTTACTAGGCATAAATAATTTCAATTTTTGGTTGAGGCAATGGTTGGAGTTGGACTGTTGTATAGGCGTTTACAGATTACTGTAGTTGTAGTTCAGATCTTGGGAAATTTACTTATAGTTTTGATAGTCACAAATAGATGGCGATAAGACAATTTATCCTGTTTAATAAAAATAATGTTATTTTAAGTATGGTCATATTTCAAACGTGGTTGATTTTGATATGCTGCTACTTGCTTTATCGTTTCATGTCGCCTCAATAGATAAAACAAGATTAAGCGAGTAGACGCGAAGTCTTTTATTGAGACTCAAAGTTTATTCACCGTATTAAAATATTTAATAGACACATATCACCGCGTTGTTTAAACGTCCTTGCGCAAAATGGTGTAACTAATTACTTATATAATAAACGTTTTCTATACAGTTATTCAGTTACGCGCTCAAAACCACATATTCAATTTTTGTCGTTATCAAAATTTGGGATTATATTGCAATGTGTTTTTTTATTAATGATTTATGAATTAACGCGATGGATAGAGGTAAACGCATAACGAACAAGTTAAAGCCTATAAATATAGACCAACGTGTGTAGCTCGACGGTAGGGAGCCGTCCAGTCGGTGGGAAGCAGGTTTAAGTGTTGGGCGCCGTCATATTAAAAACAGGGCGCGAGCTTGTGTTCCTAGATCGCGTGAAAAAACCGTCATCGAAGGTCGCCATGGATCCCGAAGCCTTCCTCGACATCGCCAATCAGGTGGTGAAACTGAAAATGTTCCCCTATTTCGATATAGCCCACTGTGTGCTCTGCGCGCTCTCCGTTCGGGAAGACCTCGGTACCGGTAAGTTTACGACTGTGTGCGACTGGAACAAACGAGAGGGTTTAGAAAAGGAACCGGCATCAAACCACGTGAGAGACGGTGATTAGCGACGTCCGGAAATGTTTTGCGCCGGCGTCTCTACCGTTCATTACATGATTATCGTCAATGAAAAGACGAATACAAACTCATCAAATGAAAACGAACAATTAAAGCTGAAGAAATATCCCTTAATTTTATATTCTGACAAGACGAAATGCTATCGCATTGTTACAAAACGCAGTATGCTTCTATTTTTAACCAAGGCTGCTAATAATAAGATATGTGGTTCTTATTTACGTTTACTGAGTTAGCAAACTTATTTTTTTTTGTGCGATAGCGAAGTAGTTCTGTTGACAGTTTTCTTCATACAAACTTGGTTACTTATAAGATTTTAATTTCATGCAGACAATACTCTATCCACAGACAATGATGGTTAAAACCAGACGCACTCAATGATCTGGATTCATCCTGATATAAAATTCAATCTAATAAAACATGGTGACAGCAAGTTAGGTATAGTTAAGAAAGTTTAGAGTAGATAAAAAACAACAAATCTTCAACTAATCTAATCTAACTAATCACCAGGATTATTAGCAACAAATTATTTTTGTTGGTATAATTAATTCTTATTAATTATACAGGTTATCCCAAATTCGCGGGCTAATACGTGATCTCGCTTATTACAAGATATACAGCATAAGTTTTTTATGCAAAGTTATTAAATTTAATTCTGATAAACAAACAAACAAAAGATTTCAATTATTTTAGTGATATCGGAAAAACGGAAATTTTATGACTACGATTTTTTTTATAATTATTGCTACAACTTTCGAATAATTTAAAAATAAATTGCTTATTACATAGACCTGCGAAATTTGAGGTTTTGTTAGTTCTTTTTTTGTTTGAAAACGGCATTTGTTGTACATATAATGTAATAACCGTAAAGAATTAACAATGTAGTTTCTTCAAAAATCTGTTGTACTTAATACCGTAACAATAAATAATAATATAATAAATAAACTCGGTGAAGGTTGTTCGCTGTGATGAAAAAATTTTCTTATATTTGGGAGAAAGCCTGTCCAACACCTATGGAAGTAACACAGCCATAATTAAAACAATCCTTAGAGTTAGTTAATTAATTTGCAGATGCACCACCACACATTTGCCTTAATCTCGTATAATCGGATTTTGTTTTTAAACAAACTTCGTCGAACTTTCCTATAACACGACCGTTTCTTGCGTTGTTTATACCGTGTAGCAATGTATTAATTTCGTCCACGATTTGCACTGATTTACTAACGACAACCCAGTATCTTGCAATTTTTCTATTGCGTCTAGTAATCGATTATAATTGTTGCTAATACTTTTTAAACCTGTTTCAACAGAAGTATCTAGAAATTCTTTCTGGCTCTCCTTAATAACTGTCAGGGTCGAATTGTAAAATCACAAATTTTACTTCTTGGAAATGTTCAGAATAATAAAAAGCCGCTTGCCCAACGCATAAGAATCGACTGAGGTGGTTCGCGAATATCGGGACAAAGCTTGTGAAATGCTCGAATCCGTTTTGGGAGATTTGAGAAACACTTTTTTTGTATTTGCTATTAATGCATCCACCTCCGGGTAATATTCTCGAATAGTTTGTGCCACAAGATAGCATGAACTTTACACGTAACATCTAAAAGTCCCTCACACTTTTCTTTAAGAGAACGGCCTACACTACACATCATCGCTGCTCCATCGCTCATAAACATCAACAGTTGACTAGTTGACACTTGAAATTGTTGTAACGTATCGAGCACTACGCCTATAATTGCTTCGCCAGTACACTCTTTTAGCTTTTTGCTAGCTAATAAGATTGCTTTCGGTTTAACAGGATTTAGTGCTCGTACTGTAATATTCAAAATAGAATTTTTTTTTACAAACTGTCGTCTCATCAACACATAATAATAAATAATAAGCCCGTTTATTTCAAATACAAATACAACAAAGTAAATGTTCGAAACAAGTCACGGAGAAAAAAAGCCATAGCTGTTTATCTTCTAATTCTGCTTTGATCCTATTTTTGGTACTTTATCGAGTAAGTGAAGCAGTAGACCACAAACAATAAACATCAAAAGTAAATCCAACTTAAATTGGATTTGAGGTGGCACGCCATTTTTCTCATTTTTGTGCTGTACACTATTTATATATCTTTTACAGTCGCCTTTGTTCCAACATATTAAAGGTATTTTGCAAACTCTACACAATACTTTAGTTCCATTATAGTTAAAATCCGGAAATTCACTGATTTAGTGAAATTTAGCCCACGGTCGTTTATTTTACTTGCGAATGTTGGACATACCTACATACATTTATTCATCTCTATAATTACGACTAACGCTGCGAAGGGTTGATAAGACGTGTCGATTCGTCTGCATACATTCATACATAGCTCACTTCTAACCTGGCGCGAAGCTTTCTGTGCCCAGCCTAATTATAATTCACTGAAAACTGCAGACAAACGCGTAAAACCGAACAGAAATGCGGCAGGAACTTGGCGAATGGAAAATTTTTAACAACAGTTGCTATGGTTACATATACATTCAAACATGTTACAAACTCCGAAACCCTAGTTACAAACCAATTATGAAGGGAGGTAGATATAGGTTAGCTCCGGTATGTCTAAGAGAGGGGCAAAAATAGTTTTCTCATTGGATTCCAAGACTCCCTACCCCCTGGTTACAAAAATGACTGAGGGTAAATCTATCGGATTTTTTTATGCTGAAAATTAATCCGACCGCAGACATTATCTAACACGTCAGGTAACTTTTTAACTTTAGGTTAAATGGTAAAAAGTGGTCATTTATGAGTTTATTGTGGGGGAATGAATCTTTTTTTATATATTTCCGAAAACGCCAATATATTGTACTAGTTTTTAGCTTTAAATCGATTTCCGATTGCTAATTCAATGGGAGAACAAAAGAAATAGGCCCCTATACCTCTTGCAATAAACGGGATCCTCATAGAGGCTTACGAATTTGGGACAGTCTGTATAAACTTAAAAATAAATATAATTGCAAAAGTATTGACTCATAGTTTTCTAGAGATACCTCAATGAATTATCACAGATAATTCATACTGATACTGCATCAGTATCAGCATTAAACATAGATTTATATTTAATGCTGTCTTTACTTAATTTAGAACGTTACGCAACGACATTTATTTTGTATTAATCTAACATTAGCAGGTAAAGTTTCAGGTAAAAAATTAAAACAAAATTCTATTATTGATTAAAATTATTTCGAACTTAGCCATCTTTCCCAGTGGATGTAAACTAAACTTTGCAATACTATTACTATCGGCTTCGTGTAAAAGTAAATAATTAAGGTATATTTATATATACGTGGCTTGGGATCCAGCACCACTTCGATGATGATGAAAATCTTCAAAATGCTGCGACAGGTTGGCTACATTCCTAGGCGGCCTAGTACTATGGAAAAGGGGTGAAACGTTGTGACAAGTGCTTGAATTTACGTGGCGAGTTATTTGAAAAATAGCGGAGAGCTATAGTTTTAAGATGTACCATCACTTGCATAAAAATCTGTGACAACTCTTATGAGTTTATTTTGACGTTTTCTCAATTTTGTGACAATGACTTGTCCATTTACGATTGACACTGACAGACAATTTGACATGTTTTTTTATAGTTTACAAAAGATAGGTTTAAAATGGATAATATCGCTTGTCCCAGATTTTTATGCAAGTGATAGTACTATTGCTTTCATAAAAATCTGAGACAACTCATATAAGCCCATTTTGACTTTTTTTCAATCTTGTAACAATGACTTTAAAAATGACAATATTCTGTATTTAACCCAAAAGTTATTTTCTTTACTAAGCTCATACGTTATATTTTAAAAAGTGTTTGCTTTTACCGAAAAAATATATCAAAGATTATTTCTATTAAAAACGTTTGTAGCTTTACACATGTTGCTAATATGTTTTAGGCATTCATAAAATGTAATTACGTAATTATTTCTGGCCATAGCTTCTTAGTGGCATTCCATAACCTTTCAGAAGTTCGAAAACGAAAGTTTTTTACAGAATTAAATAAATATGTAAAAAGAGAAAAATTTCAACTTCCATTGGTGAATGAAACGCTTGCTGAAATTGGCGGTGCAAAAATATTTAGCAAATTGGATTTTTCGTTAGGATTTTGGCAGATCAGTATAGATGCAAAATCGCAGAGGTATACAACCTTCATAGCACCATTCGGAAGATATGTGTATTAGCGCATTCCATTTGGCATTACATCCGCACCGGAAGTATTTCAGAAGCTGTTATACAGAATAGTAAGCGAATTAAACAGTAACCAAGAGCAAGTGCATGCAGATGACATTCTAATAACCTGACGAACATTTCAAGAACACGACGAAAATGTATTCAAAGTGTTAGGGAAATTGCGTGAGAATGGGTTAACGTTGAACCGAGAAATGTGTTCACTTCGTGAAACCGAAGCTGAATATTTAGGTTATCCGTAAAGGGCGTGAAACCGGATCCTAAAAATCGAACGATTAGACGATTTCTTGGAATGATAAACTATCTATTTAAATTTATTAAAAATGTCGCAGAAAAAACGAATCCGTTACGTGAATTATTAATAAATGATCGCGAATTTGCGTGGGCCATCAAGCACCAGCAAGCAGCAAGCAAGTTAAAAGAAGAAATATGAAGATGTTGGCTAAATATGACGTTACGCGAAAGACGCGTGTTTCAGCAGATGCGTCAGCTTACGGTGTAAGGGCGGTGTTACAACAACTGCAGGAAAATAACTGGAAACCAGTGCGTTACGGTTTAAAATGTTTAACAGACACGAGTATGCGCGAATCGAAAAAGAGGTGTTCGCCATTACATGGGCGTGCGAAAGATTCGAACAATATCTGTTAGGTGCTAAATTCCAAATTTTGACGGACCATAAACTATTACTTGAAAGAAAGAAATAAATAAGTTATCAATCAGATTTCAATGATTTAGACGAAGACTTTTAAAATTTAATTACGATATTTCGCATGTATCGGATAAAGAATTTTATGTTCCAGATGCACTTTCAAGAGGTCCATTGCAAGGTGACGACAGCTATAGTTAAAGATACCTACATAAATGCAGTCGTGAGGGAGGTCAGCACCGAATTATGTACAGAAGAGGAAATTCGAAAGGAGCAGGCGCAAGATAAAGCATTAAAAATAGTTAAACATTATATCAATGTATCTTGGCCAGAAAAAAAAAAAACAGAATAAACCCTTTAGTAGCTATATATTGGAAGTACAGAGACGAATATTAAAAGTTCAGGACAATATATTATATTATCGGAACAGGATTTTAATACCGAAAACACTAAGAAAACATTGTCTACAAATAATCCATGAGAGTCATTTTGGCATTACAAGATGTCGAGTTTGAGCGAATGATATAATTTGGTGGTCTGGGTTAGGAAAAGATATAAATGACATAGTAAAAGCGTGTGAAAAATGTATCAAACACTAACTAGGAATAATCGAACTAATAATTGTAACAATTCCGAATAGGACCTGGGAGATAATAAGCGCAGACATCACATACTACAATAATATAAACTATTTAGTGGTACAAAACTATTGCTCCAAATACCCTGACGCTAGAAAATTGAAAAACATAAGTAAAAAGATTATTGAATTTTTCAAGGATATTTTTGCACATCACGGAATACCAAACATTATGCGAACAGATTGCGGAAAACAGTTTGACTGCTTAGAATTTAGACAATTCGCTAAAGAATAGGGATTCAAGTGGCGCAGCGGTAGCCCTGAGTACCAACAGTCGAATGGACAAGCCGAAAGCGCTGTGAAATTAATAAAGAACTACCTAAAAATGAAGATCCATATGATGCCTTACTAGCTTACAGGAACACACTATTAACTTGTGGTACATCTCCCGCACAACTCCTATTTGGAAGAACGTTAAGAGACAGATTACCAAGAAACGACGATCATCTAAATTTCCGAGATCGTATTAGGTAGAGACAGACCAGCACACAATTAGAAGAAACCGAAAGTTCCTGAAAACACGTCGAATTCGAGACCACATATAAGTCAGGAAGGACAAGCATACAGTGGTGCCAAAGAAAATGTATCCCAACCACAGACCAGCCATGATATAGGAAGACAGCAAAGGAATAGAAAGCTTCCAGAGAAACTTAAAGATTTTATTGTAGACATAGAATAATATATGTATGTTTAGTTTTTCATTATAATGTATTTTCATTAGTTGTATAAATATGTATACTTGCGTGTGCAAAGTGGGATGTAGTGTGGTACCGTTCAGTACCTGAGGTTGGTAGCAATGACAGTTAGTAGTGATGATTAATGGGAGTGGACCGCGTAAACATATGTTAGAAGGCTATGTCAATAAAGTACGCTTGAGATAGCACGAGTATTTTCATTTAACGCCAACCATAATAACACACAAAACTATATTACTGACGAGGCAATATTATTACTTCAGTAATGAAGCACAGCACTTGTCCACTTACGATTGACATTGATAGACAATTTGACGTTAAATTTTTTAATTGTCATATTTTACAAAAGATATTTAGAATGGATGTTATAATAATATAGCTTGCCCCAGATTTTTATGAAACCAATAGTACATGGGAAATTCAGATTTTGAAGTTATGTTACACGCAGATTTTGTGTTGTACATTTTTCACACAATTGAGAAACATTTTGTTCTGTTATAAAAAACTATAAACGAAAAGAATTTCATTACATTTATTTATTGCAGTTAAAACGAATTTCTATCCTAAAAGAAATGGACCTAAATGATTAGTGTTCTTTTAATGGCATATATGTAGTTAAATATTGATAAACGTACAACTCTCACCTTCACGCGTTCCTTTCATCTAGAGATATTTGACTACATCGTGTCGAATGCTACCATCTGAAAAATAGGCCAATTTAGAGATCTTGGTGTCCTCTTTGATTCACAGTGTTCGTTTTCTTCAGATACAGAAGCTATTTATTCCTCAGCTTCTAAATAACTTTGATTTTTATTTCGAACTTGTAAGAATTTCATCGACGATGGTGCGTTGAAAGCTGTATATTACTTAGTAGTTCGCTCAAAAATAGAATACGCATACTGTTTGATACCCTCACTACCATCATCATCAATTACTTCTTGCAGTAATCCAAAAGAGATTTTCTTAAGTACCTCTCATACAAGTCAGATAGGATGTATCCTCCTCATGGTACCGATTACGGCAGCTTGCTTCAGAGGCACGAACTTGGGTCTTTGTCCCACCGTAGGAATGTAATTACTGGAAAGTTTCTTTTTGAATTAAATCAATCACCACATTGATTAACCGTCTTTGCTTAGTCAAGTTCGTTTCATCGTACCTCAATATAATCGTAGGTCTGTTGACGCATTCTGTGTTTCGCAAGCACGTATTAATGTTTTACTAAAAGCTACCCATAGGAATAGAAATGCCAAGTGCGCGTATTCAGATCCATTTCATCATTCCTTACCGCATTAGTATATTCGTGATTGTAATTTGTTTTTTTTTTTGTTTTCGGGGATGTAGAGATTAGAATTTTGCTTATGTTTTTAACTTCCTTTTACTTATACAGGTTTTGTAAAGCGAATACGTACAGCAAAAAATGTGGGCGTTGGTCCGAGCAAGTAAGAGCGTACATATTTGCACGTGAGCAGGAGAGAGCGCGACGGCGTGATTAACTTGTGATCTCCAATCGCTGAGAGGGAGCGGGTGACAAACTATTTTTTGCTGTACGTATTCGCTTTACATGACCTGTATACATATTTAAGTTTTAGTTTATACCTGATTACATTGCAATATTTTTTGTTTTTTTTTTGGTAAATCTGTTGGGTATTAAAGTTATTATTAGAGTAACCTAAACTTGCGAACTCGCATAGGCGTCGGTATTTCGGGTTAATATAAGAATACGAAAAATTCATAAATAAACTAAACCGGTAGAGAAGCAGGCATGTAGGGTCGACCTTGAATATAAATCATGTTAAACCGCGCTGAGAGAGATTTCGTTTTAGTACCGGTTGAACTGTTGCAGAGATTAGTCGAACGGTCAAGGTTATGTACTTACGTGTCGCTTTTGAAAATATAGCTGGTGTTTTTTTTTGTGTTGTAGTATTATACCAAGTACATAATTAGTGTATCGTTTCATATAGAACTAATATTTACATACCTTAGAAAACAATGCCTCGTAATAGATTTGCTACTAATGTACATAAGTATGTGTCACTTTTTCCCCATTTAAAATATGACGGTAGTGCAGTTTTTTGCTTAATATGCAATGTTCGTTTGGCTGCATTGGACAGAACTGATTGCCAGAGGCATGTCAATGGTATTAAGCATATGAGAAATGCAAGAACTGAAATACCTTATACACTATTCCTCATACATTTATTAATTATGTTTACCTCTTGTAATCTTCCGTTGTCGTTGGTGAGAAAAGCAGCTTTTAAAACGTTTTGGCGACAATACGTTCCAAAGTACCCATTACCCTCACAAACACAATTACAGAATCATTTGCCGCGAATGAAAGAGATGCTAGAAAATGTGTCTGAACGTGATTTGTGTTCCAAAAAAAATATGGATTACCGTGGATGAGACGACCGATATAAAGAAAAACAGTATTGTGAATGTGATAGCTCGCGTTTTATCTAGGGAGAACACAGCATCTCGATATTTGTTAGCTTGCAAACGTGTTCAACAATGTACCGCGGAAAATATTCAAAAAGTGATAATGAACGCTTTGAAAAAATTTAAAATTGCCCAAGATCAAGTTGTGATGATTGTGACAGATAGTGCAGCAACGATGTTAAGTGTTGAGCGATCCTTAAAACATATATTTCCTAACTTAATACATATAACCTGCGTGCTGCATGCTTTGCATTTAGTTGGTGAAGTTGTTCGACAACATTACGGAAACGTTGATCGGATGATTGGAAGTACTAAAGCAGTGTTTCGTAAATCTCCTAAACGTTTAAAAGAATTTCGTAAATTTTGTCCAGGTATTCCAGAACCTCCTGAACCAATTTTAGCGCGATGGGGTACTTGGCTAACAGCAGCTTCTTACTATTTGATCCATTTTCAACAAATTCAATCAGTTATAATGCGATTTAATCGGAATGAATCCAAAGCAATTAGAGAAAGTCAAAGAGAATTTCAAATTCCTCAACTTTTAGAAGATTTAACAACAATATGTACCAATTATACATAGTGGAGAGTGTAAAAAATAAATTACACACATTAAATGATACGCCAGGATTATGCGCTAGTCAAAAGTTGGCAGATGTTTTAAGGAAAAATCCCGATTTTAATACTTTAGAGGCCGTTTATAATAAGTGTAAGAATAGTGAACTTTTAAGAGATTTTGAAAAACAGTTTCTACATGCAAATGTAACTTCCTTAGATGTGGAGAGATCGTTTTCTATGTATAAGAATATTTTTTCTTGTCGACGCACAAGGTTTAAAGAAGTAATTGTGGAAACATATGCAATGATGCAAGTTTACAGTAGTTCACATCCTGATGCCTGTAATTTGTTGAATAATTAGCAAGTAAGTTTATTTATGAATTTTTCGTATTCTTATATTAACCCGTAATACTGACGCCTATGCGAGTCCGCAAGTTTTGGTTACTCTAGTTATTATTATTATTATTATTCTATATACATACGAGGGCGAATCAAATATTAACCGGACTTTTCTTTTTAACGCTCCCTAGGTGAAGTGAATAACGTGACGCGTTGATATATGTTGGATGGGGATGTAAAGTGGAGGGGAGTAAATCGGTTCGGCTCGCCAGAGCAGATTGGTTGTTAGTAGCATCATGTCTGAGCAAGAGGTGCACACGTCTGTTGAGCAACGCATTATTATTAAATTTTTGTCGCGGGAGGGCGTAAAACCTGCCGAAATTTTGCGTCGACTAACTGCACAGTTCGCTGAAAAAACGCTTTCAAGGACCTAAGTCTACGACTGGCACAAAAAATTTTCCGATGGCCGAGAGTCAGTGCAAAATGAGACCCATGTACGCCGACTGCGGACAGGCACCAGCGAGGCGAATATTCTTGCGATCCGTGAGGTGCTGCGTACTACTGTCAACTGCTTGATGAAGTGAAACTGGCTTATCCACGAAAAAGGCGAGACATGCCTATTCGAAGTGCGATTCTGCTCCGTGACAATGCTCGGCCACACACAGCTGCGTTAACCCAAGGAAAATTGATAAAATTCATTGGGAAACACTGGAACCCTACAGTCCCGATCTGTCGTCGTGTGACTACCACATGTTTGGGCCACTCAAAGAAGAACTGGAAGGTCATCACTGACGACGACGAAGGTGTAGAAACGTTCATGCGCAATTGGTTACAGACGCGACCACATTCATTCTTTGATGACGGAATTAAAAAACTTCCGATTCGGTGGGAAACATGTGTGGATTTAGATTATATAGAAAAATAAAGTGTATTCAATATTTTATTTACTGTACCAATAAATGTTCTAAAACAAAAGTCCGGTTAATATTTGATTCGCCCTCGTACATGCATATGCAGTCTATAGACCATTTGTAAACGCTATTCATCTAAAACCTACTTCATACCCTTTGATTTTCCAATGGACTGGATTAATAAACAGATGTAAATTGAAAGCAACGTATTTCTAATACATCCGTTAAGGATCGGTTTATTGATCCTTTTGCTGAAAAATCTGAAAGCAGTCTTACAGGTCGCCACTTATAAAAAAAATCTTACAAATAATTATCTTAATAAATTGCTTGCCTTTCATTCTTAACCGGTTTTTAACTTTTTTCATATAGGTGCCCAGGCATTTTCTCGTAAGCACCCTCTAGCATGTTGGCTATCGTATATGCTAGTAGTATTCGCCGGTGGAATGTGCGCTGGAGCTCTTTTAGGCGAACCCATTCTAGCGCCATTGAAGAATACACCACAGGTGGTGGTCGCCACTCTCGTATGGTAAATTTGTTTCATAATTTTGTGAAGGAAATTTTAACCATAACGAATCTTTTTAGGTATATAATTTTCTATACACCGATCGACGTAGGGTACAAAATAGCCAAATTCTTACCGATAAAAATCGTTTGTTCGGCGATGAAAGAGATATACAGGTGCAAAAAGGTTTACGACGGCGTCAGTCATGCGGCCAAAGTCTATCCCAACGCCTACATCATAATGGTCATTATAGGGACGCTCAAAGGAAACGGAGCTGGATTCACAAGACTGCTAGAACGCTTAATAAGGGGAGTTTGGACACCGACTGCGATGGAATTCATGCAGCCTAGCTTGTAAGTTTTAGTAGTTTTAATGTAATTTCGAAATGCTACATATAGCGTAAAGTAATGATGGTTGACAACCCTAGATAATGAAGAAGGTGATATAAGCCGACAAAGAGAGACATATTAGTTTTTGTGTGACTGTGCAAATTGTATATGACCGTTTCTTCTTTAATTTAGACATTTCCAATATATGTGGTGAGATGATGCGAGATCTGTCTTCATAGTCTACGCCACTCCAAGATCAAAGCATATGGAAATAGCAACATCTTGCAATTTCTCGCAATATTATACATTTATTCAAATGTATAAAGAAATTCTTGCAATTCATTGGTATGGTGTAATGGTATAGAGCGGAAGAGAATACGCTTCAATATGCGCGTAGAGGATAAAACTTAAACACAACTTAAATCAACTATTACTTTTTATTAAAAGTTGGGTTAATGCCGATATTTGATATATGAACCGAATATATTTATAAAGTGGTGTTATATCTACACCTACAACCGGTATGCAAATTATGACAAAAAAAAATTAATAAAACAGTTGTTCAACATTACAGCCGTTTGCACCAGTGGAAGTTAAGTTATAGTTAAAATTTAATCTGGGTTAATTGAGAAATCTCGTTGCACCGATGGGTTAACTAATGTTTAAAGTTTTAATTAACAGTTAAAGTTAATCTCAAGTAGAGGTATGGTTTAAGCTAGTGGACATGCGCAGTAGTGATTGTGTTTATTGACAAATTGAAAGCATTTATTTGAAAGTTAGGGTTTATTCGTACATTATTTACGTATATTGTCTGGTTTCTATTAAATAATGGATGTTAATAACTTGATTTGCAATCGAAGAATTTGAAGAGCCAGACTACGATGATTTAAACGTTCTAAATTTCATAGAACATGGTATTCCACGTCAAATTTATGAAAGGGCAAGTTATTTTGAAACAATGGATGCTAGCATATTTAGAAAACGATTTCGTTTGTGTAAAGAATCTGTTCAGAATATTCTTCTACAAATAGAGCAACGGCTAGCGTACCCGTTAGATGCGTAAATGTTGCAGAAATAAAATGTAAATTATAAGTATTTATGTAACTCGTATATTTTAGAAATAACAGTGTATCACCGATGAAAAAACTGTTGACCTGTTTGAGAATGTATTCTACCGGAGGACAACTAGATTCAGTTGCTGACTTTGCCGGTATGAACACTTCTACTATTTCTAGAATTGTGCATAGGGTGTCCGTAGCAATTGCTCGACTAGCAGGCAATTATATACAATTTCCAAGAGATAGAAATGCAATTCGCAGAACACAACAAAATTTTTTCGATATAGCTGCATTTCCTAATTGGAGCAATAGACTGCTCACATTTTAAAATATGTCCAGGTAATGTCAAATGAAGTGATGTATGTAAGTGTACATTGAAACTTTATAGATGGAAATGATCTTGAAATCTTCCGTAACAGAAAAGGATATTTTTCAATAAATGCACAATTTGTTTGTGATGCAAATCTACGAATTTTAAATGTAGTAGCAAGATGGTAGCAGTCATGACTCCACCATTTTTAATAAGTCTCTTTTAAGACAATTTGAAAACAATATGTATCCAGGATCATTGTTATTAGGTATGTTAAAATTATAAATGGGATGTCGATATAACAATCATATTTAATTCATAGGTGATAGTGGCTACGCAAATAAAAGTTACTTGTTAACACCATTATTAAATGATATCACACCAGCTGAGGAACTATATAACGAAAGCCATATAGAACCCGGAATACAATTGAACACTTATTTGGTGTTTTAAAGCGACGTTTTCCAATTTTAGCTTATGGCTGTCGTCTTAAGCTAGACACTTTTTTAACAATAATAGTGGTAACTTCTGTGCTGCACAATATTGCTTCGAATATGGGGGATAACGCAACACCACCATGACCAGACGAACTTGACAATTACATCAGATGATATTGAATGGTGAAATACCTAACATCAATAATAATTAGAGTTGGCCACGCGCGCCAACGGGCAGCGGCGTTGTTTCGATTAGGCCTCGGGTTGCACTATTGTGTGCAGCTTCCTTTGGATCGAATTATCTCATAATATTTATGATAATTTATCATAAATATTATGAGAATATTAAGAACGTGGTTTTACAATTCGATCCAAAGGAAGCTGCCGCTATCAAGAAAAGCCAGTCGAAATTTCAAGATAGTCGGGTTAAAACGGATTTAAAAATTATTCACAACAATTATTAATATTTCGGTGTCGTTAGTGGAATCTGTGCAAATAGTGCAACATGTTCACGCACAGCTATGCGCGATAAAAGAGAAAGATTCTGATTTTGGCACATAAAGACACATTTGTGAAGGTGCGTCAACAGAACCGTTAAGTTGTTTCAAAGAATATTTTAATTACGCAAATATAACGTCACTAGATGTAGAACGTTCGTTCTCTGCATATAAACACATTTTTTCTCGCGCCGCACTCGGTCTGTCGTAACAACTGTTGAAACATATCTAACGTTGCAGATATTTAACAGACATTATTCACTATGCGATTTCACGGAGGACTCTTAAAATGGTAAGTGTTTGAGCACGCATTATTTTATTTTTATTTAACAACTACGCGAAAGTATTTACGACAGTAAATATCTACACACAATAGCTCTAGTGGAATCCGAGGCCTAATCGAAACAACGCCGCTGCCCATTGGCGCGCGTGGCCAACTCTAATAATAATGCTGAGGAGGATATAGCTGCTGCTACAAGGATGGAACTGATTAATAATTATCTTCAAGTACGAGTACAATAGTATTTATAAATCAAAGTTGTAAATTTTTTATATAAATAATTTTCAAAATACATTTTGATGTAGCAAGGATGATTGTTTATTTTATATTTAAAATTTTAGTGAAAAGAAACTAAAACAGATTTGATATTAACAATTTTTTTTAATATTTCAAATCCTTTCAGATGTTTTGTTTACAGACTGCGGAGCCTTCAACTGCTCTTCCTTTATTTTCAAGTCTAATAATAACGATTTCTTGCGTAATTCAAACTCCTCTTCATCCCTTTTTACTTTTAATTCATGTTCTTTCTTCTTTCGCTCTTCTTCCATCTCTATATGATATTTTTAATATTTCTAATTGTAACTCCAAAACATTTTTTTTAATGTCTGCCACCTCTTCATATTTTACAGATACATTTTCGGTTTTAGTCACTTGCTGCCTTCTGTATGCTGATTTTGGTGACTCTTTTATATTGTTTCTCAAGCGGATGTTTTCTTGTAGTTTGGGATGAAGTGGAGTCTTTAAATTTGTCGAAGTAGTAGCATTCCAATCAATTGAGTTTGAACTCTAAAACAATGGATATAATATTTATTGTAATAATTACACAAGGGAAATGTATACTTTTAAAATATTATTCTCATCGTCGTCTGTTGCCATTTGAATTATAATAGTTTCTTTCTGAAATTAAAAGAGAGCTGTCATTATATTGCCGAATTTTCTATAACATGAAAAATAACTTAGATGATTTTCCGTTATATCATTATCCGAATACTCGGTTGAATAAACAGTTTCATCAGTTAGATTTAATTCTAAATATCCATTCTGAAATTTTAATCTTCCTATCTGTTATATTTTCTCAATCATAAATACTTCCATCAACATCAACATCACAATCAAACTTATTTGTTAAGCCAAATACTGTTTTTTTATTAATTATATCCAAAGTCAAATCGTATATTGGATCACTAATATGCATGGTAGATAATGACGATGGCCCACCACCCGTAGCCTGTAAATTAGTTTTCACAGTTGTTGCAATTTTCCTCGTTTCTTTTTTTTATTATTGTAGAATCTTTTCAATACATCTGCACTTCGAAATACAGAAGACTGGGCATTAAATTATTTTTTTATAATTTTCCAAACGTTATCCTTCTATTTCCAGGATACCACACCTGTTTCTTTGGATTCAATTATGTTCTTATATTTTTTAATTAAATTCAAGCAATGCAATTTCTCTTCACTAGAGAAATTTGCAGAACGAATTCTTTTGTCACTTATATTTGAAAAACAGGAAAATATATTTGCAAATCATTATTATATTTCCTTTTAATATACTAGTAGCGTATATTGTATGTATTTATATACATATATATACCGACTTGATAATAGATTAATACTTGATTTCAAATATATGTTTTATTTATATTATTTATATACACTTTTAACCCAAAGTTAAATTTAATTGAGGATAACTTAATCTGAAAGCTAACTATGACTGGTGCAAACGGCCGTAAGCTACTAACACCAAAAACGTCAGGTGGAGCAGATTTCATACTACATACAGCCTTCGTCCTCATAAAATTGAATGAAATTGTTGAAACGCGTTCTTCTTACCTCTATATCCCCGGTATAATGAGATTTTATATAAATTACAGATTTGAAAGCAAAAGAACCATCAGGGGCAGACTTTCTAAATGCATTTTGTCTATTTTTTTGTAGTTTTCAGAAATAGAGAAAAACTGTTATACGTTTGCGGGTAATTTCATCGAGAAAGTAAGTTTGACAAAAATTGTAACTAAAATCACATAACTAATCATTGTGGTCTATATGCCAAAAATCTATTTTTGATATTTTCCAAAATAAAATAGCTAAAATGAATAAGCTGCATTTAGTTTGTCAGATTGGGAAAAACTGCACTTTGTGTATCTGTTAAGTATATTTGAGTGACTTGGTGTGATATTATTATCACAAAGAAAAATAATACTTTATTTTATGGAAAAAATAGATAAAACTACTAATACGAGCCCCGGCCAGCTTCAGTTGGCCCACACACAAAATTTGTAGTGTTGTTGGCATTTATCACTCAAGGAGCAAAACCAGCCGCTACAATGTAATGTCTAAGACAAAATATTCTATGTAGAGGACTTTAGGAGAGATCTGGGTTCAATGGAGCGTGTCTCATAAAAAATCGAAAATATTAAAAAAATGTAGTTTTCTTGCATTCCATTACCCAAGTACTGCTAACGATAAGGTGGATATGGAAGAACGCTTTCTTGACGGAAATGACGGTGCCAGATGTTTCGATTGTAGAACAGTTAATTGATAGTGCAATTGTTGTCAATAATGGGCAAGGGAAAGGCAATTGATGAAAAAATTCGATCAATTATCATTAATTTACACAAATCCGGAAAATCAAACGGCGAAATCGGAATATTGCTCAGCATATCCAGATACAGTGTTCGAAATATTGTAAAATTGTACAAATCAAACGGTTCAGCTGCCTAAAAGGCCCGATATGTGACAAAGTCCAAATTAACAGAGGCTGTTAGACGAGCTTTGGCCAGAATTATCAAGTCAAATAGGCGTGCTAACTACGGAGCATTGACTGTACTCTGGAATGAGGCTGTTGGAAGACGTGTTTACAGGTCTACATGTCATTCAGAAGCAAGAAAACAAGAGTTCAATCCTAAGGGACAAAAGATAATTCATTTTCCCTTCGCGAAGGCAAAAGAAAAACCGTTATTGACCCTAAAGCAGAAGCGAAGCAGGTTAAAATGGGCTAGAGACCATCGAAGTTGGGATATGGAGAGGTGGAATAGTGTACATTGGAGTGACGAGTCGCGATTTGAAGTTTGTGTCGGTGATAGCCGGAGCAGAGTTATTCGCCAGAAACATGAATCTTATCATCTTGACTGTCTTAAACGCAAAGTTAAATTTCCATCTTCGGTAATAGTTTGGAGTTCAATGTCGCCTAGAGGAGTTGGAAAATTACACTTTATCAACGGCATTGTTAACTCAGACAAATATTTAGTCATCCTAGAGGAGTCTTTGGAAGAGAGCAGGATTTCTGGAAATTACTTCAATTTTCAGCAAGACGGTGCCGCATGTCATACTTCCAAAAGATCCATGAAATGGCGTTCAGACCATGAAATACCGGTTCTAAAATGGGTTTCTAGTAGTCCGGACCTTTTGCCAATCGAGACGTTGTGGCATATCATGAAAAAGAGGTTGCGAGCCAATCCTGCCAGAACTGTGCAAGAACTCAAGCAAAGGCTCCAGAACATTTGGGACAATTTCACTGCAGAGGAGTGTCAGGATCCAGTAAATAATTTGCCGAAAAGAATGGAAGCCGTTATTAAAAATAAAGGTGATGTTACTCAGTGGTAGATTGAGCTGTATCTTAGAGCTGAAAATCACAAATTTGAGTTTTTCTTTTTTCAATCCTAATCAGT
This sequence comes from Dynastes maya, assembly GCA_029619315.2. Lineage (NCBI taxonomy): Eukaryota > Metazoa > Arthropoda > Insecta > Coleoptera > Scarabaeidae > Dynastes > Dynastes maya. The sequence continues at coordinate 63,098,874 of JAROYE020000003.1, read as the reverse complement.
TCTAATTGTTGTCAGTTCGTTATTTTTGTGCAATATACTTTCAAACTGTTATTTGCAAAATAAAAATTGAGAATTATACCTTTATTAGTTTAAATAGTCTTCAATACATGCTAATAACTGAAATTTTATCGGGTGGGCCAACTGAAGCTGGACGAGGCTCGTAGATAGTAATGTTACACATCCTGTAAGATATCGTCATCGTTGTTACAATCGCATGCCATGTCGCCTTCTTTGATATCGTCATTTTGATCGAACTTATTCTAATCATTTTGGACATGGTGATTTGAGACAATAATTGGCCGCAACCATGTGAGCTCAGAATCTCAATTTGGTTGACTTTTGTTTAGTAAATTCCGTAAATCATGCAAAATAGAATAAACAGAATAAAACTTAAACTTACATGATATTTTATAGCGAAGGCACGAAAATTTCCTTGAGGTTTCTGATTTCTGTTTCTAACTGTTTTCTCAACATACATAAAATTCCCAAGTTTATTGTCCTGTTTTTATTCCTTTTGTTAAAAAATTATTGCTGAATTGCTTTTATTTCGTCTTCGGATCGCTCACCACAGTAAAAATCCTGATGTTTATGATTGCAGGTAAATGATTGTACATGTTCCAAATTTGGATAATGACCTGAGTGCCTTAATAACTAACTTAAAACTTACCTAACTTCATTTTTATGCACTTTTCAATTGGCATTTCGTTTTCTTTTCGTACTATCACGGTCAACATCCCCAACCACATACACCCCTTCAGTTATATTCATTATTTTCTAGCTTTCAAAAAACTTATTGACAACACAAAACTATCTTTGGTCGGGCCCGATAATCCAATTGCAGTTTGTCTGCATTCACTAGACAAAATGTTGTTAGTTTTTCAACGTTGGACGTACTACACATAAATGTCCAAGAGTTTTTCGTGATCTATTTTGCACGGTACAAAATATGTCTAATTAAGATTATGGCTCTTCATTCATACATTATCGCGCCAGTTTTATTTGAAAATTTATAATTTTGGACAAAATGCTTTATTTTAAGAAAATTGAACTATTGATTTATGAACAATACCTAAACGCTTTCTGGAATTAAGAAAACTATTTACTACCCTTAAGAAAATATTGTTTTGTGTTATATTGGCCACTTACTTTCCTAAGAAGCGCTTCCTTCGAATTTTCTGCAAGGTTTTCTAGAATCAATTTAACGAATGTCTTAAACCAAAAATACAATTATCTTATTACAAGTATATACTTCTCTTAAGCGTAGAAAGAAACGCTAAGAAAATATTTCTTTTGATTTAAAGCAGTTATTGTACTGCGGATAATTGAAACAGTAATTGTCTTGAATGAAGGCGGACAGCTTTGATACAAGTAAACGTTTCTCTGGGCGAAGAATTAATAAGATTGATTCATCTAAAGTTGATCTAAGTGAATAGAAAACGCTGATAAATAAATAAGCACTAAACGAAACAACTCAACAAATAATGATTAACTAAATTTAACAAGTTATTAAACAAAATTGATATATGTTAGAAACAAAACCCGCCAAATTACTTAACAACGCCTTTATTAGTAAAATTGCAACACTCGGCGGCACTACAGGATCGGATCCATTGTTGGGCGGAATATTGAAATATTGAGGTGAAATAGTAACTGCACTTGCACCTAAATTCATTAATTTTATTATTTTAATTTGACTATACATTCATTCTCAAAATTTCATTCAATATTTGCAGAATTCGGATTATTTTCAGTTATTATTCGAATACTGACACTTATTGAATGAAATCAACAAGCGAAGTAACTTTTTTCTTATACTTTCTGTAATCCTCCTAACCTTGGATCTGTGATGATAAGTTTGATGTGTACGATTTGATTCTTAAAACGAAAGAAAAATTAGGTAATATTCATAGTAAAACACAAGATAAACTAAATAAAAAAGAAAATAAACGTACTACATATAACATTGATGATATGGTATTAGATATACACGTTGCGACGCAGATCGGCTGTACATACAACATGAAGAAAACAGCACAATCTGACAACAACGCATTTATCGATTATATTCGCCAGCACATAGAGCCAGGGCGGATGCGAGGAGATACAGCAGTTGTTTCTAACATTTCAGGGTATACGCAACGCTCGCGTGAAGCAGGAGACAATGGTACTTTACACGATCGACAAATTTATTTTTCTTTTCTTTTATTTCATCGGAATATTTTTCATTTCTTATTTAGAATTACTTTTTGGTTTCGTATACGCCTCCTAGCAGCAACAACATAAATATGAGAACTCATTTTCAATATAATTTGCGAATAATACGTAAATTCCGTAATCGTTCTCTTTCCCAACGAAGTTATTCGTACTGCCTCTGTTAGCGTACTAAAGGCATACGCTGTTGGATGAGACGACCGTAACCGTAGTAGTGGGGGATGCGGGCGCTGAGTCACAATCGCCACGATGTACATACGTACATAATATTCCACTGTTGCAATTGAAAGCCCGTATGTACAGCCGCTCGGTGTCGCAACGTGTATGTATATAATCTAAATATCTTGTGTACCCCATGGGTATAGATATATGTTGCATTAAAAATTGTGCACAAATTTCTGCCACAGTTTCCTATCTTGTGTCATTCTCTTTGCCTCATCGCATGTTTTTCCTTTCTTGTCCAGTATTCTTCTTATATTTTTATCCCAGGTTTCTTTTGGCCTTCCACTTATTCTTATGCCTTGCACTCTTGCCTCCCAGATTTGTACATCGGTGTTCTATTATCTAGTCTTTGTAAGTGCCCCCACCAACCTAACTGTCGCTCTGATTTGGCTATTTCGTATTCTGTCCATTCTGGTTACATTTTTAATTCTTCTTAAATATCTCATTTCTGCGGCTTACATTTTGCTTTTTTGTTGTTGGCTAAGTATCCAGGACTAATAGGCATAAGTAAGGACGAGTCTATATACGTGGATCCAGATACGAACGGGATATTGCCTTTGTGAATGGCAACAGAGCTTTCGAGTCTCACCAATCGCATCCAATCGCAGTATATCATAAAGCGAGCAGCGGTACGCACGCTTGTCCGCTCAATTACGTAATATTACAATTCAACGCCTTCTGACAAAATGTGCTAATACAGAATTACTGCGTAATTTTTCTGTATTCTCAGATTATGTTAGAAAGTACAGTTTCTTATATTCATTTTGTTGCTGCCATACGATGTAGGAGAACGAAAAACTAATTCTAAGTAGGAAAAAAAACAACAATTCTTGTAAAATTAAACTAAAGAAAAATAAATTCGATAATTATACAAAATAAATTGAAATCCTAACACTGTTACTTTATTAAGGGGAAAAATTTCCTGACAATATTGAACTTTGTAATTTTTGCATTTGTTGCGTTTCAAAATACGTTTCACAGTACTTCTACTAACACCGATTTCGTCTGAAATTTGCTAGTTAAAGCAAAGTTCGCCCATTTCAACTAACGAACAAACTCTCACTTCTCTCTCCTCCCGCTCGGGATGCGTTAGAGGAATTTGAGGCTGTTCGTCTATTTGTTGGCATTTACGGCAATTCGCAAAATACCATTTAATGATCTGTACCATCTCTGCGATTGTATAAACTAACATAATGTATTCAAAATTCACGATCTCTTGTTAGAATCTTACGAGCGCACAGAAAGACAAAGAGTACCCGGTGAAGCATGAGCTAACGTGTATATCGATTTGTAGACTTTAATTTTTGTCTGTTCTGTGCCTATTTATAGTATGGTACAGTCTGTTAGCTCTGTCAATTCTCTTATTTATCTCAATTTTGTGATGTGCTGTCCCTTCAATTGCTACTCCTAAATATTCAAAATCCTTCACTTGTTCGATTACTACGCCTTCGATTTGGATGTGCATTTCTTGCTTGTCTCGTGCAATTTGCATTACTTTGGTTTTTTCTTTATTCATTTGCATTCTATAAAAAAAAAACACAGAATAAACGGTTTTAAAAATAAAATAGGAAAGAAGTTTGTTCCTATTTATAAAGGACCATTTGTTATAGAAGATATCTTGGCACAAAAACCTACCTTTTATGTTATTCAAATACGAATATAACACTGTGCATCTTTGCTGCTCCACTGCAGTCGTTGGTCCAAATGTTTCCTAGGTCCCCCAAGTGGGCGTTTTGGCTCGTCCTCAACTAGCTTCCACACCCTAGTAACGCTGTCAGCTATTCTGACAACTCGATATTGAGGAGACGGATGGTCTTGCGGCTCTTCTACCACCCTAATGAGCAGCGGAATCGGAGATGCTCGCCCTCGTTCACGTCTGCTTGGCCTTCCCTCGTAGGTGTTCCTTCAAGATGAGGATCTCAAAGTCAGTTCTTAATTGTTCGTTTCGGACGAATCGTGATGCATCTGCTACCATCCTTAACACCTGACTTTGGAGGCTCTCTAGTCCCTTCAGATGGCCGGGCGCCTCCGTTGACCATGCAAGCGCTCCATGTTCTGACAAGTTCTTTGATGAACTTTGATGTCCGTTCTTGACAGTCTTGGCTCGTGGCTACATCCGATTCAAATCAAATATTTCTTTCTTCAAATCTTGTTCCGTGGATAATAATGTTGATGTTAGAAGGTCACAATAGATTTACTTAGTGAGGTTTTTAAGTTTTTCATTGAAATAGTTTCATATTAACTTGAAACTTTCATATTTTATCGAGGAATTTTGAAAATAAGTCTCGTTGTTGGAACTTGCTTATCCCATTTCATTTTGTTTTTCAATTCAGATCCACAGTTTACTATTTGAATTAAATCAATGACTTTGAAATCCATTTGTTAATGTCCACGGTATTTATTTATTGACTGCATGTGTTCAGCACTATGCTTGTCCATATACATATGATGGAGTAATATAATTTTGAAATTAAGAAAAATTATTAAACTTTCCGTTAGTGAATTTAGTTTCTCGCACTAAAAGTTGTTTACTGGACTCTTTTTTTAATAAAAATACTTCTTGTCTACATGTGTAAGACAAAGACGAAATCCGATCTGGGGGAAACTGGAGGGAAGAGGTCACCAACACTGCTGCTCCTCGTAATAAAATGAAACTAAATGCAATCAAATGTCAAAAGAAAACACTTTCAAACGTGAGTAAATAATAATAATAATCTTTATTCGCCATAGATCACAATGGATATCAGCAATTGTCATCATAAATACAAATACATACAATTAACATAGAAAAAAACAAATTTTACTTATATACTATAAATAAATAAATATCATAACAATATGATATATATATATCATGCACCTCCGATCGGCCATTGATATTAATATTCGCTTCGCCCAGTCGTCTATCTATTTGTGGGTATATATTTACAACGATCCTGGCGTACCGTCCGAAAGTTGCAACCCCTATTTGGACCTCTGGGTGACACTTAAAGATAGATAGTAAAATTCCCAATCATTTATTCAGGTGTTGAAGATTTCTTTTTAAATATAGATTGTTAGCTTGTTATTACTGTTAATTCATGCGAACTTCTAGTCATTAGCACTATAGATTGAATTAGCAATAAGTTTTCCAACAATGATTTTATATTGTTTTCTTTGGACAAAATAAAAGAAAATGTATTTCTTTCAAAACTGAGTCATTTAGGTAATAGGAGAGGTAGCCGAAATTGTTTAGCTATCCAAAAACTAAATATCTTGGAACAAATTAGGGCGTTTCAAAGCAGTTTTCTTCAAAAGTAGTCTAATATGTGGGTTTGTTTTCTTAAAGCACTTCCTAAACACTGCAAAACAACCTTTTTCGACAAGATGACGACAAAATTTGTGCACAACTTCATCTGAATTAAAACTGTTGTGAAGTCCGAAATCCAGGGTGGGAGTGTCAAAAGTTGTGTATCTAATGCGAAGTGTCAGCAAAAAATAATTGCCGTTTCTATTCATCACAGTGGACCTGTGACAATGAAGATTAAAGAATAGCTAATAGTAAGTGTCAGTGTACATAAAAAACAGGCTGCTTAGGATTATGCTTCATCACGATAGCCGACAATGTCCACACAGCTACAAACACCACTGGCGGAGCATCAATGGGGACTTTTAAACTAAGTCTACCCAGCAATGATAGTGCGGTATTCTGTATCAATTTGCGTAATGAGTTACTTCATGTAAAAAAAAACCATCAATGGAAACCAGTATTGTGAGACTGGGGCACCACAGTCTCTTTACAGTAACGTTGTTATGTCGGTGCATTTGGGAATTGAAATGCACAAGCGTATACGTTCCCCACATTGCCACAAATGCCCGAAATGTTTTATCTTACATTGCCATTTTTAGTCTCCCCAATATAAATTACACGCTTCACCACTGACAAATACTACAAACTTCTAAGGGGGCGATATTTTGGAGCTGCAATATTGCGTTCCACCTCTGATACTCGGTCCGTAACCATACCTACAAAGGTGTAATGCGCAACGATAGGCTAAATAATGCCCGTTTTGCTAGTATTGCCGCTATCAAGTTTTGTCACTGGACACATCCACTTGGCACAGTGTTACTGTTTTCTCTTCCAACAATTAAAAAAGAAATATGTGCAAGGATTTCTAATGATGGAGGTGTGCAGGAATTTTGTTGTGGTTCTGAAGAAGTATCAAGAAAACTGTTTGTGCCGTGTTTTAACAAGTGGTTTAAAAGAATAAAAAGTGCATTACCTTTAAACAAAACTACTTTCCCTACACGACGACACATTTTCTAAAATATTCGTAGTTTTTGTGTAGCCTAAAATGTTCGGCATAACCCCCATAGATGCTTTTCCATTTTTCATGACAATAGAAAATATAGGTTTATTTAATTATTCTTACGATTATTTCTTTAAATATTCTATCATTATTTATTTTCCGACCTCATCTAGTTTATTTGAAATATAACATGAAAGTTTTGCGTGACAATGACCACTTTTTTTTCTTTTTGAAGTCGTTAACCGTTTAATATGTATTTTATTTTGTTATAAACAAGTATTTTATTTCTATCAATTAATCATTTTTTATTGACGTTGACAATTTAATAAAATAAAAATTACCATATAAGCGACAATGAAAAGAAGTGACAAGTGACAACAATATTTACAAATGTATATATTCTACTCTGTGATGACCGAATCCTAATTTTTAATTTTTTTTTTTTACAGTTATACAAAATCTTGCATCGTAGCCTCGATCATGTTCATCTTAGACAAGAAAACAGAACTGATTTCAGCTCCACATGCCTTAGTTTATTTCGGCATAGTCATATTCTTCGTATACTTTAAACTATCTTCCATTCTACTCGGTATCCACGATCCATTTGTACCGTTTGAGAACCTAATCTGTGCCCTGTTCTTCGGTGGCATCTGGGATTCCATGGCTAAGATATTCGGACGCGGCCAGATCAAAGAAGGAGAGGTGAAAGACGCTAAGAAATCGAATTAAAAAAGAAAATAAATCGAAACATGTAACTTCCCTACCCCACCGTACTCATACGTTCAAACATTTTGTTTTTTATCTTATATTGACGAATCAACTTTAGATTAAATTTTTTGAATTCTTGCTCATATGTTATTGACCAGATAGAGATAACGATATGTTAATTATTTATTAGTTTTTGTTTATTGTGTTTTCCTGTGATTGATTGTGACAATGTCAAGAAACATAATACAAACTGGAACTTACGAATGTTCCGATTGTGTGCGGAAATCGAAACATTCGTAACATTGTGAAGTTCATTTTTAGCAAAGAATTGTACATTGAAACAAAGCACGTTTGACGAAGCATTTTATTTTAATTATAGCTTAGTTTTGTTTATTATTATTATTATTTGGAGAATCACGTTACTTAATTTCTAAATAAATATGACATGTACCAAATTTATTTTATCGATAAATAAACTGTTTTTAAAATACGCACGTTATTTCCTCTTCTCGTCTGTAATACCCAAAACCCAAAAGGACACAAGACAAACAAATTCCTGTTGTTTTTACACCCTTTAACGTGTTACTTTGACAGAAATAAAAAAAGTTTTAAAATATGAGGAATCGACCATCGCGTAAGTGATCCTGGGTAATATAAAAATACCCGCATGAGTATGTTCCTCAAATGTCTTTACTACTTTTACAGTGTGCCTTGGGATCGTTGTCCTGTTGAAGTACTATCACTTGCATAAAAATCTGGGACAAGCGACATTACCCATTTTAAACATGTCTTTTGTAAACTATGAAAAAATATGTCAAGTTGTCTGTCAGTGTCAATCGTAAATGGAAGATGTGCCGTTAAGGCCGGTTTCGCCGCGGAAAGTAAAGGCAATTATTTCAACACTACATACTTCAAGTTCCTCCCTACTGGGGCCATCGCATTATTTGCGTATTTGGCTAATGTCATGCTGTGTCTGCGGTACTATCCGTCGCAGTGGAAGATTGCAGATGTGGTACTTCTTCCGAAGTCTGGACAGGCGAGGACGTGGCCTCAGAATTATCGGCCCATTAGCCGTGCTAGGCAAGCTTACTGGACGGTTAATTCTCAGCAGGTTGCAAGCTGAAGTTGATCTGTCGATCATTCCGGATGAACAGATTGACTTTTGTAGCGAACATAGTACCACCCTGCAGATTCTTAGGGTAGTGGAATACATTAAACAAGGATTCTGCCTGCGTCAATACACAGGAGCAGTATTCTTGGACGTTGCCTTCGACAAAGTCTGGCACGAGGGTCTCCTCTTTAAGCTGCAAATTGCAGGAATGTTCACCGGCATAATTAGGATATCGTCGTTCCTCTCAGACCGGAAGTTTCGAGTGCGGATGGATGGGCAACGTTCTTCAGCAAGAGGACTTGCAGCTGGGTACCACAAGGCTCTGTGCTATCGCCGATTCTCTCCCATTTTATACATGTCTTTTGTAAACTATGAAAAAATATGTCAAATTGTCTGTCAGTGTCAATCGTAAATGGACAAGTCATTGTCACACGATTGAAAACACGTCAAAATGTGCTCATAAGAGTTGTCCTAGATTTCTGTGTAAGTGATGGTACTTCAGTAATATTTCGCATCTCTTGGATAATTCATGTTCTTATAAAATGTTTAAATAAGCGCCTTTTGTCAATGTTCCGTCGAGTTTAAATAATGTGCCAATTCAATCACCTCTGAAGCGCCCCCAAATCATAATATTACCACTTAGCTACTGGTACGGTCACCCATGCCGGACAGACCGAAGGTGAAGGCCCAGACTAAGAGAGATACCAAATCCAGGTCAAGGTGTTAGCTACCGTGCTGAGGGCTTCGTGACACTGGGGACGCAGTGTCACTAACGGTGCCTTTGGAATACCGGGCGACCTTCCAGAAGTAATAGCCCTGCGCCGTGAGGGGGGCACCACGAGCGTCGACGACCCATTCCCCCATACTCGTGGGAACAAAATGGATACATTAGACATTACAAAAAAACCCAAAGCAATAAAAAGACAAAAAAAAGAAGGGGAACCTTTATCCAAGGAAACCCCTGTAACATCAACTGAGTAAGAGGAAGGGAAATGGTAGCCCCATAAACCCTACTAATACTGATGTGGAGATGCAACAGGTAGCTTCAGGTTTCGATCGCCTGAAATTGACTAAACCAAAACTTTCCGGGGCTCAGAATCAGAAAAGGGCTATATTGGCTGCAATTGCTGCTGGGGAACCCGTAAGACCCAGGGAAAAACGGTCGAACTGAGGTTCTAAGGAACAAGAGGCGGGCCTTTCAACGAGCCAGGAAAAGACCGCAAAAAGGGCAAGATCAGAGGGAAGCACTCCTAAAAGCCAACCCTCGAAAAAGCTACAAAAATCTAATAGCGGCAAACCTCTTGAGGTAAAACCCAGTACGTCCTCTAACCAGGATACAACGGGGGCAACCTTTAGTCAGGCTTTAACCGCTACCAAGATGGCTGTAGTACTGGATAGATATCCAGAGGAAAGATTGTCAGAAGAACAATCGAAAAATCTGCAAGTGGCTATAATGGGGGAGATATGGAAGTGCAAGCCACCAACCGCACCCCAGTTCAAGAACATGCAGAAAAGGGAGTAGTCTACTTCACCTGTGGAAACAAGAGATTAAAGACTTGGCTGATGGAGACGATACCCAAACTCAAAGTGTGGGAAGGCGCAATCCTGAGGACAGGTGTCGCTAGGGATATAGTCAAAACCACAAATTCGCTGGGTCGACGGAGATAGAAAAAGTTTTCCAATTCCTTGAAACCCAGAACGAAGGGCTGACAACGAAAGACTGGCGCGTCGTGTCAAGCAAGGCAGATCCGAAAGGAATAACCTTAGTCATTAACATCGACGAGGAATTCTTGAAGGTCCTGAAGGGTATGGGCTTCAAGCCTTATTTTGGATTAAACCAGCTCGCCTTCAAGATTGTGGGGAGAAAGGAATTGCCTGAAGATGTTGAAGGTAATACAGATAAACCTTCAACATAATAGGGCAGCCTCCTCTTTTCTGTGCAAGCTGCTAGCTTCGGGCAGTATCGACGTGGCCCTAATACAAGAACCTTGGTTAGTCGGGGGCCGAGTCGCAGGCCTTGGTGAAGCCAAAGGTAATGTAATATACGATTTACGCTCTGGCAGAGTAAGATCTTGCATTTATCTCAAGAAAGACCTACAATCATTAACGCTGGTTAACTTCTGTTGTAGAGATTTAGTAGCCATAAGATTGAAGTTCCGTAGCAAAGGGAGCAGCAAGGAGCTCATTTTCGCTTGTGTTTATTATTGTATCTCCCGTACGATGCACCGAAACCACCGCCATTAGACGATGTGGAAAGGTTGGAAAGATACTGCGAGGGCTCTCACCTCCAGGTCATAATCGGAGCGGATGCCAACTCGCACCATAATGCATGGGGGAGTACCGACACCAATAATCACTATGGAGTCACTATTGGAGTTCATTGTCTCTAGAAATCTAGTGATTTTGAATAGGGATAGTGAACCAACTTTTGTAACACATAGAAGGAAACAGGTAATTGACCTAACTCTAAGCTCCCTGTACATTAGTACTCAGGTTACTAAGTGGTATGTGTCTGAGGAACCATCTCACTCAGGTCACAGGTACATCATCCTGGAAATCGTTGAGGCTGATAAAAGAGTGGAGATGTATAGAAATCCGCGAAGGACCAACTGGGTAAGGTACAAAGAGGAGCTGAGTAATAACATCAAACAGGTCAAACCAGATATTAAAAATGAACTTGATATAGAGGCGGCCTCAGAACAACAAGAGGTCATAATAACCTCATATATTGTAAGCTGTCCTCAGTCAAGACGAAACTCTTCCAGAGCAGTCAGCTGGTGGAATGAGGAGTTGTTACTACTGAGGCAACGAACACGCAAGTTATTCAACAGAGCGAAAAAAACCAATGAGTGGTCGGAATATCGACACGCACTCACTGCGTATAACCAATCCCTAAGAAGGGCTAAAAGAGAATCATGGAGGAAGTTCTGTGGAGACATAGAAACCACATCTGAAAGTATAAGACTTCATAGACTACTCGCTAAAGATACAACAAATCCTCTGGGGAATATTAGAAAACCCACAGGAGGTTTTACGAACACTGGGACAGAAACGCATGAGGTTTTACAGGAAGCGCACTTCCCAGGTTCAAAGAATGTTAACCTGGATAGCATATCAAGTGGCCAGGACCTCGAATGGCCTTTCCGAATGCCAAAAAGGGATGACTAGTAGCTAGCTAAACGGGCAATAACATACAGCAGGATTGTCTGGGCAATCGACTCGTTTGAGTCACTCGGATCTGACGAGATTTTTCCTGCTCTGTTACAGCAAGATGACGATGCAATAGCATCAGCGCTTTGCGGAATCTATAGAGCCAGTCAGACGTTGGGTTACATACCATCTGTCTGGAACAGGACTAAGGTCGTGTTTATTCCAAAACCTTGGCGATGCTCATACGCCGAGGCAAAGGCATACAAGCCAATATCCCTATCATCCTTCATCTTGAAGACCATGGAAAAACTGCTTGAAAAGTATGTCAGGGAAACCTCTCTAATAGAAAGGCCATTACATCCTAACCAGCATGCCTACCAAGCAGGTAAATTATGTGAAAGTGCCTTGCATCAGTTCGTGTCGCGGGTGGAGGCATCCCTAAACAATTAAGAAATTGCATTAGCTACGTTTCTTGACATAGAAGGTGCGTTTGATAACACCTCATTCGAATCACTATTACAGGCTGCAAACAGCCATGGAGTAGAGAACACTGTCTGTAGATGGGTCGGAGCCATGCTCCATGGCAGACAAGTAGAGGCAGCGTTGGCAGATGAGACGATGCAGGTGTCTGTCGTCAGAGGATGCCCGCAGGGAGGGGTATTATCCCCTCTATTGTGGTGATAGACGAACTGCTGGTCTTGCTAAACAATGCTGGCTACTATACACAGGGATACGCTGATGACATTGTAACACTCACCAGTGGGAGAAACGCCTGCATAATCTCAGAACTAATGCAGAGAGCATAAAAAATGGTAGAAGTATGGTGCAAGAAGGAGAACCTTAGAGTAAATCCTGGGAAAATTGCACTTGTGCCCTTCACCAAGAGAAGGAAATTAAACGGTTTAAGAAAGCCGATTATTTGCAACGAAGTAGTGCAGATCAGTCAGGAGGCTAAGTTCTTAGGTGTAACCTTGGACTCTAAACTGAACTGGAACACACATTTACAAAAAATAACCGACAAATGTAAGAGGGCGTTAATGACAACCCGTAGAACAGTTGGGAAAACATGGGGACTCAAACCACATATGACGTACTGGCTGTACACTACGGTGGTAAGACCCATGATAACTTATGGCTGCCTGGTTTGGTGGCCTAAGATCACACAGAAGCATGCGATAACTAGTCTCTCGAAAATTCAGAGACTGGAGTGTCTATGTATAACAGGATGTATTAAAAGCACTCCAACAGCTGCTATGGAAACCATGCTAAACCTACCTCCTCTTGAGATCTATATCAAGGGAGAAGCCAGAATGGGAGCATACAGACTGAAAAATACTAGTAACTGGAGCAACAAACCCTATCTTTGGCTTTGGGAGCGATACAACAATCCTCGGTATCTCCTATGACAAACCTTTCAAAGTTGGGAAAAATGGAGAGGGGAGAAAACCGAAAACCCTAATCTGGTACACAGATGGGTCTAAAACGGGCACTACTTCTGGCGTTGGTGTATATAGGGAAAACCAAGGATACAAAGTATGTGCATCACTTGGGCGATACACCACGGTATTTCAAACAGAAATATGTGCTATACAAACCTGCGCGTGGGACAGTCTGCGTCGGCGACCACAGGGTGAGACGATTTGCATTCTCTCTAACAGTCAGACAGCCTTAAAGGCACCAGCATCTTATCATATAGCCTCCAAACTAGTATGGGAGTGCCTGCAAACCCTAATGGTTCTGTTTAAACACAAGGTCACACTGGTGTGGGTGCCAGGGCATAGGGGCACAGCGGGCAATGAAATGGCAGACCAGCTAGCGAGGGAAGGCTCAAAAATGAAATATACAGGCCCTGAACCGGGTCTAGGTATTACCAAGAGTGTAGTGCGTGGTGCAATTATTGAGTGGATCATAACACAACACCAATTAAATTGGAAACATATAGCTGGACAAAAGCATTGCAAGACCGTCGTAACATCTGACTACTGACCTGCTTGAACTAAGCAAAATACAGCTTAAGGCAGCAACATGTCTATTAACAGGACATGGCTGTTTGAGAGGCCACTGGCATAAGATGGGAATCTACAAAGATGAACCTTTATGTAGACTTTGCAATGAGAAGGAGGAAACAGCCCCTCATATTATTTTTGAATGTGCAGCGCTAGCTCAACGCAGATTCGCTATGTGAAGCGCAATTGAACTACCAATGGAGAAAGATTTACTACATAGGCTCTTAAACCTGATTGAGGGAACTAACCTGTTCAAGTAAAACAAAACCGAAGCATGAATAATACAATAGCCTACTAAGCCTCAATGTTAGGGATGTAAAGACCAGCCCTGCTTTGGTAGGAAATCAATCAATCAACTAACTATATTACAGACTACTCGAGTATGCATAAGGCGAGTTCGGGTATTCGTATTTAAGTTTTCTATGGGTATTCGTTCGGAATAACTCCATTTACTCCAAATACCTACTCGCGCTCTTTAACGTTCGGAAATGTCGTAGAGTTACTCTATCCATTCGTTTAGAAGTATGGCTTGAGTGATCCATTCTTGCCTTACTTCTAATCGAGTCCACGTGTTCTGTACTCTTGATCTGCTCCGAACGAATACCCAAACTAGGTACTACATCAAAAATGGATACAGGTATGGATAAGTTCAAAATAAAATTGCCTTCTACTATACACTCTTAACACAACACAATGTTCCTTCATTCGTTTTCCAATTTGGCGGCACACAAATACCGTTTGGAACCATACAAATCCACTTTCGGACTACAGCGCCGTCTTCCACTGATCTTATCTTCAATCGTTGTAGTATTTGTCACTTGAGCGTTTCCTTTTTATAAGCAGTGGTTAATTGTGGTTTCCTAAAGGCTATATGTTCCCTTAAACCTACTTCCATCAAGCGGCGTTTCACTGTAGATACGACCGTGAAATCAACTGAACACCACTGCGATTGATGTGCACCATCAATCGCAGTGGTGTTCAGTTAAACCATGATTTCGTGAGAGTATTAATCAAAGGAATTGATCCTGGCTGCTTGTATATGAATTTATAGTTATAGGAGTAACTTGAGCTTATTCGCAAAAATTATTCGAATATACGATTAAATTTGGTAGTATTCGTACATAGCTTTATTCGAATTAATGAAACGAATAAGCAATAAAATATTAACTAAATGGCATGACGTTCTAATGTACCACTTCTATGACTGCGTATCTTACAGATAAATGTTATAGCGAGAGAGCGAGTGCAGGGCTGCACCTGATTTAATGTAAAAAAGCTTTATTTGAAGTATAATAATCAATTATTTCCGAATTAAGTTATTCGAATAATTATTTCTATGAGATTTTATTCGGATGCCCAACTCTGATCTATATCATCAATAGTCGATGAACGGATACGCGTACCATACAGAAACCGTTGCTTGGAATCTAATATTTGCACTCGATACAATTAAATGAATTCTGTGAAGTGTGAGCACAATACCTTTCAACGTACTGTAGTTGGGGTAGGTATAATTACAATACGGCACCAGGGCGAGATTCGATTGTAGTTATTAGCTTAGTAGGCAGGTCCATAACAGGATCCGAGAAAGATGGATATAGTGTAGCAAAATTTTACATAGGATAATGCTTCTTTAATGCAATGGTAACACAAAATTAATAAAGAAAGTAAATATAAAATTGAGATGAAATTTTCTTTCTTTTTTTTATTTAGAAAACAATGTAGGAAAGTTTGATAATCGATGTAATTTTCTCTACCTTTACAGTTAACAAAATAAGTAAAATATACAGCAAAAGCAATTGTAATTAATTTATATCTATAGTACATGTTCAATATAAATAGGTAATAATTTACATATTTCGTATTTCTAAATGTATAAGTAATGCTTATCAAGTAAATAAATACTCCTACATAATCCATTTTTCTTTTAAAAATCTTGGTAGATTTGATTTATAAAATCAAATTTACACTTTCTTAGTCGTTCAAGTCAATGTAATCAACAGGGTTACTATTTTGCAATGCACCCGAAATCATAGCCGGCGTAGGTGTAGTTTGCCTTGGG
This sequence comes from Dynastes maya, assembly GCA_029619315.2. NCBI lineage: Eukaryota > Metazoa > Arthropoda > Insecta > Coleoptera > Scarabaeidae > Dynastes > Dynastes maya. The sequence goes on along the minus strand of JAROYE020000003.1, from coordinate 63,083,115 downwards.
TAATTGTGGTATGGACGAAAATTATTCGTTTGAGGAACGGTGTGTCTAAAAAAAAGTAGTCAGTATAGGGTTGAGACTGCCACGCTCAACAGCAATCCTACCGATTCATCTGTTGATTTAAGAGCTGCTGCTGATGGAATTGTTGAAGCATAGCTCGCTGCTGATGTAACATTTCATAGTACTTCTGTTGCTGTTCTGCCTGAAGTACCTGAATTTCTCTTACCGCTTGGAATAATGTCTGCAAAAATAGCTCGCATCAGTTATAAATTGAATCACACGCGAAAATGCAAATAAATACACTTCACTAACAATACGACCAAAGAAAATAATTGCTCAATGTTTTTCCTAGATGTATTAATTATTTTATACACAGATAATATCTTTAATAAAATTCAGCTTATATTTAAGTCAGCTGGCAAGAGACAAATTAAGCGGCCCCTAGACTACCAATATTATCGTGCAATAACATTGTACAAAAACTATTGCAGAATAATATTGATAATTTAGGGGCCGCTAAAGCAATTTTCAAATTATTTTTATAGTTTTCATCTATATATTTTGATATTTCAAATTGAAATAAAGGTATCAATTTGAAAAAAAACAATAGTAACGCAACGCGTTTAGAATCTACATAAGCGGGAAGTATCGAAACGTAAACAAATCTTTTTTGCTTTCTTACCCTCTTTGCCTCTACGCATCCGAGAAAAGATTTAAAACATTGTTTTACAATGGCATTCTTAGAAAAAGAAGTAATAGTAAATAAGCATTTCATTCATATAAGCAACTCGCAATATGCATTATTCTTTTTTAGTCTGGACTGCTGAATGAAGTAACATCAAGCTCTGACCTGCAAGTGATTTGACGGATGAAGAACTTTACAAAAGAAGAACTTATCCCCATTCGTAAAATGTGGAAGAAGTAGTGAAGAACTATACTCTTGGTTTCCGGGTTGAAACCGCGTCCAATTGTGTATTACGTTCATAAAATTGAAAATACTTTGTATAATAATTTGCGAAGATTATCTATCTTTCACCTTCCAAATTACTAATTTGTTCTTGCAAGTTCGCTTGCGTTTGTTTTATTTGCACAACGGGGGAATCAGTTACGAATGACCTAAATCGAGTAAACTGATCCCACTGGCAAATAAAACACCTTATAAGACCTAATATTTCCTTCTCTAGATGACGTAATTAATAGCCATAAGTACTAGTAAACATACGCAGATAGAATAATTTACTGTTTGGTTATTTGGTATATACACGTTGCGACACAGATCAGCTGTACATACAACATGAAGAAAACAACACAGTTCGACAACAGCGCATATATCTATTATATTCACCAGCACGAGTTTGTGCGACAGAGCCAGGGTGGATGCGAGATACAGCTAGTAACGTTGTCGTAGAGCGGTTTAGAATTTTCATTTATTTTGTACATAGTTATGTAGAGTATATTTTTTTCTTTGTTTTATTTCATCAGAATACTTTTCATTTCTTATTTAGAATTACTTTTTGGTTTCGTATACGCCTCCTAGCAGCAACAACATAAATATGAGAACTCATTTTCAACATAATTTGCGAATACATAATACATAATTAAGTTCCGTAATCGTTCTCTGTCCCAATGAAATTATGCCTACTGCCTCTGTTAACGCACTGAAGGCATACGCTGCTGGGTGAGACGAGTGTAACCGTAGTAGGAGGATGCAGGATGGGAGATGCGGCCGCTGAGTCACAATCGCCACGATGCACATACGTACATAGTATTCCACTGTTGCAATTGAAAGCCCGTATGTACAGCCGCTCAGTGTCGCAACGTGTATATATTGTTATGTTATGTTCAACGTCGTGTTTACAACGACAACAATTTCTCTCGGTTGTCATTTCGATACTGAAGTAAATGTCAAACTGGCCACTCGTTGGCAACCAAATACCCCTCTTGCGGGGATAATTGGTAATTTTTGCGTTACCATTCCCCCCCTAAGCCAACCGTCCTTGAGGCGAGGACGGTAGAAATTAATTACAAGTCCAGATAACGACGAGTGTGGGGTATCATGGACAATTCTACTCATTTATCAATTTTCCTATTCAATTACTTCTTCTAAATTAAAGTAAAAATCGTCTGGAATAAGCAACAACGTAAATTTAAAAGCACAACAGATAATATTTCGTCAATTAAATCCTTATCTGAAAGGTTTCCATAAATTAGTAGTGGATTTTCTCTTTTAAAGCTTGTTGGTGACAATTCGTACCACAGAATCATCAACAAACAACCTCCTGGTTAAGTCACTGCATTCGTTCTCGAGTACTAATATCATATTGATTGAAAGTCATCGAAAAGTTAGTTTCTATTTAGGCAAATTATCAAAATTGGCTGTGAAAGAAAACAATCGCCGGTCTTTCGCGATTTAAAATAAATGAAAGAGTAACGACGCTCTCAATTATCATCAATCTTTATTCGGCCTTGGTTGAATCAAAGTTTGTCGTGAATCCAATCCAAAGATAAGTGTTCATGGTGTATTCAAAGTCATTATTAGAAAAGCAAATTGGGTTAAATATCCAGAACAGGCAGTTCCTGTGGTGTGTATTTAAACAGAGTGTTTATTTACATTGGCGTCGGTCGAAAGTTTAAAGGTTAGTTGATTTTAAAAATCTTAAGAATTCGTTAATCTGATTTCACTAAGTTACAAATTCATTCAAAATTGCCACAAGGGTATCTAGGGATACCCCCGAACCTACGAAAATCATTTAATAGAGTTAAATTTGAAAATTTAACAAAATTTAGAGTAGAAACCCTGAGAAAGATATTTCAATATATAAACAAATTAATTAAGAACTACTCACGGGTTTATGAGCTTCTCCTGTAATAATTTCTTCCTCCAGCATCTTAAACCTTTCACTTGCTGCTTGTATAATCATATTAGGTGGCGAATTTGGATTCTCCTTACGTACAATACTTTGTAGGGCAACCATTAAGGTCTGAACTGGATATCCGCCGATATAACCTAAATTCGAATCAAATAATTTTATTCACAACATCCATCGCATTAAAGCAAGTGAACGATAGTAGCATTTCTCTCAGGTCTTATGAACAAACTTACCTGATGATGTTCTTGCTTTCTTCTCATTCTCGAACTCCTCCCAAGCTGCTTTTCTTTCCTCTTCGTCTAACACCTCATCGATCTTATTCTCAAGTAGAGATTGATGCTCATGATACTTATAGATTTTCTTATCGACCTGTAGTAGTTCGCCTAGCAAGACATCTTTTGGGACTAATGGAATAGGTCTCTCTTGTTCAGGTACTGGTTCAAAACTAAAACATTTCGGTTTCTGTTATCTATTATTATCTATCTATCTATTATTATAGTTTCTGTTATTATTACGAAATATGTACATGTGGAGTATTCAGAGTACTTAAATGATGTTTAGAGAAAGAAGCACGTAATATAGGTAACTCAACATATTAAAAAGAGATGTAAATATACAGCACAATCCATACGTTCGCGCCAGTTTTCTTTCTCAAAATACGAATTCTCAGTTGACGTGTGTATATGTGGTATATACTGTAATGTTATATACAGGATGTCCCATGCCATGATTACCACAGCTTGAGGATGTGTTGCCCAAGCAATTTAAAATCAGCAACATTTAATGAACATATGCTCAAAACTCTATCGTAACTGAGCCGGGGTAATTTGAAAGCTGAATAAATATTAGGTAAAATCTCATTGAAAATCTGTTAAAAAGAAGTTGTTTTATTGCATTAATTGCTCAAAATTTCCACCTAATTGCCGTATACACATTGTTACCGATGGCCGGAGCCCATGGTCGACGCTCTTTCTCTACGTGCTGGCTTTATACAACAAGCGGCACACACATACCAAGATTTAGCCAAATCGCCCGACTAGTTTGCAAGATATTCACAAACAAAGTCATTTTCCAAACACACCCGTATTGTAGTGATTATCGAATAAGAAAGCAAGTTCTACAATGCAAATAAAGGCCACGCCCACTATTCAGGCCGTTTCCGACTCATGCAAACCTGTTTCCGTATTCCTGACGCCCTTTTAAGAGACATTAGCGATCTCTCGACCGTTTCGCCGGATCAGAATTTGCAATTTCTGCCAGCAAATACCCCAAAATTTACCGCAAAGTCCAACACCGAGGCCACGCCCCCAAGCCAACGTTTTGGCGATTACTTCGCGATTCAGCCGGACGATTTTGAAACGGACTTCACCAAACCTTTCCGGAGGCATCCCCGCAGCGATGCCGCTAGTTTATTTGCCAAAAATCTCCATATCCTACCCATAACAAACATAGGGAAAAACGCCAATCCTGGTGGAGGCGCCCGATCGTCAATTGTTGCCGCTTTAGCGATTATTCAGCGCTTGTAGAGCGGTTGTTAGATAGTCATAGACGAATATACAAAAAAAATCTACAAACTCGAAGCTCGAGTTTAGTGCGAATAACGTCATAAGCGGCGAAATGCAGTGCAGTGCGTGGCGTTTCTTAGACCCTACGAACCCGGTCACAAGCGGCCGACGTAAGTACATTTACCACTTTTCATTGACTGAGCTATTCTCCCCCTATTTTATTGTGCCTCGCCTGTTGTGTGTATTCCATCGTTTGCCCGAGAACAACGTCTCATGCGAATACAAGTCAAATTGTTGCAAGCAAGCAGTGAACGATTGCAATAATATAACATTATTAGTGCGCAACAGCCGTTTTTACCCCACATTCACCCGCACATACACCGGCGAAAGATTACAACATTCGAGCTCTTCTCAAAACTGAAGAGGTAGCTCTAGCAACAGTCTCAGGATCAGCACAAATATTTTTTGCGGCGTCCATAATGCTAGCAACAAGTTATTCTCTGTTTTCAGGATTTTCTGCATAAACAAGACTTTTCAATCTTCCCCAAAAAAAAAAATAATCGAGGGGATTTAGGTCTGGTGACCTTGCTGGCCAAGCAACTGCTGCACCTTTTCGAATCCAGCGGTTCGTATAGTTTTGATTGAGAAAAGCTGTTACTTGTTTACCAAAGTGAGTCGTGTTGTATCCACATGCGTCGTCTTACATTAAGAGGAACATCATCCGGTAATGTTGGAAGGTCATTTCCAGGAAAGGTAAATAATGAACGGGCGTGAAACGTTCTTCTATTAACGGACCAATGAGACGATCATCAATAATACCACACCAAACATTCACCGAAAATCTATCTTCAAAATTAGATTCCCTAGTTTTCCAAGGGTGTTCAAGTGCCCAGCAATGTGAATTCCTGGCGTTATTGATGCCGTTTCTGGCGAAGGTAGCTTCATCATTCCATACTATCATGCAGCCTAGGTTAAGCCCGTTGGATATTCTTCGGACACTAGTAGAAGGTTGAGCGTTAACCATATTAATATTGCACAGGGTGTTCAGAAATAGCTGCATAAAACGTGCCTGTTTCTCGTAAACGCCGCTGGATATTGCTAACAACTTTTCTACAAGGTACTTTACGAGTGGGAAATCGTCGACGATATTCATATACTGCCGCTCGTCTGTTTCCATTATAGAATCCATAAACAAAGTGTATACCGGAATATTCTTCACTTGAAAAAATTAACACGCTTTTAAGATTATTGTAATGTGACACAAACAACGAAATACGCTGAATTAAATTATAAGTCACGTTAACTGTCACAATGAATAATAAGTGATGAATCACAGCCACCCCAACTGTTTAATAACAGCGAAATTAACAGCGGTATTTATTCCTGCATTAGTAGGGTTTCCTAAAACTTCAAATGCTTGTAGTTCACTTACGATAGAGTTTTGGGCATATGTTCAATAGACATTTCTGACTTTAAATTGCTTGAGCAACATATCCTCAAGCTGTGTCAATCATGTCATGGGGCACCCGGTATATGAGAAAATGTTTTCTAAATTAAAGATAATTTCCACGGTCGTAGATCCGCGAGTATCGTCTAGACACTCTCGGCAGTTTAAAAGAAACGGGTAAATTACAGAAAATAACGCTTTCGTAAATGTAAATTAATCGGGTAAAAACACTAATTTGACGTTTACGCGTCTCGTAGTAAAACCCCACGTTTGAATGACCAAACTTTCATTAATCTTGTATTTGAGATAAAATATGTACACTATTGGACTTAAATTTGCTTTGAAAATTGATCACTTAGGCAAATACGTCTTCTCTCCAAGATGACTCGAACTAAAGAGGCAGATTGTCGTCTCGTACCTTCTCCTACCTAATAGACAACATTTTACATTCTTACAAATTAAATTTCAATAAACTAAAATTTCTTTTCTTTAAAAATGCCACATTACAGCCTGTAATAAGCCATATGAGTTCGCGATCTAACGTCTAACTATTTGAGGTTAGCGAGTATTGGTAACCGTAAAATATAGACATTTGCTACAGGGCTTGATTACTTATTACAGAGTGATTTTTATTTGCGAAATTATAAGAAAGGAACAATAGAATTTATTCTGTACAAGTTTGCAGGAAAATGTTACAATGAAAACTTTTTGGACCTGCACAAAATAGAGCGAAGCCGAGTAATACTGCTGTTTCCTCGGAATTATCATTGGTTGGAAATAGATTTACCTAATAAAACGCCGAGGCTATAAAAGCCGCTTGAGAAACCGAAAAAGAAGTTAGAATGGCATAACTCTGACAGATGTTGCCAGCTTGCCAGACCTGGCCGAACGACACACCACATGGTGCAAATGACTTTTCATGTTGTAATTTTAATATTATGTACATGTTTATTAGCTATGTACAAAATTTACAAGGTAGCATAAAGAACATGTTGTTGAACTGCAATACAGAACAAGTACGTAAAACAATCACGCAAACGTCATATAGTTCAGATGACTAACGCTCCGTTAATTCATGTTGAAAAAATCAACGCTCTACACTATTGTATGGCAATAGTATTTAGTTAATAGAATATAGTATTTTGAAAATCAAATACTATAATAAAAATCAAAATTTGAAAGATAAGAAATTATTTTGGGTATCAAAGTATAACAAATATTAAAAGCGTAAGTTCACAAACTAAGAGCAATGTTTGAACAATAAAAACGAACAATATGAAAGTACTAAGTAGTTGATATTAATTTAACTAGATAAAACGCAATACTTACTTGTACAATTCCGCAAGATCACTTTGATTGTAATGTCTGTCAATTTGCTGTTCGTCAATTACTCTTTTTGATATGGCTTGTTTGGTTACTTGTCTTTCATAGATCTTCATTTCCATGGTGCCCTACGATCAGATAGCATAATTAATATGGCCGAGTATAGGTTCATATCTTGAAACGCTGACATAAAATGCCGTATTGAATATTTAGTGAGAACTGCATTTTTGAATTTCTTGAATATATAATCGGATAAAACGACTAAAAGGCACTTAAAGTCTTTGATCCGTTTGGTTTTTCATTGACGGTGTCACTAACTTTAACGTACTTACATGTTTTATTCTTAATACAAAATCAATCAATAGTTTATTGATGTAGGTTAACTGGCAAGGTATTAGTGTTTTAAATGCTGATTAAGACGCAATAAAAAAAAAGAACTTTTTCGTCTTTTAGATTCGAACTAAACAATGTTTTTCTCGCGGCATGTCAAACGCAAACTTTGAAATACACGACAGCGTAAAGAGCTCCGTGAGTACAGTCTAAGTTATAATTAAGCCGGGCACAATCGGTCTTCGCAACAGACACAATGTATAGCCGAGAGAAGTGATATTTTGAAATCAATACCCCAGTCTAAAAAATAAACGCTGACGCCATAAAAATGTTTGGTAAATAAAGCGAATATATGCACACGTTGAAGTATTTTTATTTCCATTAGTTTTTTTTGTTTGTTTGAAAACGGCATTTGTTGTACATGTAATGTAATAACCGTAAAAAGTAAACAAAAAAGTTTCTTAAAAAATCTGTTGTCCTTAATACCGTAACAATAATAACATAATAAATAAACGTAACTTCTTAACAGTCTGGGTGTGACTGTTGAGAAACTTGCACCATCAGGTATTTGTCTCGGTGATGAAAAAATGTTCTTATATTAGGAGAAAAACCGTTCAACATCTACGGAAATAACACAGGCATAATTAAAATAATCCTTAGAGTTAGTTAATTAATCTGCAGATGCACCGCCATACATTTGTCTTAAACTCGTATAATCGGAATTTTGTTTTAACAAACTTCGTCGAACGCGACCGTTTGTTGCGTCGTTTATATCGTGTAGCAATGTATCAACTTCGTCCACGATTTGCACTGATTCTACTAACAGCAACCCAGTATTTTGCAATTTTATAATTGTTACTAATACTTTTTAAACCTATTTCAACAGAAGTACCCAGAAATCTTTTCTGGTTCTCCTTAATAGCTGTAGCTTCGTCAGGGTCGAATTGTAAAATCACAGATTTTACTTCTTGGAAATTTTCAGAATAAAAAGCCGTTTTCAACCATGTTCCTCAACGCGTAAGAATCGGCTGCAGTGGTTCGCGAATACCGGGACAAAGCCTGTGAAATGCTCGAATCCGTTTGGGAGATTTGAGAAACACTTTTTTTTGTATTTGCTATTATTGCATCCACCTCAGGGTAACATTGTCTGATAGTTTGCGCCATAAGATGTAAAGCATGAACTTTACCCGTAACATCTAAAAGTCCTTCACACTTTTCTTTAAGGAAACGGCCTGCACTACACATTGCCGCTGCTCCATCGCTCATAAACATCAATAGTTGACTAGTTGACACTTGAAATTGTTGTAACGTATCAAGCACTATGCCTGTAATTGCTTCGCCAGTACACTTTTTTAGTCTTTTGCTAGCTAATAAGATTGCAAATTTCAACAGATTTTTTTTTATAATCTGTCGTCTCATCAACTCATAGCTGCAGCTGTTTATCTTTAAATTCTGCTTTGATCCTATTTTCGATATCTTTACGTACGGTAGCCTTTTCCGTAACTCTGTCCGCGACGGAAAGTTCCACTCGGGACTGTATGTACGCCAAAACTGTCGAAACGGTTCTTATTGTGTAAGCGAAGCGGTAGACAACAACCAATAAACACCAAAAGTAAATCCAACTTAAATTGGGTTTAAGGTGGCCCGCCGTTTTTCTCATTTTTGTGCTGTACACTATTTATGTCTTTTATAGTCGCCTTTGTTCCAGTACATTAAAGGTATTTTGCAAACTCTACACAATACTTTAGTAGATAAATTTAGTGACTTTATTAGCCAACGGTCGTTTATTTTCCTTGCGTACGTTAGACATACTTACATACATATATATATTTATTTCTATAATTACGACTAACGCTGCGAAGGGTTGATGAGAAACTGTTGCTATAGATCAATAATTTCAGTCGCTGATGTAGCCCGTGCATGTGTGTCGCGTCGTGGGCGCGGCAACCTCACTTCTAATTTGGGGCGAAGCTCTCTGTGACCGGCTTAGTTATAATCACGAAGGACAACGTGAAAGATGGATGTGTTGTTAAGACTGTACATACAGCGTTAGATGCAAGTTCGTCTAGCCGCACCAATAAATTATAAATGCGTTACATTTCGCACATTTGACACGTCGCGATTGCTAACGTGCCTGACGATTCTTGGACGGAGTGCTGAAGCTATTTTTACTAACATACGTTGATTTATTGCCACCAAATAAAAATGAATATGTATTCTATTTCTGTAACAACCCTTTGCGTACAGACATTTGGGTAAATATAAAAAGATTAACGTATCCGGGTCAATAGAATACTTTTTTTCATAAAAAAAAATTTATGATCAAAGTTTGAATAAAATGTGATGTGAAACGAATAAAAAATTTAATTTTAATTTATTTAAAAAAAAAGTGATATCCAGCGTGTCCACATAATGCCTGAGCGGAAGATAATTCCTCTCCTGAGCAATTTAGTTTAGACAAGTTTTGAATTAAAAAATATTCAGAGACAAGAGTTGTACTACATAAAATTCTATCCAAGCGTATAAGGTGTCCAGTTTGCGCTACAAACGATACAAGTTTGGTTTATTAAATAGAACATCCTGTATTTTATTACGCCTTTCGATGTCTTCCTTCAGTTAATGTTAACTTTAATCAGTATTTCCTACACCCATCTGTCTTAGTTTTTGGGGTAACTGAGATAATTCAAGATTTTTAGGAAATTTCAATGTTTTTTTTTAACTGTCGATATCTGAAACGTCTTACGCGCTAGAACGGTGATTCAAATTTTATTCGATCAAGTATTTCTTGGAGTTTTCGCCAATACACCGAAATTTTTTATGTCAATTCCTGTCTACAAGATGGCCATCAAAATGGTTGTCCATGATTGATTCATGCCATTTGCATTTCTTTAAATGGAACGTTGTATATTTTCCCAGAGTCTGATGGAGAAACTGTTCTAGAATGTTCACACCATTTACATTTCTTTATATCCAAAATGTGTTGTTCGTTAGTAAATTAATTATGAAGCTTTGTAGATAAGTTTTTTTTTGAAGACATGCAGTGCTGCGACGAAATATTACAAACTTTTGTTTCACTAAAGATATTCGTTAAAAATGAATGAACTAATATATGTCAATATTATTTTGTTCGGTACAATTAAAGCATCTACTCGAACTAACCATCATTTTCTTACATACATTGTTTAGGAAGTTAACAAGCCTGTACTGATAAAATAACCAGACAAATGTTGATTAAGTTTAGCATAAAATGAATAGATTTATTTAAAGCATTACAAGTTTTTTAACAATAAACAATACAATAAGAACGTACTGAAAGTTGTTTAAATAATTTGCGAGTGTTTTCGAAGTGTTTATAAAAAAAACCTCCTGAATGAATTTCTTAAGGCTTTGCGTAACGTGGATATTACACATAATATTACTCCCGAAATGTTAGTATGTAAATGTTTCGAATAAACGTTGAAATTGGATACATGAATTAAATTTAAAAGATTGTGTTTAATGAATATCTTTAGAAAAATAAAAATGCATAATATGTCGTTGCAGCACTATGCATTTTAGCAAAAAACTTATCTGTATAGCTTCACAGTTATTCACCAAACGACACGTTTTAAGTAGAGTGAAATACTTATGAAAAAATTTTAGAATAGTTTCTCTAACAGATTCTAGAAAAATATGGTGTTCTACACTCTTGGTTTCCGAGTTGGAACCGCGTCATTGTCGTAGCTTTTCCCGACGTTTCGTCCACATTCTTATGGGACATATGGGCTCTTACTGCACACTGACTGGGGACTAATGAACCCGTAGGGGTTTATATAGGGCTTGTTTCGGGTCAATGGAGCGGAAATGTTATGAATCAATGTAGCGTGATTGTTAGGAGGTTGAATCATTTGGGATTTCTACGTGTGAAGTAAGGGGTAAATCTCTATTGATTCAAGTATGGATTTTCCTACTATAATAGTAAGGGTTGCGAGATAAGATGCGGGTAGAGTTAAATTGGATTTGGTGGCCAGTTTCTAGAGTATGCTCAGTCAGCGCGGCTACACGAAACAACCGCGTACAACCCTCGTGCTCAGTAACACGAGTGCTGACCAATCGCTTTGTTTCACCGATGTACACACCACCGAATGAACATGGAATTCGGTAGATACCAGGGCCTTCCAGACGATTGCGGTCTTTGATGGGAAAGTAGTCAGAGCTTGAAATTGGGCTTGAAGATGGTTTTTATGTTGTTCCTGAAGAGAATCTTGCTGCTGTGATCGGTGACACCATGAATATAAGGTAGATACGCTTGCTTACGAAAATTAGGGTTAAATGAGGAGAGTTGCAGTGGAGGAGGGTGCTGTTGATAGTTGCATTGCGCTTTTTAAAGTCAATGAGTAAAATACCCTCACAATCCCAGAATATTGTGGCCATCACATTTTTGTTGATTGAACGACGAAAAGGACTTCAAAATCGTTAAAAGTTTAATGACGGGGCGGGACTCAATTTTCGTTACCTCAGACATTTTCATGCACTAGTCACGTTGTCTGGCTGGATACTAAAAACTACTACTCTTCGAGCCGTAATATATATAGTGCAGGCCTCGCACATGTGTAACTACGACGCAACGGAGTTTGAACACGCTCGAACCTGTATAAGCCTGTCAGGCCGAAAATTTATGGCGTCTACTTCGTATTTTTATTAGCAATATTATAATTTACGTATTCAGCAAAGTTCTTTTAGCAAAACAGATACGAATCAGTTCGAGTTTTACACATAATTCTATTAGTTTACAATCGGCAATAAATTAATTAAATACATATTTCTATATGTGCATTACAAGAAAACCGATTACAATAAATAATAAAATCAGCTGTTTCAGTAAAACCACCTTTTGTAATCTACTATTTTTTATTTTATAATAATAATAATATATTTGTTCCTTCATTACATCGCAATGTATAGAACACGTCAAATAATTAGTAAAAGTTTACATATAAAAATTAACTTGTCACATAAACAGTTTAAAATTTTATGTTAAAAGAGTCATTAATGGTATATATGGAATTTTCTGTTAGTAGACGGCGAAGATCTGTTTTAAACCTGTGGATATTTAGTGTTTTTATAGATACTGGTAAGTGGTTATATACTTTCACAATTTGATGTGTGACACTTTTTGAAACTAAAGCTTTAGTCGTTTGCGGCAACAGTATATTGGAATTTGTGTAACCGCGTGTAGTATACCCATGATTAATCTGTTGGTCTTTTAAAAATTCATAGTTTTCTTTGGCGAAACAAGCACACTCGTACACGAACAGTCCGGGCAAGGTAAGTATATTGTGTCTTTTGAAGTTGTCCCTACAGGATTCACCCCTTTTCAGATGGCAGATACTTCGTATGCACGATCTCTGTAATAAAAAAATTCGAGCAGCGTCGACGGAGTTTCCCCAAAAAACAACGCCGTAACGAATCCTGGAATGCACGTACGCGTAATAGGCAGACAAACTGGCTTGCGACGTTACGTACTGTGACATCATTCGTAACGCATAATTAAAGGTGGAGATCTTGGAAGCCAGATGAGATACGTGAGATTTCCAGTTGAGTTGGGAATGTTGATCGACTATCTGGTTAATGTTTACGATTTTAGTGTTAAAAAAGGTGTATTATAAAATAATGACACAGAACAAATCCCCCAAATATAAGTTGCACTCTTTCTATCTTTACTATATTGTAAAACATAGCTAGAAAGGTGGACGGTAAGCTAAATGTGTTTGCTCTAAACCGAAACATACACTTTGCCTTCCGAAAGTATCACAAAAAAAAATACTTCTCAAATTGTTTGCAGTTTTAGTTGTATACAATTTTTCCGGGAATGAATTATTCAAAATAACACGGAAACGACTACATTTAAGAGTACAGGAAGTAAAATGTGCTTTTTCTGTATTTCTGGAAAATACGTAGAAACTAACAAAAATACGGATGGCTATTTAAAAGTATATACAAAATGGCGCAAACGTAACTTCACACATCAAATTAGCATAAACAATTTATTTTTTACAGTTTTTAACTGTATGTATAAACATTATTTCCATAATTTCGCAAAATTGTGATCGAGTCTACGTCATCTTCCAACAATCACGCACCAGATGTTGAACTTTTACTCATACAAAATCCTTTGAATTAACCGACGCGAATTTTCAGGGTACTCTACAGCTAATCGTCTTGTGGAAGTCCAAGCTGTCCTAGGTCGTTCACTACGCGGTGCATTTAAAACACTACCTTCAGTTTCAAATTTATGTAATAAGTCGTAAACAGCCCTACACGATGGTGGATGAGACTCAAAATGTTTTTTCCATTCGTATAATGCAGCACTTACACCACATTTGGGGGCAGATTTTACAGAGCAAATTCTTTCTTGTTTCATTAACATTTCGCGAAGCAAAGGACAGGAAACGTCAAAACATACCGCGTTAGTAAGTTCCGTATTAAAGTGAATCGTCAAAATATATGGAGAGTGTTACGTTTGCCCACTATGACAGTATAAGGTAAGGAGCCGCGCGAAGCGAATGGGGACGCTCCTAGCACAAGCGACACATTATTCGTTATATGTATGGGATTCGTGCCTATAAATGAATCCTTACCTACCCTAGTATACTTGTTCTTGGCAGTTACTAAGCAACAACGACAGTACTACCAACAGCAAGCATAATATACACATTAAACACTTATTGCCAACGTTACATAATTATTTAATTTATGTTGCTAAGTGTAAAGTTGCATTTTAGCCGTCCGTTACATTTTTTAGTTGAATGTCTTTCTGCTTAGACTAAATTTTTGAATCACCCTGCATAAAAGTTTTGATAAGATTTGAATTTTCTTCACAATGCGTTATGCATTTTCTTGCTAATAAGAGCCAAATAAGTATTAAAGACGGTACTATTTGCTTATATTGTAGTACTAACAGTACTAGGGAAAGCGTATTTAATTTGGATCAACCTGCATAGCTAAGTACAGACCTAATCTTTTTTTAATTGTAAATTATTGTGCTTTTTTTTCATATAGCACATTAAATCTGCACAGCTAAGTTTCATTAAAAGTTTTTCAAACAATTCCACTCTCTGCAAATGCATTTGAGTACATTACACCAGATAATTGGGGCTGTGACTAATTCAATTTTGAGTATCAGTGCAAATACTTACTAAAGTAACAAATCTATAGATATATGAAGGTTTTGTCTGTCCGAAACGGTACACCCTGTATATGCTCTGCGTGTCGTGAGACGGATTCCATGATACGTCGAAAATGATCACACGGTTTGCTGCTACCAAATTAATTCCCAAACCTCCCGCTCTTGTGGAAATTAGGAATAATCTGAAAATAAACAAAATAGGTTTCTTAGACATGAAAAAAGCCTTTGATACAATAAGCAGAAACAAGATTTGGAAAAGTCTAGAAAAGAAAAACGTAGATGCGCAAGTAGTAGATGCAATAAAGGGTATACACAAAGAGATGAAAAACAAAGTAAGAACGTGTAACATATAGAACAATTCATTACAACGGTAGGGGTGGGGCAGGGTAATATCTGAAGCCCACTACTTTTTATATGTGCAATGGATGAAGTAATATAAAGATGTCAACAAAAAACCGAAAAGGTAATGATACATTTTAGAAATCTACAACCGGCATTCCTGGACTCATGAGTAACGCTGGCCACGAGCGGTACCGCGCATCGGCGTAGAATCAGTTCGGACCGAGAGGAACGGTAGTATTACTTCGTCTGCGGAGCAGTACGGACATTTTCGCTGCCGGTCATTTGCGTAATTGTTTATCTGTCCTAGAAAAATTATGATTTCGTCAGCAAAACGACCGCGGTCGGACAAACTTCGAAAATTTATTGCAGAAATTCCAGACTTAATATATGAAGGTGCTAAAATTAAATGTGTAATCTGTAAAATCCCGTTAATGTGTTGGTCCAGACAACATTGTCTACGACACGTAAATAGTGAAAAGCATGTCTCAAAAAGAAATTGCGCACGAGACAATGAAAAATTTATATTTAATTTATGCGTTACGTTTATCGCATGTAATATACCGTTTAATTTACTAGACAAGGAACCATTTATCTGCTTTTGGAATAACTATTCGGAGTGCAAATTACCAAGTTGAACATCGTTACAAAGAATTGTGCCATCTGCGCACGAACATATTGAACAAAAAATAAAATCGGAGTTGAAAGATCAAAAATTGTGGTTATGTGTCGACGAAACAACAGATCGGAAGAAACATTCTGTTCTTAATGTAATGGCACGCAAATTGGAACCTCATCAATCGGCACCTTCAATTCTCTTAGTCTCCAAACGAATACAACAGTGTACTGCCGAAGTAATTTCAAAGTTAGTATTAAATACATTGAACAAGTTTGAACTTTCAACAAACCAACTCTTGATGTTAGTGAGTGATGGTGCTGCAAACATGCTTTCTGTAGGCCGGTCTCTTAAAAAGCATTCTGCTAATTTGTTACACATTACGTGTAAAATTCATGCTCTCAATCTTGTGGCGGATAGTATCAGAAAATGTTATCCTGAGGTAGACGCTTTAATAGCGCATACCAAAGCAGTATTTGTCAAATCACCGAAACGTATTCGCGAATTTCACAGACCGTGCCCCCGTATACCAGAGCCACCAGAACCTATTCTAACTCGTTGGGGAACATGGTTGCAGGCCGCGTTTTATTATCATAAATATTTTGACAATATTAAGAACGTGGTTTTACAATTCGATACAAAGGAAGCTGCCGCTATCCAGAAAAGCCAGTCGAAACATCAAGATAGTCAGGTTAAAATGGATTTAAAAATCATTCACGACAATTACTTCGGGATAGCGGATGCAATAGAAAAATTACAAAATCCTGGGGTGCCGTTAGAAGAATCTCTACAAATAGTGCAACATGTTCACGCACAGCTATGCGCGATTGAAGACGCAAAAAATGCTTCTGTTCTAGAAAAATTTGAAAGTGTTTTTGAGAAAAATTCTGATTTTGGCACATTAAGACGCATTTGTGAAGGTGCGTCAACAGAATCGTTAAGTTATTTGAAAGATTATTTTACTTACGCAAATATTACGTCACTAGATGTAGAACGTTCGTTCTCTGCATATAAACGCATTTTTTCCTCATGCCGTACTAGTTTTGCCGAAACAACAGTTGAAACATATCTAATGTTGCAGATATTTAACAGACATTATTCACTTTGTGATTTCACGGAGGACTCTTAAAATGGTAAGTGTTTGAGCACGTGTTATTTAATTTTTATTTAAAAGATGAGCGAAATTATTTGCGGCAGCAAACATCTCTATTAGCAGAATAACTCTAGTGGAACGCGAGGCCTGGTCGACTCTACGCTACTGCGCGGTACCGCTCGTGGCCAGCTTTACTCATGAGCGTTTGCAGATGATATTGCAAAAACCCTACAAAAAGTATTAAAATATGGAAGGACAACCTAGATAAGCAAAATTCACAATTAAATATAGAAAAAAAAACTAAATGCATAGTCATAAGCAACCAAGAGGTGACAATAGACATGGAAATAGATGGAAAGAAAATCGAACAAGTGAAGAGACTTAAATACCTGGAAACAATAATTAACAGTAAAGGAAATGTGGAGGATTAATTGAATTAGAGAATAAGGGCAAATAAAATGTATTATGCAATTCAATATCTAGGAAAACAAAAATAATATATCGGGCGATCTACTTACCAGTACTACTACATGGAAGTGAAAATTGGAATTTAACGGAGAGAGAGAGGAAAGAAGTAATGGGACCAATAAGAACAGATAAGAGGCGAAATGAAGATACATGAAAAGAGTTAGGTGCAAAATTGGCAAAAGAAAAATGCCAGGAGAAAAAATTGGATTAGTTTGGATGCTTGGTGAAGGTGGGGGATGAGAGGCGATTAAAAACTATTTGGGAAGCTAAACCTGCGGGAAAAAATAAAAGATCCAGAAAAAAATGGAATAACACAGTAGAGAATACTTTAAGGAGAAAAAGTGAAAACTGGAACTTAAGGAGAGAAATGACAAGTGATAGGAAGAAATGGATAAAGTTTGTAAAACAATAACAGGAAACATGATTTGAATTAATTAAATCCTAGACACCCAAATGGGTATAAATCAGGAACAGATCATGTATGTGTGTGTACGATGACAAGTAGTCTGTTTGGCTTACCTTGCTCTTGTATTTTCCGGATTATTAAAGGTTTTACACCAGGCAGAACGATTATCACAACTGGACGATCCATCTAACCGGAAATAATCCAAACCCAACGACCACGAGCCCGTAAACCCACAAAAACTGTTCTCATCTGATTTCTGCGTGGCCTCGTCTATTTTATTCAAGAAGTATTCAATTACATTTAACGAGTACAAAGACTGAGAAAATATTAACCTGCACACAAAATATATTTCAACATCAAAATCCGGGTTATTTTTTGCTCTCTTACTTACATTTTATCACCAATTACTTCACATTGCTTTAAAATCTCGAACAATAAAGACAATTTTCCACTATGAAGGATGTCATCCAAATCTTCGTCTTTACAATATTGCCTCCACCATTCGGATGGATCAGATTCCGCTTCTTCCTCGATCTTTTCGTCGTCTTCTATCTCATCTGAGAACAAAAAACAATAATTAAAAAAATACGAAAACTTTTCTTATTTGAAATTTGGAAAATCAAATGTTGAATTACATTTTTTTACCTAAAATTGTAGAACTATACTTTTTTATTAATAGATTAATACACACGTCGTAACTGAAGATTAAACTTCATAGGTTATTAAATAATGTGTAAAAATGTCCATAGCAAACCGACCACATTCGGGTATACCCAAACATAAACGGTTGCTAATATGACATCACAATATTTATTTCCATCTAATTTACTTCGTGTTACTTCCATTCGAATCATTTGTATCCGTTTTAAAAACGATTTCAGCATTATTTAATGGTCGTTCTTAACAAAGTAGTGCGTGTAGAAAATGTCCGAGAAGGAATTTAAAGCCACAACCTACCAAATGTAGACACATTCATATTAATGGAGTTTATAAAAAAACGAATGCTTTAACGTTACCGAAATTAGGGATGTTAAGGCAGAAAAGAAAGTAAATGCATCAGTCTATCTGTTAATACATTATACATAGTATTCTTTATAAATGCATTTTACATATTTTAATGCAAGAAATTGACGTATTAACGTACAATCATCGCTTTTTGTTTAACTAATTCGTATTTTAAAGTATTTAACAAAATATTGTTTTCATTTTAGGTCCATGAGAGACACTTATACAGGATGTTCTAAGAGCTCTATGACAAACTTTGGCAGATGATAGCTGGGTTATTTATAAACATTTTTTCTTAAATGAACATGGGTCCGATTCTCTTTTGTTTAGAAGATACAAGCAATTTAAAACATATATTTTCATATTTCACACTAAATGTCAAATGGCACAAACAAACTATGGGAGTACGGGTCTCCAAAAATTGACATTAACTGACATTTACGGTTAGGTTTGTCAATAGATGCAGTTCGATAGTGTTTACGATAGAGGCGAGGGTTTTTTTTTAATTTTAAACCCAATTAAAAAATTTAAACGGTTGACTGAAAAATTTTAAATTAATAAAGATTAGTCGTCATTGTTTAGGATCGTCTATCGCGCGCAGGAAGCCGTGACGTGACGGAGAAATAACCCAGCTATCATCTGTCAAAGTTTGTCATAAAGCTTGTAGAACACCCTGTATAAGTAAAGCAATTAAATACGTAAAATTAAAACGGAGTGGTAATAAATGAAAGTCGTAAAGTATCAAATTTCCCCTTGTATTTTTACACAAATGTTCATTACGCCTCATAGCCTGTAATCCACAATTTTGGTTTTTTATATTTTTTTTTCCCATATGGCAATGATATGAGTATTTTTTCTGGCGGTTTAGTTGAAGTTGATTGATATAGTGGTATAATACAATATTTATAATGACCTTTATGTGTTTTATTTTCCATAATCAACAAAGTCCTAAGCGTCACGTAGATTTCTTTACACAAGAATATTCGTTTGTTTTCTACAGTTTATTTTATCAGAAACGTGTGTAATATAATGACGTCAAAGGCGTTTTGGCAGTCGTTTAATTTTCATGTCTTTTTTGGTTAATGCAATTGCGTTAAAACAGGTTCTGATTTAATTTTTATTCACTGCAATAGTCTTTCATACCAGATAACTTGTAAAAAATGCTCCTGTATTCTATTGTGGCTTCTAAAGATACTGAAGGTTGACATGCATGTTTCACTACTTACATATAGCAGCAGTTGCTCTTGTTAGTCTCCTTTTATTATTCGTATTATTTTTCTTATGGCTTCCTTCTGAATCTGAGTCTGAGTTGTTAGATGAAGAGCTAGATGAGGTACTAGTTGATTTCTCTATATCTTCGTCATCTATGAAATCTTTTAGAGATCCTTCAGATTCATCATCTAAAATATCCTAAGGCAAAGATAGAAACATGATTATAAAATTCTAGGGTAACCTAAATGCTTCTTTTTTTTTATAAGGTGATTAGCTTTCATCTAATAAAGAAGAGGAGTCTGCTTGTAAGTAATTAAGTAGCGTATAATGATGTGCATAAATAATGGGACAACTAAAACATTTGATAAATATTACAATGCCAAAATACTTGCCAATAGTTGAGTAGTGATTATTTATTATTGTATTAAAAGTTGTCTAAAATTTAGTTAAAACAACTAATTCTAACAATGAAAGCTCAAATTATTAGTAAAGTAAGGGATGAGAGGTCACTTTAAGTAAATCTTAACATTTCCATCAAGCACCCTAGATAGAGAAAAGAAACGCATAATTCGAGACTTAAAGCCAATTATGCTAGGAGGAGTGGAGATCCCATCGGTCAAAGAAACGAAATACCTCGGTGTATGGTTCGATCAAAGACTTACATGGAATCCTCACATCAAATAACCATCAACAAATCTACTGTTGCCTTAGGCAGATATAGAAGGTTGTGTGGAAAAACGTGGGGACTAAGCCCAGAAATGATGCCGTGGTTATACATGAGAGTCATCAGACCAATGATACCATGGCTCAGTGGTATGGTAGACAAAGACATTGTAGGTGGAGGCAACAAGGCGGGTAAGTGGCATACAAAGACTATAGTATCTGTGTGCCACAGGGGCCATGAGAACCACGCCGATAGCTACTCTGGAGGTCATCCTTAACCTAGAACCACTACATATACGTATTCAAGGAGAGGCCAGGCTAACAAACTACAGGCTAATGAATGGTCAACCTCCCATAATTAGATCGCTTGGTGCAGATCATCAGAAACTGTTAAAGGAACTTAGGGGTTAGGATAGAGAAGAATGGAAAAAGGCCCGCCTATCAACGCCGAATCTATCTCGTACACAGACGGCTCAAAGACGGAAATTAGAGTCGGAGCCGGAATTTTCGGGATTAGACCAAAAATAACTAAGTAGCTAAGCCTAATTCAAAACGCCACAGTATTTCAAGCCGAAATAGCAGCAGTACTGGGGTGTATCGAAGAACTAGACAAGTAAGAAAGTAACTATCGATCTATTGCTATCTATTCAGACAGTCAAGTAGTGATAAAATCACTGGACTCCACACAGGTAAGGTCGAAACTAGTGTGGGAATGTATGAATGCCCTCAATAAGCTGGGCAGCCGATCTAAGATAATCCTGGTCTGGGTACCAATACACGAAGGTTATCGAGGGAATGTTAAGGCAGACGAATTAGCCCGAGCAGGCTCGTCAAATGCTGACAGAAACCCAAGACATTCGGTGGGCATAGCATGTACGGTAGTTAAAGCAACTACTAAACAATGTAAAAATGAGAAATCTCATGACTGATGGAAGAGTATCCCAGGTCAGAGACAGGCCAAGCAATTTCTGATTAGACATGGGCCTAAGTTTGCAGCAGACCTACTAAGCAGGGACAGAAAGCCTGTCAGAACAATAGTAGGCCTGCTAACAGGACACTGTATGCTCAGAAAACATACGAGCAGCTTAGGCCTGATAGAGGAAACAGCGTGTAGATTCTGCCAGGCTGAAGAAGAAACTGCCGTCCACGTGCTGTGCGATTGTACAGCACTAGCAGGAATACGACTCTTAGAAGTGGGATTGAAATATGCAAAAGCCGAAACCTACGCAGAGGGATCACTTACAAGGCTGCTAGGTCTGGTGAAAAAGGCAAAGCTAGTGCAGTTGATCAAATGATAGAGGAACCACAATAGATCTGAAAAGGTCGCAGTGGAATAGGTCAAGAACCACCTTAGCACTTTAGCACTGCTGACGAGGACAACAAACTTTTAAACTATTTAAGAAATCAACTCTTTAATACTTGATTTAGACTTTTGTTTACTATCGTGTGTATACTACTATAACAAAATTGGCAACGCCATTGTCTATTGTGATTCAATGAGATTCCTGAAAAAACATTATGTTGCAGTAATTTGTACCTGCAGCGAATAGGCTCGAACTATGCGAAACTTCAAAATATCGAGACGCGAACTATGGTGACTAATATGTGTGTAAAAATGTGTAAGAGAAATTTTCACAACGGAAATATCGTAGAAATAAGGAAAATTACAGAACGCACTTGGGAATTGTTCAGCAACAGCAAGAACGATGAATAGATTTTGTTCCTCGAATATATTTTTTTAATTTTATAATAAACAATTTTATTTGTTTATAGATGCAACTCTCCAAACAATCAAAGAACAAGTCCATGCCAACATTGTAATCTATATATTATGCATGAGTAATGAAAAAATGAGCAGAAGACTTGTTTTATATTTGGATGTAAATGGTAACATAGCGATGAGTAATGAGTCCCATTTGTTTATGTAGACTACGCTGTAAGATGGGAGTTTTGAAGAAATCTTGTATAAGAATAAACTTTATAATGTGGATCTTGTAGTAGCCATATTGTTAGAGCTAGATTTAAAACGGCTTCATTCTTAGAATTAGATTACATTGCTATTAGTGATAATTTAACCCCAGAACTGCTAACCAAATTTTAGTTGCGTGGATTATTAGATAGAAGAATTTTTTTCCCGCGTCTTTGTACGGTATCACTTATTGATATAATAGTTTATTATTATTAAAAATGGAATTGAAACATAGTTAATAACATACAGTTTGTACGTTATAGGATGGCGAACGCTTCAGATGCGCGGTGGAAATAGAAGACCGCTCAATCCAAATGTTATCAGTGGCGTAGTAAGGAGTTATGTTTACATAATACATACCTTCCTACTGTATTTCGAAGAATGTGGCATTATTTATGCATCTATTTTTCTATTATTTGTATTAACCTGAAGGGATTTCGTACCTACATCTTAAGTATGTTATTTACATATTGTATTAATGTTATTTACTTAATGCAAATGAGGGTTTAAATGAACACTAAATTGCTATTAGAAGAAAATTTTAGTATTCTATCATCGCCATTTTGGCGAAAACATGGACTCAGTTACTCAGTTGTAATTTAGTTTCCGCAACGAAAACTGAGGGCGCAAACGCTAGCTTTAAGTTTCATTTTCGAGTACGCTTGTTGCAAAAAAATGGCATCAACAATCGCTGCAAATAAAGTGCTTCACAGTCAAGCTCGTGAAATTGTGTATAATGTTTTCAATTATTTCAAAACAGAAAGTGATAAAAGTTTGACGGAAATAAAAAAACATTGTGTTTAGGGCTACAGGTGTATCAATAAGAACCATTGAAAGGATTGTGAAATAAGGAAATAATCCGTGACATAAAAATGAGCCTATTTTCAATTAGTCGAAGAAGAATTTAATGCAGTCATGGCTGAAGACTGGTAAAAAAGGTGCAAACACATAATAAATATTAAAAAAAAGTATATGGAAAGTGAATATGTAATTGACGTCAGAACCGAAGAATTAATAATTAATGAAGGGAAATAAAAAGCAGGTCCAATTTTCTCACAAATTCTATTAACTATCAGGCGACCGGCTTCGTGTTTAAAAACAGCATCAGGCCAGCTACGGGAACCACCATGAAATAAAACAAGCAAATATACATAAGTGACCAGAAAATTGTAAAGATAATTGTAAAATTGCACCAAAGTGACATGTCAACCAATTAAAATACGTTATGTAGTATATTATGTATATTATTAGAAACTAATCAATTGTAAACTATTCTAAAATACAACAAAAGAATTATTTTTTTTATATTTAAAAAAAATTAAATTGTCTCCTCCTACTGTGATCTTATAAAATGAACGTATTAATTTAAGGAAATTTTTTTTATACTTACAGTTCATTAAAAATCTACTGCAATTGTACAAGTTAACATATAGTGCATAGTTGTTGCAAATAGCAACTATTTAAAACTTAAGACTTGCAAGGAAACACAATAAGACTCTCTAAGTGACTTCCTTCCACTGATTAATGAAATCTAAGTATAAAAATTTTTTCCTTAAATCAATATGTTCATTTTATAAGACGTAGGAGGAGACAATTTCACTTTTTTAAAATATAAAAAAATATATTTTTTTCTTTTGTTGTATTTTAGAATAGTTTACAATTGATTAGTTTTTAATAATATACTACATAACGTATTTTAATTAGTTGACATGTCACTTTGGTGCAATTTTACAATTATCTTTACAATTTTCTGGTCACTTATGTATATTTGCTTGTTTTATTTCATGGTGGTCCCCGTAGCTGGCCTGATGATGTGTTTTTGAACACGAAACCGGTCGCCTGATAGTTAATCGAATTTGTGAGAAAATTGGACCTGCTTTTTATTTCCCTTCATTAACTAAATACTCACACTTGAGTCACGATGGAATAATTAATAATTAATTTAAATGAGGATTCTAGTGAAGACGACTTCCATTTTAGTGACGATGGGGATGATGATCTTATAATTTTTTGTAACATAGATTGTTAATACACTTTATTTTATGGTACTTTATTATGCTAAAATAATTTAGAAAATAAATCGAGCTACGCCACCGCATGTTGCATTGAATTTTCACGAACGATGTCCGACGGTACCTTCGGACAGCGCCGGAACTCGCCATCCTACAACACGAGACCTGTAATATAGTATTCACTTCAGTAAAATAAGAGCGATGCAATACAAGAAAAGTAAATAAAACTAGTGTTTTGCTAGTAATAATCTAGTAATTTCAACAGAATTTTTATAAATAATGTTATTCGTCTAGACTGTTCATAGCAATTAATACGTAGTCTTAGATGTGGTCAGTCGGTCTCTCTAAGGTTTAGAGCTAACTTGTTATAGGCAGCAGATAAGAATCCGATTATTGATTTTCCTTCCCAAAACATTTGCGATAGTTAATTGATTTTGAAATACTTCACTAAAAACCTTCCACAATACTTCACTCGCACTGATGATTGCTTGGATATCGAAACGTACGTCCAGTACGAGTGAAGTATTGTGGTAAGGGTTTTTAATGAAATATTTCAGTGTTCAGAATTTTGGAAAACCATTTGTATTCTATGCTCTTAGTTCTACGAGTGATCTCATCATTTCTTGTCCCAACTCTAGCACAAACAGTCTTCGTTGGAATAAGAATCGCAATAACGCTTCTTATCATTCCAAATGCGATCGTTCAGAGAAAAAAAATTATGCATTTACCACGTTCTTAATATTCTCATAATATTTATGATAATAAAACGCAGCATTTAACCAAGTTCCCCAACGTGTAAGAATAGGTTCTGGTGGCTCAGGTATACGGGGGCACAGTCTATGAAATCCGCGAATACGTTTCGGGAATTTGCTTTTGATTGAAGATTGAGAGCATGAATTTTACACATAATGTGTAACAAGTTAACAGAATGCTTTTTAAGAGACCGGCCTACAGAAACATTGTTTGCGGCACCATCACTCATAAAGATTAACAGTTGGTTTGTTGAAAGTTCAAACTTTTCCAATGTATTTAACACTAACTTTACAATTAGTTCGGCAGTACATTGTTGTATTCGTCTGGAGGCTGATAGAATTGAAGGTGACGATGGATGCGGTTCCATTTTACGTGCCATTATATTAACGACCGAATGTTTTTTACGATCGTTTCGTCCACACATAACCACATTTTTTTTTCAACTCCGATTTAATTCTTTTTCAT